>VXAY01007403.1:293930-345867 GCA_013399855.1 Oxyruncus cristatus | reverse complement strand
CCCCAAAATGGTAATGGACAAGATAAGATAATGTCTGATTTGTGAAGTACTGTATGGATCTGTGTAGTTTCTCCTACACATACATGGAAAACATGCTTATGAATAAATCCCAATGGCTTTATTTAAAATATTGTCACGTAATAGTGTTCTATATCATACAGCAGGAAGAAAAAAGTGCTGAAATCTCAGCTAAAAGAATATTCTGGTAAGAAGTAAAGGCAGAGATTTCCAGGGGCTTCTATGCCTTTTTCTACACTGTTTATTTGATGGTGTAGAAGTATGAAAAACCCTGACTCCATCTTAACTAAAATCAGACAACTGCTGAGTTTTTGCTGGTATAGCTTTTGAGTCTATCTGCTTTTTAATCTATTTAGAGGTTATAAATTAACTGATCAGCTTGCTCCTTTTCTGTGGAACATCTTTCTAAAAAGATCTCTAGAATATTTTATTGCTCACTACAAACAAACTTTTAAACTTACGTAGGGAGCAGTTGAAATTAGAGTGTGAGATGATGCTAAATGGGAACCAGGTAACAGTCAAAGAAATGTAATTTTCCACTCTCTGCATCATTCAATCTGAAGCAACAAAGGAAAAATTACTAGTCTAATCTTGGTGAAAGAAAACTTCACTTCTGATAATAATTCAACGGTGTAATTCCAAATTGCCACTTAACAGCTTCTATTACCCTAAACTTTTCTTTTGACTGGTTATTAAAGGGCAAGTAGTATCCCTAATTTAAGTGTATGTTTACACTGAAAACATGTCATTATGGCTTTGTGTATTTCTTTTTATGGCAAAGGCAAATGTATTTTGACAAATAATTTGCATTTTGGCATATATAATTTGTCTTAAATGAAGCAAGAGGTTGTAGAAGGCAGACTGGGAGGATCTCCCATGTACAGTGTCCCTGTATCTTTGTAGGCATTATGAGTTTTTGGTAAATCATTCTTGAATAAGGTCTAAATTTTGACTCATTACACCCATATTTTGATCCCCTGTGCATATTTTGATCAGAGTGCAATAAATAGTTGTCTTCAGCACTCAGGTAAATCATGTATTCATTGTTCAAATTTAATGCTCAAGAATGGAAGACATAAAAAATGGATGTTTTCTGTCCCGCATGGAGTGTGTTTTTGTGTGGGAAAGAGAGAAAGGTGGACAAAAGGTAGCAACATAAGTGGCTGCAGCCCGAAGCTGAAGCAACTAATATCTTGGTGACTTATGTGTAGGTTTTATATTCTGTCTTGCCTAGCAAGTCATAAAAAAAAATCATACCTTAACTATTCTAGCCAGATACACATTTATGAGTAAGGTCTTATTCTACAAAACTACAGACGGGCAGGTATAGATATACCTATTTCTGTACAGCAGACAGTAAATATTTACTCACAGCTGACAGGCCAGCTTAAATTAACCGGAAAAAGTTGAATTCAGCCATTTACTTGGGCAGGGAAAAAAAAAAAAAAGAAAGGAAAAACCAAACCAAACCAATAAAAACTCCACAAAAAACCCCACAAAACCAACCAACCAAACAAACAAAAACAAACAAAAAAATCCCCCACAAAGAAACAATATGCAATATTGATGAAGAAATAAAAGGTGGGAAGACAAAAATTTTAGTGAATTATGCCTCATTCAGGCATCCTGAAAGGTATTTGGTGAGTTAATTGACTGATCTTTGGTTTAAAATTTACATTCCAGTTAAATGAATTCAAGTACTGCACATATAGTTGTGTAGGTATTCAGATATAAGTACAATAAATGAGTCTGGACTCCATACAGGCAAAACAAAGAAAAATAAACAGAAAAAGGACTCACTACTGCATATCCTAGGACAATGAATTCAATCTTAAGTAATTATCAATTGTTTGCAAAGTGTTGTAAAATATTATGCGATACATACAATAAATGATAAAAAATATCATCATGGTTGAGAATCATACATTTGTTAGCACTAGAGCCACTTAAACAGAAGTCAAAAGCAGGAAGCTGAAAAAAAAATGTATTTTTGTACATCTCGTATGGGATATTAATATGCAAATGAAAAATGAGGAGGACAGGAAATGTTAGGCTGAGTAGAATGTTCCTTGAAATATTTCCTGATTTTTGTTGCTGTACACTACTGAGTGCAAAGCACGTTCCTGCTGCCATTTAATTTTATCTTAAGACATTAAGACGCAGAGATTCCCCTGCAGCCTGTGGTGCAGACCATGGAGAGACAGGCTGTGCCCCTGCAGCCCATGGAGGACGTCACACTGAAGCAGATGGTTGCACCCTGAAGGAGGTTATGATCCTGTGGAGAGCCCATGCTGGAGCAGGCTCCTGGCAGGACCTGTGACCTCATGGAGGACCCATGCTGGAGTCTGCTCCTGTAGGACTGTACCCATGATGGAGCAGTTCATGGAGAACAGCCTGTAGGAAGGACTCTCATTGGAAAAGTTCATGCAGGACTGGGGAGGATGTGGAGCAGGGAAAGAATGTGAGGAGGAAGGAGCTGCTGAGACAATGTAGACCATGACCCCACCTGCGCCACTCAAGGGAGGAGGTAGAGAAACTGGAAGGGAAATTGAGCCTGGGGAGAAAGGAGAACTAGGGGGGAGATGTTTTTAAAATTTGGTTTTATCTTGATTTATGAGCCTTTCATCATATTGTTTGTTCCCCTTTCCAGTCAAGGAGGGGAGTGATAGAGCAGCTTGGTGGGCACCAAGTGGCCAGCCGAGGTTAACCCCCCACAGGCAGGAAGAGGAAGCTTGATAAAGAGACCTAAATGTTAAGGTATCTAGTTAAAAATTGGGAATGTTCTTTGTGCGACAAAGATGTTTTTCATATACACAAGTAAGGCAAATATTAGATAAAAACAGAAAAAATCCATTGCATGGGAGTGAGATGCACCATCTCTTTCTCAAAAAAAGTGCTTATACTGCAAAATTGTACTGTTGTTTACTGTGGCTTGCCCTCCTATTAAACTTATTTCAGAAAATGCTTGTGTTCACAAGGCACGAAGACCTATGCCACAAGGATGTGTGTTCCTACTTTTGAATAAAATGGATTGTGACTTGCATTTTCTGCTGAACTCAGTGTTGTCAATACATGTTAGCTTTGCTAGAAGCATGCCTAGTCAATGGGGCCCATGAGGGAACATAGCACTAACAATACCTAAACCATGAAGCTCTTAAAAGCTCTATGAAGAAACAGTTGCATCAACTGGTGTAGTATGGGGTTTGCTGATGCAGAGCTTTGACACCTTAGCAAGATTGCTTCTTAGGTACACCTGACCTGCTTACCACCATGGGAGATTGTAGGTAACTATGTTGTGCCCAGGAAGGTTATCTGCTGAATTTGTATATTAATCTTTGCATTTGCCTCTTCCACAAAGAGTCCTAATAAGGAACTAGTGGCATTTCTATGCAGAATTTTATAGTGGGTGAAGGATAGATTCTCACTATACCCCAAGGAGTTTCAGGATGCATTAGATGTCTCAAGCTAGTGATAATTTACTAACCACAGCCATAAGCAGACACTACTCAATCCCTGAGCTCCTCCTACAGTTACAAATTTCAATTCCATTTCCAGTGTCTTTATTCAATATTGTGTTAAAACTATTCTTTACATCTCTTCTAAACATTTAGAAGGGGGCTAAATTCACTGGGTCAGTCATTAATATCAAATTCTTCATTCAGTTCTTTCTGATACGTGATGGAACAATTGTAAGTAACAGTTTTGTTATTGTCTGAGTTTCTGTCCAAATTTTTGTAATTGTCTAAGTTTCAGGGGATGGTGGCTCTAACATGGCTCTGTACAGCTTCTGAACAGGGGAAGAAGTTAAAGAGAATTCTGCACGATATACAGGTTATCCAGCTGGGTGATATTTTAGTGTGCCTGATCTAATTATCTTTATTACCACCTCCTCTGCAAATAAAGAGTTCACCTTGTCTTTTTGTGGATTCGAGAATGCAGGTATTTGATGGTTTCCCAGAATGTCTTCATTTCAGTGTTTGGTTAAAATTGAACCATGATTTTATTGAGACTCATGCAGACACCACAACTATCTGATTGTGGTTTTTGGAGCGATTAGTGTGGATTTGCCTTAACCTGCTTCTGATGAGAAAGATGTGGGTGCATATTTATTTCTGTCTCTGTCTCTGTGTCTGTGTAGAACAGGATTTTTTTCCCTTTTCCCCTGATGCATCGTATCTCTGCTTGGTGTATCTAATTGATTTTTCTATTTCAGAGGATTGGAGCTTAGCCAGTTTTCTAGGTCTGCCTGAAGCTTTTTATAGACCGCTCCTTCCTGGTCCTTTTGCTTTCCTTGTGAGTCTTTTCCTATTGTCGGATTTTCTGTATTTAAGTAGTTTTTTATTTAATTTTTGTCTTGTTTAACAGGAGATGAAAGGAACTGCTTCCTTCAGGTTGCTGCTTTAGTAGGCTTTTCAGGATAGGAGGGTGGATCCCTAGTCTTTCTTAGAGTGACAGATAAAGACTAGATCAAGGGCCTGCTCTGTGGATGTCACAGGGAAGTCACAGGTAATTAAAGAGAATTTGAAGATATATTAATGTGCGACAGAAACAAATCCAAAAAAAAAACATTTAAAGCAGTTTATAGTTGTGTTACAGTGATGAGATTACAGGTTTTCACACAGAACCTGGCTTATGCCCTCAGTAAGAACTCAAAAATTTTGAAGACTTGCTAAGAAGTCTTAGCAAGGGGAAGGCTGCTGAGGTTACTAAGGGTGAGAAGGAAGTGGTTCTTGGGGTTTTCAGTCTATAAATCTCAGCTGGGGTTTTCAGAAGGGCTGTGTTCCAACATGTATAATGTAGGACAACTGCATGTTTTGATCACTATACAGAAGGCAAGCAAAGGTGAAAAAATGAAAGGAAAAAAATTAGAAACTAATTTTCCTTTCCTCCCATACAAAAACATGGGTTTAACTGCATCCATGTTCATCCAGGATTTTCAAGAGTTCCATAGTCTTAACTGAATTTGTACTCAGGTTTTAATGAGTGTAATAAAATCAACTTAATCTGAGGTCACAGGAGGTGTGAGGGAAGCTTTTTTCCAATTAAATTGCATTATAACTTTATTTGACCGAGTCCACAGTTCAGTACTGCTAAGTGAAAACTATAATAAAAGTGGTATTTTAAATCTACACACATATAATAACATGAGTCTAAAGAAATTATAGTGTGCTAGTTATACTATTTTTTTTAAGTATATAAGAAAAAAATTAATATGAAGCTGAACTATGTGTGCATAAAACCTGTGCAGCATACAATGTGATTTAATAGGTTAATGGAAATTAAATGAAGATATTAACTGATCAGAAATCAATATTATAAGAAGCTGCAAAAATGAGGGGCTTTAGTATTATTTACAGAATACGTTGCTGTTCTGTCTGCTGTTAAGTTCATTTAAAAATTTATTCTGTCATTGCACCAGCACTGATGCAAAAGCAACATGGGCAAAACTGTTCTCTGATTTGAAACTGATCTAATCTTTTTGAAGGCCTGACTTGCTTGACACTCTTTTCATTATGCACTTATCTTAACTTGTAACTAGAACCCAACATGCCACAGGCCTTTTCCATCATATCTTCCTTTTTTTTTTTTGGTCAAAAATCTAGTCCTCTAATGTCAGTGAGGTGTTGCTGCCCTCATTTGGGAGAACGATCCCTTCTGTACATTCATTCACTCAGGTTCAGTTCTTTCTGTTGTGGAAAGATTTTTCTTCCCTAAACTGTTTCTTCAGAACTCAATGGCCAGACATACACGTGCCTATAACCCAAAGACATAATACTAGTTTTGATATGCCAGTATGAACAGCCAGAATCATCCAGAACAGAAATTGCCCACTTAATAATTTGTACAACCTTATAGTACCAGCTAGAGTCAAGTTTTAGATTTTCTCAAGTACTGGGAGAAAACCTCCTTAAAGAGAACAACTTCTGAAAGTATGAAGGATGGGAAAATATATTATGCTACATGTATACACTGTTATTAGAATACAGATATGATAAATCTGGACAGCTACTATGAAGAGATCAAGAGCAGCCCTTCTAAAAGGTACTTGGGTGTGCTGGTGGATGAGAGGCTGGACATGAGTTGGCAATGTGTGCTTGCAGCCAAGAAAGTCAACATTGTCCTGGGCTGCATCAAAAGAAGCATGGCCAGCAGATCAAGGGAGGGGATTCTTCTGCTCTACTCCTCTCTAGTGAGATCCCACCTGGAGTACAGTGTCCAGCCGTTGGGGCCGGAAGAGGGCCACCAAATTGATTGATGGAGCACTTCTATGAAGAAAGGCTGGGAGAATTGGGTTTGTTCAGCCTGGAAAAGAGAAGGTTCCAGGGAGACCTAATTTCTGCCTTCAAGCACCTGAAAGCAGCATACAAGAAAGGTGGAGAGGGCCTTTTTACAAGTACATGGAGTGACAGGACATGGAGGAATGACTTTAAACTGAGAGAGAGTAGGTTCAGATTAGATATGAAGAAGAAATTCTTTATTGTCAGGATGTTGAGGTACTGGAACAGGTTGCCCAGAGAAGTTGTGGAAGTGTTCAAGGCCAGGTTTGATGGAACTTTGAGCAACCTGGTCTAGTGAAAGGTGTCCCTTCCCACAGCAGGTGAGTTGGAACTAGATTTTTAAGGTCCCTTCCCACCCAGGACATTCTGTAATTCTGTGTTTCTATGTCATCTCTGTATTGCAAGAAGATTAATATATTAACCCTGATAGTATGCAGATTGCTGAACCTCTGACCTGAGCCAGGAACAAATAGTTTGAGGAATTATTTACCAAACAAAAATAGCATTTTAGGAGAAAAGATTTTAAAATAACTTTATGGACCATATTAGTACCGTAATTCATTTAGAGAATAGTCAGAAATATAGTATGAAATTGTTCTCTGATTTTTATTTTATGTTTCACCTATATAGTAACAGAGTGAACTTTGTCACTGAACTCTGTTAAATTCACACCTTCACAAATTCATATTAAACCCAATTTTTTGCCAATAACTTTGATGGTAAATCTTTAGGAGGCCTAACAACTCACTGGCAACAGACACCAGGTGAAATACTCAAGACATGTAGATTGCAGCAGATGAGATTTGAAAAGAAACCGAATGGCACCTTGAAAATTCTGACCAGCCCCAAAATCTGAATTCCTCTGAATTCCTTCCCATGACTTTGGCTTGCTCCAGGTAAAACATGTGTGTTTTATTTTCCAGTGTAGTTTTCTTGCTGACAATAGAACAGTACCATGCCATTGGTTTGCTGGCTATCCGATGTATACATGCAATCAAAGAATTCCTAGGATAGCAGAACAAGGAAAATCTTAGGGAAAACAAAAAAAAAACCCACAAACCACCTGTCTAACTGCTCATTCATTGGCTGAAGGGAGCTGTGAGAGAAGTTTTCATTCAAGTCTACCTTGAATATTTCTAGATGGAAGAATAATTGAATTTATTTCATATACACATTTCATCAGTAAGGTGTGGTGTTGCCTTTTTCTTTTCTTATGAAGGATAATAAAAATTCTTTGTATGAAAAAAGAGGTTCAAGTATAAGTGGACAGCTACTTCTTGATGTGTTTAATTTCCTTTTCTTTTAGCTGAGTTCATAATTCTCAATAAAATTTAGTCACTTTTTTTTTCCATCTATACTATATATTAAATGCTTTTGTTTTTTAAAAAGATAAGGATAGTTTAGAACTTCAATAAGGTAATTTCAATTTTTTTTTTTTTCTGGTCAAAAAATAAGTCAGAGGTGATAGACAATTAATTGCAATATGTCACTAAAATGTAGAAACTTTAAATTCATATAATTTCAAATAACCATTTTACATTTAGTATATTAGCAATAAAACATGAAAAAATAAATGGATGTCAGAACCAAAATTCACATGGTATTATTCAAGAAAAAATAAGTATAATTTAGAATATGTCTACTTTTGCCGATGAATAGTGAGTTTCACTAGAGGTAGATTTGTCATAATTGATAGGATGCATTTGTCTGTGTTAAATGAATCCTGGCTATTGTGATTTTCTGAAGTCAGATATAAATCTCATACAGAGTTTCTATCGTGTTACAAAAGAGATTTATTTCTTGTTAGCAATATAACAATAGCTAGTACAGGGCGGGGGTTTTGAAACTTTTCTGGTAACAGTGTTGCTAACACAGGTATGTTTTAGTTATTGCTGCGTAGGGTTCACAAAGAGTCAAGGTCTTTTCTTTTTCTCCCCCAGCCAGAAAGTAGGCTGGGGATGCACAAGGATCTGGGAAGTGACATAGTGGGACAGCTGATCCCAACTGACCAACGGCATATCACATATCATATGGCATCATGCTTAGCACATAAAGGTGGGGGAAGAAGAAGGAAGAAGGGGTTGATCAGAGTGACGGTGTTTTTTCTTCCTCATTTACTGTTAATGCGTGATGGAGCCCTGCTTTCCTGGAGATGGCTGAACCCTTTGTATCCATGGTAAGTGGTGAATTAATTCCTGGGTTTACTTTGTTTTTGCGCTAAAGCTTTTACTTTGCTTATTAAATTGACTTTGTATCAACACATGAGTGTTCCCACTTTTACCTTTTGAATTCTCTTCCCCAGCCCACTGGGGTGGGAGGTAGAGGGGACGGAGAGGTTATGTGGAGGTTAGTTGCAAGGTGGGGATACAGAACAACATAAGCCTTGAACAAGTTTGTAAGAAGGCCATTAGGTAAAACGGTGAGAGTGGTGATTAATTCACACTCAGCGTATCTGGGAAAAAATCTTCTGGGTTGATGGCTGCACAGAAAATCATAGAGAAAATAACTTGAATTGCTTTTACCTGTGGTTATATTGTTATGTTACCTGGTCCTGAATATTCTTCTTTCATTAGCTTGTTATATAAATTATTTTATATAAATTATTTTATAATAATTATTTTGCTGTTTTAATCTCTTTACTATTAACTAATTATGAATTGATTTACTTGATATTGTGTTGATTTTGTGTAATAAAATCAATAACATTCTGCGGTGGATTGACTTTGTCTGGACACCAGGTGACCACCAAGCCACTCTATCACTCCCCTTCCCAGCTGGACATGGGAGAGAAAATAAACTTGTAGGCTGAGATAGAGCAGTGTACTAAAGTAAAAGAGAAAGTCTGTTGGTGCATAAGCAAAGATTAAAAAAAAAAAAAAAAAAAAGGTTTATTCTGTACTTTCCATCAGCAAGGAATGTTCAGTGACTTCCTGGGAAGCAGGGCTTCAGCACACATAGTGGTTGCTCCAGAAGACAAACATTGTAAATAATGAATGCCCCCCCTTCCTCCTCCTTTCCTTAGCTTTTATATCTGAGCTAACATCATATGGTGTGGAATCTTCCTTTGGTTAGTTTGGGTCAGCTGTCCTAGTTGTGTCCCATTCCAGGCTCTTGCCCATCCCCTGCCCCTTGGTTCAGGGGGGTAAATGTTGAGAGGCAGTGTTGATGCTGTGCCAGCTCTGCTCAGCAGTAGCCAAACTAGTGTGTTATCAACACCCTTCTAGATACCCATGTAAAGTGCAGCATTATGAGGGCTGTTGTGGGCAAAGTGAACTCCATCTCAACCAGACCCTATACAATCTCCACCTCTTATTCCACACCATTTGTGTCATACTCAGATCCTGCAAAATTAATAGCTGTTCTAACTGTTCCATTGCATTTATTTTTCATTACTGGAATCCCTTCTTACCAACATGTTCAGCTTAAACTACATCCTTAAACCATCTTTATGCCCAACATACAGATTTACACATTTTCATTAATTTCTATCCCCCCATCCTTTTATAGATAGATTTTCCTATTTTCATGGGCTTCTTTCACCCCTCCACATCTTGGGCTCCATTCTATCAGAATAGGTTCTCAGAATAGGAGAAGCAGCACAGTTGATCTATGGGCACGAACAGTGGCCTGGTTCAAGTCATTGTCACACTGTTCTTACTCCTTGCAAAATTCATTCTTCATTGGTTCATGTCATTCCTGCTACTTTACTTCCTGAAACATACGACTTACACCACAGATTATTTTTCCCCCAAGTTTAAATCTCCTTGAGGTGCACACTGGATCTCCCCATCCTTCTGCATTACCCACTAAGTACACTCTGGTCCTTGGGAAAAGAGAATCCCGAGAATGGGTTTGCCTTTTCCCAGGGGAGGAAAAATCCACATTTATTACATGACCTTCATTCACATCAACAAAAACAACCAACAAAACCGAAACAAAAATCCCCCTAAAAAAATCAAAATAGCATCATCACAACACAAAATGAATGCGGACAATTTACACAACTTTCATCCCTCGTCCCTCCACAACACTTACAAAAAAATATTCCCCATGATCATTCCACCCTCTTACATTTTTCAGTACTTGTTTTGCCTGTTACCTCTCCCAGTTACTATCCTTACCTCAAACTCCTCATGATCTGAATCATGGCATCAAAAAGATTATAGTAGGGATGCCAGGAACCTGCCCAAGCCACTCTATCACTCCCCTCCACAACTGGACAGGAGAGAGAAAATATAGCAAAAGATTCATGAGTTTAGGTAAGCTCTGGAGAGATCACCCACCAGACACCATCATGGGCAAAACAGACTCAACTTGGGAATATTAATTGAATTTATTCCTAAAAAAATCAGAGCAGGATAATGAGAAGGAAAAACAGACCTTAAAAACACCATTCCCCACCCTTCTTCCTTCCCAGCTCTACCTCTTCCCTGACAGTGGTGCAGGGAGATGAGGAGGGCGGATTACAGTCTGTTGTTTCTGCTACTGCTCAGGGAGAAGAGTCCTTCCCATGCTCCAGCATGGGGTCCCTCCCATGGGACAGTTCTCCTCCAACTTCTCCAGTGTAAGTCCATCCCATGGGCAACAGCCCTCCACAAATTGCTGCAACATGGGTCACTCCTCTGTTCAGGCACAGGCTACTCCAGTGTGGATCCCTACAGGTCTCAAGTCCTACCAGGAAACCTGCTCCAGAATGGGCTCCTCTCTCCATGGGTCTTCAGGTCCCTGCCAGGAGCCTGCTCCAGTGTAGGTTTCCCATGGGTTCACATCCCTCTCTCGGGCATCCACCTGCTCCAGCATGGGTCTTCTCCATGAGCTGCCGGTGGATCTCTGCACTCCTGTGATCCTCCATGGGCTGCAGGGGGACAATCTGCTTCACCATGGTCTGCACCACGGGCTGCAGAGGAACCTCAGTTCCAGTGCCTGGAGCCCCTCCTCCCCCTCCTTCACTGATCCTGGTGTCTGCAGAGTTGTTCCTCTCACATATTCTGCTCTTCTCTGGCAGTGATTATATCTGCCCAAGAACTTTTTTTTTTCTTTTCTTAAATATGTTACCACAGAGGTGTTATTACCATATCTGATTGGCCCAGCCTTGCCCAGAAGTGGGCCTGTCCTGAAGCTGGCTGGCATTGCCTCTCACAGATGTGGGGGAAGCTTCCAGTAGCTTCTCACAAAAGCTGTTCCTGCAGCTCCCCCACTACCAAAACCCAGCAACACAAACCGAATATACACTCACTGGACATTGCCCTATAATTGTTTGATATATGCTTTCACTACAACTTACTGTAATGTTTAAGTAGTTGTCACTTGATCTGCTATTTTAATATTAAGATAAGCAATTGCAGGGGCTTTTGTGCAATATTTCTTTATGCTTGCCCATATGGTCACAGGTGAGACACAGCCTCTCATGCAGATAGACTTGTCACTGAGGAGCTCCATGGAAGCTCCGTGCATTCTGCATTCTGCATTCTGTCTGCTTTGTGGAAAATATCATTTTTCCACTGAACAATGAAACAAATTTCATTGTTTCACAAAAGACTGTATGCTCCCTGATGGGAGCAACTTCGTATTGCATATGAGAGCTAGGTAAGGTAAATGAACCACAATGAATCCAGCTCTGACAGCCAAGAACTTGTGTCATATAGCAGTCAGGCTAGCATTTAAAAATAGTTTCAAGAGTAATTTACATATTGTAATGAAATCCAAATTCAAAAGCAGTCGTAATAATTAAATCCCAAGGTTCCAGGATTGACGTGTGTCAGAAAAAGGCAGAAACTTTATTTTTCCAGAGGGAGAAAAATATTAAAACCAGAAAATGGCCCAAAGAAATCTCTTGTTGTGTCAATAAATGTAGTCAGACTAAAACATAAGGCTTTACATAAATAAGCAAATAATATAAATAAATTAGAGATATGTAAATGATATTCTGAATTTCTCTTTATGTCTTTTGACAGTAGGCCTTAGGAGAAATCTGAAGTCAGGCTTCTGGCTTGATATCAAGAGACCTTAAATATTCCTGATTTCCACATCCAGCGGATAGCTGTGGTGACTGCAATTATCAATAACACAATTGGAGAGGTATTCAACAAGGAAGAGGACATTATTTTATCTTTTATCTAATTTTTTTATATCAAACTTTTTCACTGTCTTAGCAACAGAAAATACTTCATGCTGACTAAGGTTAGCTGCTACAGAGAATATTAAGTGATAAATTTTGTACATATTCCAAGGCTGTATTTTACTTAACTGACTTCATCTGCATCACAACAGGAGAAAAATACACATACCTGTTTTGAAAACTATTGAGAAATGGCAAAACTGTGGACAGAAAAGTCTTAATACAGATAGAAGTCTGCACTTATAAACAGTATTATAGTGAGAAAAAGGAAGTTGGAAAATGATAATTTATTAAGATATCTTGAAAGATTTAGAATAACTCCCAGTGCACATAGTATTAAACAACAGAATTTTGTTCATAAAAGAAAAAATGAGAAACAAAAACACATGGTTGTATAAACTGGATTTCTGTGTTTGAAAGAAATATTTTTTACTATACACTACTGCAGAGAGCAAAAAATCAAGAACATCACATTTAGCTTCACAATTAAAATATATATTAAAATATTAGTCATTCTAGGTGCATTTGGAGAGAATTTTTAAAATGAACAAGGCTAAATTGTCTTCAGTGCCTCATGGAAGTCTATGCAGTAAGAAGGCAGAAGAATCAAGACTGCATGAGTAACAAACCCAGCATGTGGTGTTAAGTCATTACAAATCCCATTGAGATCTCACTTGGTGGTACTGCTAAATCTAAAACTACATGGAATATATGAAATAATTGACTCTTGGTTGGTTACCTATTTAAAGCATCAGTTTTCTCCTGAAAACCTTTTAAAAAAGTGAAGAATTCATTTGGATATTTGAAAACATTGGAATCCAAAATTATTCCACTTCAAAAAGAGCCCCTAGACAACAGGTCTAAAGGATGGTGGCATTTAAAATTCGAAGAAAGCAAATCTTAAACAAAACACAGAGAAAATACTCCTGGTTTTAAGAGATTCTGGACTATTAAAATCAATTGGAATTTTTTTTAATTTGTGTATGGCACAGAATAAGTATTGTAATAATATCAGATGGAGCCACATAATTCTAAATATAAACCATAAGAAAATTTCTGAACATGTACAAAAAGGTTTCCAAAAATCCTCAGGCCCATTTAAGCCTTTTCTCTTTCCACAGGTTGAATAAATGAGAATATATTTCTTTGAGAAATGCAAGCTGGATATTTGAAATGCTCTTTCACAACAAAACACTTAAAATCTTGGCTCTGCCATTTCACAAAGTAGACAATAGATCCATTGTGGGCTAATTGTGAAGTCTGGCATTGAAGACCCTTTGTGGGCTAATTGTGAAGTCTGGCATTGAAGTCCATGAGGTGGGTTAAAGAGGTAGGAGTGAAATTTTCCCTTCCTGGAAAAACTTCTACATTTAGCCACATCCCACTCTTAAAAGAGCGTTTTCTCCTGCTGAAGGATATAGAAACTATTTTTAAAAAATTTCAAAAGCTAATTTGAAAGTACTAAATAGACTTCATTATACAGTTTGGTATTTGTTTTTCATTTTTTATTTCACAAAGGTACTTTGTAGTGGAGAAAAACCAGTGGCAGATCGAACAGTGCACACCAAATAATTCTATTGAATTTTGAAGTTATGACACATGACTGCTTGGACCCAACATCAGCTTTCACCCATAGTGGATTTTTTTAAAGAAAATAAGTTTTATGTGGTGGTTTTAGAGTTGGAAAGAGCTCAACTACACAAGCATTACACTTTTCATGAAAATACATGAAAGAGGGTGTAATAGAAATTTAAGAATCTGGTTAGAAGATTAATGCATTACAAGTGTGTTGTGAATTATTTGGTGCTTTTTCAAATTTTGCAGGATATTTTAATATTCTATAGAAGATAATGTGTTAGCATACCTGGAGAAACGTACTGGAAATTGTATCAAACTTTATTTTAGAAAGATAAAACCAAAGCAAATTTAACTAAACTTTATTCAGAGTTCTCCCAGGATGATGTTAACTTACCCTATGGATATAATTACTTTTTTCCCTTTCTTTCTTAGTTCTGATACACAAAGTTATGGTTTGCTTGTCTGCATGAACTGAGGGAAGCAAAACAAATTTCAGTTTAGCCAAATACAAAGTCATAACCTAAGAAAAAAGATGCAGAATGTAACTGGAGAACGTGTAGTACTTTTGTACTTATAGCTTTACCAGTGAGTTACAAACTCTGAAAAGAACTTTAAAGCCAACCAGCTAAACATGCACTCCTTATTCAGTATTATGGCCAAGAACTGTAGTTTAATCATTATGGACGCTATTAGTTGCAGTAGGAAACTAAAATTACTTCTGTACTTCCATAAGCATGACAATTTTCTGTCCATAATATGTGTAGTATGTTGATAAAATGGAGCAGGTTCAAATACAGACAAGAGATCACTGAGAAATTAGAAAATATGCTTTGGTGATAAAAGGACCTTAACCCGGAAAAGAGAAAATATGTTGTTCATCCTGTTAAGGCTTTTATTTGCCACAAGCCTCTTATAAGGAAGGTTTCCTAGCTGTACGATCTGCAGTCCAGACCCATAAAGTGAGTTTTCCTGCCAGTTATATTGAGGGAAGTTCTAATATGCATAAATATGTCTAAACCACCAAAATTATTTTCAAAAAAAATATTTGAATTCTCAATTTTTAAATAATGGTAGACCGGAAACAGTCTGTAAACAGCTCTTCTTGTAAGTCGTTTCCTCAGTCGAATAAGGAACCTTGCAGGTTTCAGAAAAATCTCTGCAGCTTCCTCTGGTCCTTAGGAAGAAACCTAGCTGGCTGCTAGCTGCATCCCAGCTTCATGTGAGCTACAGACTCTCATCTTCTCGCTGTGATTCTCTCTCTAATGACCTCTCAGAAGCATGGTGCAATCTGGAAGCATTTCCCTGCTAAACAGGTTCATTCACTCCCCACAGACTGGGCACAACCTGGCACCTGTTCTGATTGTTCTCAGTGTTAAAGAAATTATACAGCACTCAGATGAGAAGTCATACAGTGCATCGCATCAAGGTTTAAGATTTACAAGTAGGAACTACATCATCTCAGACTAAAAATAGAGTCATATTTCAAATTATGAGTACAACAGACCACTAAAATACGGCTATAGATTATTCTTCATATTTCTGAATTTCTAAATCAAGGTCTGAGATTCTCTTGTATAGTTCAAAGAAAAGACTTATTTTATATTCTTCAAACTGTATCATTATGAACTGTAAAGTTACATCTTCGAAATATCAAACTACTTAAAGAGTGAATGATTATGATAGATTTTTTTATTTATACTGTCTCATGTTTTGTTATAGTCACCAGTGCTTTTGAGCGTTGGCAAAACCTTAACATTCCCTGTGTAAATGCTTATGCATTTTCTGTAACCACTTAGACAAGTTCATTCTGAAAGCTATAGACTACTGTGCTTATATACTAGTCAATGCTTACTCTGAGGTCATGAGGCATTGTAGATGGAAACCAGTATAGAACTCATCCCATAGTCCTCACAGGATGCCATATCACACATTATATAATTTCTACATATAACAATAAACCTGCTCTGTGTAAACCTCTGTAGGTAACTTGTGTTTCCAATTAAAATCTCCCCCCTAAAATATTTAACTGCTCATAGCATGTCTGATTCCATCCAAGACAGAAAGCTACCACATTATCCTACACCAATCATGTTTCCTGATTACTAAAGGAATGTGGGTCGCTCCCCCTGTCTGAACGCAATTTTCTCTAATATTTATTCATTGCCCTGCTGTTAAGTTAACAAAAATCACTGAATAAAAATTAACAAAAATCACACAAAGTTAAATTAAGTTTTGTGTTGATAAAACTTGGGAGCATTTTCCAGTTGCTAATCACTTCACAAGCAGTGAAAACCTTATTTCTTATTTATAGAAACTTTGTTGAGTTCCTAATCATAAGACCAAAATATTGTACTGATAGGTGATTTTAAAGAAAATCTTTGTCAATTAGGGTTATGGCCAATATCTGCTGGTCAGATACAGAAAGAAAAAGAGAAATGAGCAATGAGGTATAACTCATATAATTTTAGGATTCCTATTGGAACTTTAAAGAAATGGAAAAAAAAAAAACATTATTATCATTAGCAATTCTATGAATTTTTTAATAAAGAATCTTAATAAAAAAATCTATTTCAGATTTTTTCCCCCAAAGTTTGTGGTATCCGATTTTTTTATTTTCCTAATTTTCTATATATTTTTGTGCTTTTAGTTAAAAATAATATCAAAATGCTTGAGAATTTTATATTTAGTGGAAGTTGGTGTTCACTAACAACAGTAGTGTATTCAATAACACAAAATGCTCATTTAGAAAAAAAATAAAAGAAAATTGTTCAATTTACTAACATTTGATATTATCATTTCTCAGAGGAAGTGGCACCCTTTCTTTTTAGGTGGTGAAAACAAAACCAGGTAGATCTTTGCAGCTACTGTTAATATGAAGAATATGTACAGTAGTTTTTCTAGTACCAGCTTTCAAACAGGTACACTTTGTTTGCTTGCTAGTGCTCACTGTCTCCTAGGAGATGAATCACATTGTCTTAAGGGTATGTGAAACTAAAAATCAAGAGTAGAAAAAATTTATTGACTAGATGTTGCTGTTTTAAATATCTACCTTCCCCTCAAGTGAATCAGGGAATCTGGAAGCTGAAAGTAATATAGTCATGGAAAGCAAAGAAAAATTAATCCAACCATCTGTTTTGCATTTTATTGAATGAAAGGATAGCAGGAAATTCAAGAGGAAGAAGGTGGGGGGGAAAAAAAGACTACTTCATAAAATAAAAGGAATTAATAATTAAAGACAGTATTTATCAAACCATAATTAGCACCACAAGTTAAGTAACTAGCACCATGTGGTAGTACCACTGAAACAGCAGGAATCTTGAAACCTCAGAACAGTTCAGTTGCTGGAGGTCTGTTCCTCAGCATCAGACACCTGCACTTGTATCTCCTGCAATTGCAGCCCTCCTGTCCACCCACATCTCCGTTGGGCTAAAAAATTCTCAGGATAACTTGTGAAAAGACAGAGGACCTGGAAGGCACTTGTAGAGAGGAGATGAATAAACTACGATTCTCAAGGCCTAACATCCCAAGAAAGCTGCTTGTATTCTAAAGCAGAATACATTATATTTTTTGATTTTACAGAAGTTAATGGACTCCAGAGCATTCTCACAACTCATTTCTTTCTGCAAATCAATATTTTCCAGTGACAAATGTCTGCATTTGGGGAATTTCTGGCTAGGATTATATAGGCTGGTTTTCAAGAAAAAAGAGACACTTTAAGTATTAGCTGCTCCACTCCCTTTTTGATAGAACAAAATTTTTGAAGTGCCCAAAGAATAAAGAAAAGCAGTTGTCAGTTTTGTGATGTATTATTATGTCTTTGAGAAGGTTTACACAAAGAAAAATGATTTTTCTTCTCTTTGCACTGAAGTAATTATTTGCTAAATGTATTTTTCCTCCTGAGGAATGCTGTTTTGTAAAACGTGGTGGTTTTCCTCTTGTGTTTGTGTTGTGCCCTCTTTTCTTCTCTGACTCATACATACACAAAGCCATATGCACATATATGCACATGTACACTGCTGCATGCTCTTCCAGAGGCTTAAATGACAGCCAGTCTTGTTCCAAAATCCACCATTTCATAAGAACGATACATTTTCTTTTTCCCCACAGCACTAAATTTCTCAGAAAAGGCTTGCTTCAACCTAGCTGTCATTGCACTGCCTTACATTTCTGCCCACTTGCCTCGTTTGCAAAGGGGAGGGTGATGAGAACTCAGGAAGGATGAGTGGGTGGTGGTGGTTGGTTTCTATTTGGAGGAAACTATTCGGAAAACTGTAGAGTTCTTTTATCTGTCAGTGATATAACAGAGTCTGACATGCCTAGCAGTAGGCAGAAGCAGCTGTCAGTAGTAGTATAATTTATTAGTATCTCTTCTTGAATAAGAGGACTGACAGACTAACATGGGAGCAAAGGGGAAATCTGCCAAGTCATCGTCTTTCACCTCAGGCTCAGACTGCCAATAGCCCACTGTGAAGTGTACACAGCATTAAATATGTATTGATTAATTCAGTGGCACAGTCCACTGACTGCACTGTCTGTGATAAGGAAAATGGCTAAGGCATCACTTCTAGTTGAGAGTTCCATGCCCAATCAGAATCCTCACCAGGAATAGCTAGAGTTGTCCACAAACAGGATGGAGCCTAGAAGAAGAAGAATTTTTTGTGCATGTTGTAAAGCAGAACCAAATTGACAACGAAAGAAAAAAAAAGGTGATGGGCAAAAAAAGTTTAAAACCCACAAAGTAGCAATTATTACTTAATCATTCTACAGCAAGAAAATTTATTTGGTTGATGGTTTTGTGCTGTTATTGTTTAAGACAAGTGAGTTACATCTAACAAAAGAGAGGATACCAATTGTCTGTGCTTATTAGATGAATATTGGAAAGTGGTAGTGAACAGAAAACACCTGGTTTTTTAGTTCTTACTACTTCTTTGGGAAGTGTCAGGAGGAAGGTGACTCATAGGTACTCCTCAGAGTGCCCCCACACAGCACCACTCATGGAGTCTAATCCAACATAGACTGGTGGTAGCTACTAAATTAAATATTATTCAAAAAGACAATCTTTACCATCACTGTTACAAAGTCAACATTTCCTCACATTAGTTCCTGCAATATGGAAGTTGTCTCTGTGGCTGAGTTGTTTGGGGGAGTTTTTTTGAGGGACTTTTGTGTGTTTTTTTTCCTGTAGTAGTTAATGAACAAAAAGTAGCTATAGTAATTCCATAGTAACAACTACTAAATAATAATAATGTCTTTTTGGGGAATCCTGAATGTGTTATACTAAGGAACAATCAAAATAAAAAATCCAAGCAGTTTTTAGGAATTTATACTTCCAAGTATCATGAACATGATTGCAGGCAAGAGGTCCTTTACTACTGCAGGTTCATTATCTTAAAGAGTTTACTATGAGCCTTTTAAAAGTCTTTGGCTGGTAACAGAGAAATAGAAACTAAATTAACAATTGCCTCAGCTTGATAATGAAGACAAAGAACAATTCCTAATTCAACCTATTGTTAATTGATACTGCTCTTTTAATGTTGGAGAGAAAAGTAGCAGTGATTTAAGAGAAGGTTTAAATGGTAAATGGTGATGGTGTTGTTCAGATTCTCCATGGTCCTACAAAAAGAGTAAAGTCTTATGCTGAAGTATTTTTTACAATTCTCCCTTTTTTAATCCCCTCAGCTGGTGGAAACGATGTATCTTGAATAAGAACTGCAAAGATCATTATTTTATGCAACTAAGATCTGAAAAATGCACTTCAGTGTATTGTATGCAAAGATTTTACTGATCTTAATAGATGAGTAGGTGCAACTTGCCCTTGTTGGATTCTCAGAAACAGGCATTTGTAATAATATTCCGGTACTGGACTTGGTCTTCCCCTCTACCCTCTCCCAGTGATAGACAAACAAAGGTACCATTTAAACTTGTGAATTAAACAAATTAATAAACCTGATTATAATTTTAATTGGAGTATTGAATTTCTTTTTCAAACAACAAAAAAAAGAGTAATGTTGAATATTTTGCTCATATTTTAGACCTCAACTTAGGCGATTACATAAAACTTTCCTGGTAAAATGTTATTCCATAACTAATATTTAGTTTCTTGCATCTTCCTATGAAGTGGTTTGTACTGGTGACCATAACTGTTTTCCTTGATCCCTACGTAGCACAGAACAGTGCTGAAAGGAACAGGAGAACCACCTGATCAATGTGGAGCTTAAAGACTGATGTTATTAGTGGAATTTTGTTTTTATTTCAAGTATGGGGCGGTTTATATGGCGCCAGTCCTTCCAGAGACAGATGGGGTTCATCTGTCTAAAAGAGCCTCCTTTAGGAATAGTATTCCCTAATTAAGTGCCCCCTGCACCCCCAGACTCCAAAACCACATCTCACTCGCTTGCAGCCCCTCATCTCCTCTTCTACCTTTGTGTGACCAGAGAGAATTGCAGGCATAAAAGGTAAGAATCATAGGCTGGAATAAGAACAATCTACTGGAAACATCAATCAGATAAGAAAACAAACAGTGCCAGCAAGAATATTAATAACAAAAAGTATAAGACAAAGAAACAATTTACATGTAAAATATGATACCTGACTCCTTTGCTCTCCAAGTTTTCTCCCTGGAAGAAACACCTTTCTCCTCAGAAACAAGAGTGAGTCACTTTCCCCTGCACAGGGCAATGATGTGAGGTTGTATCAAATAACCTCCTAGACACACCCACAGCCACATCCTCTAAGTTACTGCAAAAAAATAATAAGAAACAAACCAAAACTATGTCCTGGCTGAAATGAGGACAGAGGAAAAGGACTCTTGCCCATGAGTTGGCAGAAATGATTGAGAGGGCTTTAAAATAGGTTTGAAGTGGGAAGGGGGTAAGACCAGACTGTCTAGAGATGAGCCTGAGGATGGCATGCTAGTGTTGGGGATGAAAGCCATAGCCCAGCTGAAGTGCATCTGCAACCAATGCATGCAGTATGGGTAACAAACAGATGGAGCTGGTAGCCATTGTTCAGCATGAACTGTGACATAGTCACCATCACAAAAAGTGGAGTGCTGCAATGAATGTCTGTAATCTCCTCAAATGGGACAGGTGAGGAAGGAGAGGTGAGGGGCTGGCTCTGTGCATCAAGGACTGTTCAGAGCTCAAGGACAGTGGTGACAAGGTTCAGCGCCTATAGATAAGAATCCGGTTCAAGGCTAACAAGGCCAACATACATATGGAAGTCTGCTATAGACTACCCAATCAAGATGAAGAGGCAGATGAAGTATTCCATAAGCGACTGTCACGATTGCAAGTCATCATTCTTGTGGGAGACTTTAACTTGCCAGACATCTGTGGGAAGCACAACATACTGCCTCTAGTGGATGAAGGAAAAACTGCGGATGTAGTCTACCTGGACTTCAGTAAAGCTTTTGTTACTCTCTCCTGCAGCATTCCCCTGGAGACGCTGGTAGCCCATGGTTTAAAAAACTGGCTGAATGGCAGGGCCCAGAGAGTGGTGGTGAATGGTGCCACATCCAGCTGGCAGCCAGTCACTACTGGAGTTCCCCAAGGCTTAGTGTTGAGGCCAGTCCTGTTTAATATCTTCATCAATGACATGGACGAGGGCGTCAAGTGCACCATCAGTAAGTTCTCAAATGGCACCAAGTCAGGTGGGAACGTTTGATCTGCTGAAGGGTAGGAAGACTCTGCAGAGGGATCTGGACAGAACAGATTGATGAGTTGAGGACAAGGGTATGAGTTTCAACAAGACCAAGTGCTGCATCCTACACTTCAGCCACAATTACCCCAGGCAGTCCTAGAAGCAGGGGAAGTAGAAAGTGACCCAGTGGAAAAGGACCTTTGGGTACTGGTCAACAGCCAGCTGAACATGAGCCAGCAGTGTGCCCAGCTGGCCAAGCAGGCCAATGGCATTCTGACCTGTATCAAGAAAAGTGTGGCCAGCAGGACTAGGGAAGTTATTGTCACTCTGTACTCTGCACTGGTGAGGCCACACCTCGAGTCCTGTGTCCAGTTCTGGGCCCCTCACTGCAAGAAAGACATTGAGGTGCTGGAGTGTGTCCAGAGAAGGGCAATAAACATGAAGAAGTGTTTAGGGAGTAAGTCCTATGAGGAGCACCTGAGGGAGTTGGAGTTGTTTAGCCTGGAGAAAAGGACACTCAGGGGAGACCTTATTGCTCTCTACAACAACCTGAAAGGAGGCTGTAGCAAAGCAAGGGTCAACCCCTTCTCCCAGGCAAATAGTGAAAAGACAAAAGGAAATGACCTCAAGCTTTGCCACAGGAGGTTCAGGTTGAATATCAGGAGGAAACTGAAAGGGTGGTTAAGCATAAAAACAGGCTGCCCAGGGAGTGGTGAAGTCATAATCCCTGGAAATGTTCAAGAAATGACTGGACATGGCACCTAATGTTATGGTCCAGTTGATGTGGTGGCTTTTGGTCAAAGTTATACTAAATGATCTTGGAAGGTTTTTTCAACCTTAATGATAATATGATTCTATTCTATGATTCAACAGAATGTTTGTTTATGGACCTTTGACCTGATCTATTCTCTCAGTTCTTGTATTGATGTAGTTACATATTTTTCAGGTGAATATTAATTATTTGTTGTACTGGGAATGTTACACAACTTTTTCCATACCCTACATATGGGAAGAAAGACCTTTCTGTATCTGATACACAGCTGTCAAGTGATCTTTGTCAGTGTGTTGGGCTCTCCTGAGATAGTTAATGACAGTGTTGTCTTCCAGTGGGCAGATTACAGATCAGTTTATGGAAATGCTAAATAATCTCTAAAAGATATACAACTTTATTCTTCATATGTACCATGTTCAGAAATTATAAACCAATATTTCTCTTTCAGACAGAAGTGAAGCCTTTATTCTGGGAACGGTATAATCTTTGCAGAGACATAGATGGAACCATTACCAATCTTTCATATGTATAGGCATTTCTGAAGCTGAAGCATATCTGCTTCTTTGAGAAGGAATGGACTGCGTAAAAATATCATCTTGTACAAAAATATTTTTCTGCAGTTAATAAGAGTATTCAGATTTGATTTCACCCTCCCAAAAGATTTAAGAAGCTTCTTTTTTAGTCTCAGTTTTGTGATCTTAATTATTCCTGGATTCTGGTCTGTGTTTTAGTCTCTAGAATGTTGAAAAACAAATGTAAGAAATAATGCAATAAAGCCCCCTACTAGAAATACTATTTTAGCTTTATAGTGGAAGGAAAAAGGAACATTTTGTTCTGAAAAGTTTCAAAAGTAAGTTTCTCAAGGGTTTGAACATTACAAAAAATAAAATATGTATTCCAGGACCCTGAAATCCTCTATAGAATTCAAAAAATTTCTCAAAGATAGAATGCTAATAAATTAATTTATTATACTTATTAGGAAAAAAATATATTTAGGAGGCAAAGAAATGGTGATTATAAAATGACAGTTAATATTCTATCCTGAATCCAGAGCAAGTCAGATACCATAAGAGTAAAAAGTGGATTTTTTTTCTTAACCATTGTATTTAGGGACCTTAAAAAATGGATCACTGCTCCCATCATCATGGTTAATATTAGGTTATTTGAGAAAAGGCTTGTCTTTACACTCATGAAGGAGAACATGATCCCAGTCGTGGGCAGGGGCATCCCAGTGTCACAGTCAGAGATGTGAATACTTGCCCTGGACCCGCAGGGCTTTCCTAGGGGAACCTCAGCCCTGGGGTCCTGGGGACACCTCACATCCCAAGAGATAGATTTCAAAGGCACCTCACAGGCAGTGGAGCCAGGGAGAGGGGTGGTGGTGTGTGTCACTGCCTAGGAGTTCAGGGAACAACACTGAGGGATTGAACAAGACTGGTCAAGGGATCTTTGGGGGAGAAAATGCAGGTGGAGAGAGGGCGGGATCAAGGTCATTTGGGAAGGAACAGGCACAGTAAAATAAAAGGATAAAGGGATAAAAGGGGCTGCACACTTTCTGGTCAGTACATGCATCTGGCTGTGCCCTGAACCTGAGCAATGTATTCTGTCCTCTCTTCCTATTAAACTCAATTTCTAAGTGATTGCTTTGATGAGGGACTTTATCTTCTGTGTCACTGTGTGAGAGGGTGGGTCTGAGGGCCATCTAAGGACTGTGGGTCAGAAGGGTTATGTGTCTGGGGGCCGGCAAATGGAGAGAGCATGGTGCATGTGCATGATATGGGTGCTTTTTTCCATATGTCAGCATTGGGAAGCTGGACTACCAGTAACAGAGAAACTGGAAGACTAGAGTACCCATCAAGCAGGAAAAGAGACTTGAGAGGTATTAGAAGTGCCCTAAATCTGTTGAGGGTGGTAGAGAGACCAGAAGGTATGCTTGCTGGCTACTGGAGGGACCAGGAGATTCTATCCTGTGTCTGTGGAGTCCATGGGGTCTGGGGTTTAGCTCCTGGTGTGGCCATAGGTCTGAGCCAGGTACTGGAAACACCTGTTTACATGTGCAACTAGGAGACCAGTGGACCCAAGGGTCAGCTATTGAGACTCTAAGACCAATTACTGAAGGCATCCACATTCTATAAATTTATATATATGTATATATATTCTGCCAATGTGATTTGATGCTGAGAGAAGGGAACAGTATGAGGCTGTTGGTGGTGTCTGTATTTGAGCAAGTGTTGTGTTTTCTGTGTTGATCTGTGCAGCCAAACAGGTGTATATGTACTGTGTGTATGGGTACATGTGCCTGTTGGGAACACACACACAGCTTTACTCCTAACTAGACGTAGGGACAAGGGGCTGTGGAAACCTTGCTTCTCTTGGAGTACCAGATTCAGCAACTTTTAACAGTTAAGACCCCTGGGACAAACATACAATTTAAATGTTATTACCTCCCTTCCAAGAAAAAGAAACAAGAATTTCTTGCAAATTGGTTTTACATGGATGCTGAGGAATCTTGACTTAATCAGAAAACCTCTTTTGTAAATAGTGACTTAGGAGACATTGAAGAAATTTATAGCTGGCAAAAAAGCACATACAAACAGGAAGAAGGGTTTTAGATTTAAAGCACGATGTTAACTCTCCGGGGCCCCAGTCTATAAAGGTATTTAGCAGTTAAGTTTTCCTTAGGGGCATCAATGTAGACATCAGTTATCGGAAAAGACAAAGTGTATGTGTCCTACCATTGATAAGACTGACTCCTTAGGGTGAGCAGGCATTTGTCTTGGGAAGACTCATTTTTGAAGACACAATTTAAACAGTCAGCTAAAATGAGGCCTCATTGCAGCAGTGTATAGTCACTGCCCAAATTAATTTCTCAGAGCTTTGTATGGAGCTTAGGATCAGCAGCTATTTGACCTCAGTTACAACACCTTGCCTTTGTAAAAGGATGTACAGATCCATCATGTTTGATCCATCATCTGTCATCTTCATGATAATGAACTCTCTCTGGATGAATATAGTATTCCCGGTAAGGTCTTCCTGTGCAGTTCAAGAACCCATGTGTATACAAAGACTCCTTTTTTGTATACCCTTCCTGTTGTTTCCCTATCCAGTGTGAATAATTCATGCTCAAACTGCTCATTGCATATGAAGAAAATTTAAGAGAAAGCTCCAAGCTGTCTGAGATGTTTTGATGCTCAAGGGATTCCTTTATCACCATCTGATCCCTCTGAGATCCAGGCAAATAACCTACATCCCAAATACAATACACCATCATTCCCAAATGCGTACCTTATTTTATGAGCTTACACCAAGTGTGACAATTTCAGTGCACATAAAAAAAAGTCATGATTGAATAGCCCTTGAGACTCACCCTACATTTTACTTTCATGAAATTATTGCAATGAGAATACACAGCTAGATTCACTTCGGGGGTCCAAAAAAAGGATTTTTTAAGGATGATTTCTACCACAGAAAGTCTCTGCACAGCACTGCTTTATTAGTTCTCTAACACACTTTTATCAGCTTTCTCCTGGGAGCAACTCTATTACCATTTCTCTTTGGAGAAGCACAACCTTTCCTTATAATCCTAAGGTCACACAGCTCAGCTGAGTGCTCAGCTGTTAGGTGGTATCTCTTTGAGCTGAGTCTACACCTTGACTATGAAATAACCTTATCCTCAGTGATTGGCTCATTTGAAAGGGCTTCCCTTACTGGTCAGTTCTGGGTACATCCCATAGATGTAGGAAAGCTTGTAAACTTCTTCACACCCTTACCTGCAGATAAGGGGTAATTTGTTTCAATAGGACAGCACCAGGGATTTCCAAAGTGAAAGGAAGAATTAAGTATCTGTAAGGCTGCGCATCTCTGAGTGACACCCCTTTGTGTTCCCCCTCCCTGGCTGTCTGCCATCAGAGGTGGGATATATTTGCCACTTGGTACTCTTTTCATTGTTCCTTTCTGTGGCTGTGGATACACCACTGTTGGGTTTTATCTCCTGCTTTCATAGGTTGTTGTTGTCTTTTCTTTAGGCCTAGAATTTATACATTCTCTTGGCTGTCTATCACTTTTAGGTCAGATACATTTCTCCCCTGTTACTTTTGATGAGGTAACTTTTACTCTTCTGTACCTGTTACTGTCAATTCACTAAACTGAAAATCTCATTCTGATGGGGACAGAGAAGGAAAGAGAGTGAATTCCAAAACTTTTAAACCCTAGGAGATGTGCTGTAAAATTTATCTTTAGGATTCAGAATATTTCTCATCTCCTAGTGCTTTTGGGGAATTGAAAACAGGGCCAGTCCTCCTTCTGCAGTCTACAGTATACTTACCTGTCAGTGAGAATCTGGGACTTCAACAAATTCTTTGATACTCACTTTCTTTCCTTCTTTATTTCTCAAAAATGAAAATATCTCATTTGAGATACACTATCTTCATCACTTGAGGATATTGTAATATTGGTGAATGTTTCCAGGTTAAAATAACACCTTTTCTATTTCTCTGTGCTTTTAAATTCAACATAATTTTTAATCTATTTGTTATATAGTTCTCAATTTCAACTTTTTTATTTCCTTCTACTCTCACTTTAGAGGGTCTGAACAGATGGAGTTTACAGTTATTGATAAAACATACACTATCCTCTTCACTTTTGCAATCCAGAAATGGTATGTAAATTACAGTTTAGATAACTAACTGTGTTTCAGTCCTGTGCTTGAAGTAATCCCTATATTTTCTGTAATGAATAATTCCAGATTTTCTACCTCACAACTCTGTGAAGTGATACAGTTCTGTACCAATTCATGTGCACCATTTCCTCTTCCTTTGCAAGTTTGCCTCAATAGCTCCAAATCAATAAAATATATATATGAAAAACACCTTCATTTTAAAAGAGCTCTCATTGATACTATAGATGAGCAGATATTTTATGCAGCTCTATTTTCAGCCACTTGACTGCTTTGATGTTTTTTACATTTTTCAGATTGTTTGTAACAGTGCTAACAGAACACTTCAAACTCCAGATGAAGAGTAAGCCTGAGGGCCTAGTGGCAGCAAGCTTGTGAACTAAAATTAGCACACTGTGAAGTGCATGCTTGCCATCATTTAGAACTATGGGGAACCAATAGTTACTCATTAAAAGTCAATGTCAATACATAAGACATTTGTAAAGGCATCACTACATTTTGGATCAAACCCAGTAAAATATTTCTGGCATAATTATACATTCTTTTAAAGAGTCAAAAGTCCATTTCAAAAGAAATTCTTAGCAAATTCAAAAAATCCTGGCTTAAATCTAGAGCAGTTATCTTATAATTTCTGTTGGGGTTTTTTGTGAGTTTTTTTTTTTTTTTCCAATTATTGTTTCTGTCCTTTAACATTATACAAAGTAAAATAAAATAATATTTTAATCACTGTAATTAGACATTTTTTTCATTATTGCTTTGGTAGCTTCTGCATAATTTTTCTATCAAAAATAAATGTATTTTTGTTCTTTCAACGCACAACACATATAATCATTGTACTAATGTTGAATCTTCAGTTAATTTATATTTTGAACATTTAACCCATTCAAGCATTATAATTTGTACATCAGATTGAGTCTAAATTTTAAGCTCTGTGTTCATAGTTCATAAAACTTCATTATGAAGCATCAGCTAAGCTGGTGTTCTACATATCAAAATCCCAGTGACCTCCTATATATCGAGGTCTCTAATGTGCTCACATTCGTCCAACCAGTCTACTTTATATTCCTTTTAGAAAAGAAAAATATCAGCAGTATGCTGTAGAACAACCAAATGAAAGATCAAGGTTCCACCAATCCTGCAGAATCTTTCTATGGTAGGGTTTTATTTATACCAGACATGTCAAAAGGAACACATTCTTCGTTGCAGATGACTTCCTAATCATGACTTAAAGATCCCTTCATATCCATTAACTAACTGATTAATGTTAGCCTTAGTATGTAAGCAAGATTAAGTTTCCAAGAAAGAGGATTGTCTATATAATATCATATGTTAGTTACCTCTGGTAAATACTTTCTCTGATAGTGACTGGTCTCTGATGTGAAAGAGGATGGAGAAAATAACATTAAATAAGATCTATTTGACCAACTTTTCATCTAGAGAAAAATTATTTCTCAAAATTACAGACAGAGGAAGCCTTTAAACAGGAAATTTATTAACAGTAATTACGTTTATGCAAACCAGTGAATATCTGTTTCATCAGTATAAACATACACAACTGAAGACCAGGGAGTGATCACAACCAAGGCCCCAAATCCTTTTAACATTTTAATATTTTATTTCCCAAACTGAAATAAAACTGACTCTTCAATAAAGAAATTTAATCTCTCCTAGGAAGATTTCAACTGAAAGTTCCAAGAACTCTATTTAATATGTAATTACCACACAGATAGGAAATTACATCTTATTTCAAGGTTGAGTTTGTCTAATTTTAGTTTTCAGCCCCTGGATCTTGTTATGTGTTAGTCATCAGCCATGAAGAACCTTTGTTCACCAATATTTTTTTTGCCATTTGTCCCTTTGTTTAGTGATTGAGTCACGTCTTGAACTTTTCTTTGGTAAGGTCAGACATTTTAAGACAGATAAGGTTTATTTTTCAGTCCAAGGATATTTTCTTTCATAATATTTATAAATCATTCTGATATTCCTTATTTCCTTTAAAGAAGGGGCATAAAAATTAAACATAGCATGGTATTTCCAATGGGCACAGTATCTTGGCTACAAAATGAGCAGAGTAGGAGCATTTCCATTTTATTTCTACTTTTCTACATCCAGGAATCTCATTAATCCTCATAACATTAAAGTACAAGCTCATTCTCAGATTTTAAGGCCTCTTAGTCACTACCTTCCAAGACAGTCTTTTATGTTGTCGTTATTTGATTCTCCTCAGTGGAACTGTTTGTATTTAGCTCTTGAATATGTATTTTGTTAGAACACATCCAGTCCACTATATCTGAGAACCATGATGGTTGGTCAGAAGGTATCATACCGATCTGATAGAAAAGCATGTGTTTCTAGAACCATCACAAGCAAGTAGAGGATGGTAACTCATGGAAAACCAGATCTTCCTTTCATATTCTCTACCATGGTAAATATATATATTTGAAATTCCATATACAATGCATAGAAAGAGTCCCTACTATAGCAATATTGAATCCAATAAATTTGTCAGGGAGCCTTGTAGTCATAGAATCACTAAACCACAGAATAGTTGAAGCTGGAAGGAACATCTGGAGGTCATCTGATCCGACCTTCCTGCTCAAACAGGCTCACCTCGAGCTGGTTGCCCAGGATCATGGGCAGATGGATTTTGAATATCTCTGAGGATGGACACTCTACAGCCTCCCTCAGCAATTGGTTTCAGTGCTCAGTCATGCTCACAGTGAAAAAAGTGTAGCTTGATGTTCAGACAGGACCTTCTGTGTTTCAGCTTATGTCCATTGCCTCTATCACTGGGTGCTATTGTGAAGAACCTGGCTCTGTCTTCTTTGCATTCTTCCTTCAGGTGTTTATATCCTTAATTGATAAGATTACCCTGAGCCTTCTTTCATCCAGGTTAAACACTCCCAGCTCTCTCAGCCTTTTGTCATAGAGAGATGTCCCAGTCCCTTCATATTCTAAGTGGTCCTTTGTTGAATTCTGTCCAGTATGTCTATTATATCTGTCTTGTGCTGTGAAGTCCAGAACTGGACACACCACTCCAGGTGTGGCCTCACCAGTTCTGAGTGAGAACCCTCAACCTACCAGTAAAAATCCTCCTAATGCACCCCAGGACACCCCTAGCCTTTTTTGCATCAAGGCACATTGCTGGTTTGTGGATCCCTTGATCCATTTCTGAAAAGGTGTTTCAGCCAGTTGGCCCCCAACATGTATTTTTGCCTGGGGTTGTTCCTCCTCAGGTGTAAGACTACACAATTTCCCTTGCTGAACTTCTGAAAGTTCCTGTCAGCCCATTTCTCCAGCTTGTCCCTCTTGATAGCAGCACAGCCCTCTGGTGTGTCAGTAACTCCTCACAGTTTTATACTAATTAACTTATAGAAAACATCAAGCTAGCTGGAGATGGTTAATTTTAAATATCACACCTCTACCAGCTTTAGCTAACAAACTAGTAACAAACACTCTGTAAAGGATAAAGAGAGCCAGAGTTCTGTGAATAATCTCTCTAGAAATTAGTTACCTATGTCAGGAGAATCCTTCAATATTAAAAAAAAAAAAAAAAAAAAAAAAGTGTAGTGCCACTTTCTCTCTCCCCTTTTCTCTGAGCACATGCTTCAGGTTTGTGAGAAAAGCCATTTACTTGTAGAACTTAATAAATGAGGTGTTGAAAAGAGATGAGTTTCTGAGTGCTAATTCTTCCTTTTCCCCTCTATGTATTGACCTCAGCCAAAGCTGCCATGGGTAGAAGTGTCCCTTCCCATTAAAGAGTAATCAAAAGGACAACAGAAAGAAAAATAGTAGGGACAAGACCAAAGAGCAAGAAAGAGACATTAATTGGTGAAGGTGAAAGTGACACGTCTGTGAATTACTATCTAATGACATATGCAAAGTTCTTCAGTGGGCATTCAGTTCAGACCCTCTCTTACTGTTATTCCATGGTGTGAAAGCCTAATGAAACTCTGAATTTTAACCTAGTATAATATGTACATATATATATCTATATGATATATCTAAGTGATATATCCAGATATAGAGATATATATATATATGTATATATATATGAAAAAAATGTAAGTGGGGCTCTATCTCTGGTGGTTGTTTTAAAGGAATGTTCAACTTACTTAGGCCCTATGGAGAAGCAAACTAAACATTGTTTATTTGCTCATATTTGAGGGATACTAAACCAGGGCTTCTAACAGGACAATCTGTATTTAAAATATAGATACATCTTTTTCCAGGTTTTATTACTCCAGCTATTATTTAACAATACTAATCATAACTTACAGCTTCTCTAATCTTTCTCCATGATTTGTCTTAAAGTTAGGCACGTTTTTTTTTTTTGGTAGTCAAGGGTAGTTCTCAGCTACCACTCGTTTTTCAAAAACAAAAGGGTGGCTAGGAGAGATGTATCAAGAAGCAAACAATTATCAAACTTGTATGCATTTCAGTTTGAGAGCTGGTGTCTACCCGAACCATAAGTACTCTGATGTCAATAAAACTATTAAATCCTTTCTGGAAATATCTGCAGTCAAAAGCAAACACAAGTGGTACATTTGTGTATAATGTGGGATAACTAGTCAACAGTTATTGAATAAAATTCTTCAATTGCTGACATACTTATGACTCAAAAACATAAAACTAATGTTCAAGGGTTACTAATAACACAATTTTTTTTTTCTTTTAATGTGCAGAGGTTCCAGCACTATGATATTTTACAATTAAAGCAATAAGCCACATTAACCCTTCTTCTTGGCCACTCATTTCTTTTTCAACCTGGTTGAATTAGAAATGAAGGAAGCATCTAAAAATGAGCGAGGCTGGAACTGCTTTTGAAAATGTTACTTTGTGTTGATCTGTTCACCAGAGATTTGAAAGAGAAAATCTGCAGATCTTGAGAGATACTCTATCACAGCTTAAGAAAACCCCATGAGTTATTGTAGATCTTTTGGACTGATGTTTAAGACATTCTGTAGTCTAGCTGACATCTTTGGCTAAGAAAATAAGTAAATAAATTAAATTTCATGAATAGTTGAAGAGTGAGTTTGAATGAATAAATCCAGTGGACAATTTCTGAGGAAATAATGAGGTTCAGTCAAAGTTAATAACACTTGGTAACAGATATTTACTAAAACTGAATATAGATGTAATATTTAAGATTTAAATAAAGTCTAGGTATAGAAACATTATTATACATATGTAAATGCACTCATCTGTGCAATCTGAACTAACCATAACTGATGTAATATTCAAGTTTAAAAGGTATTTTTAATTATTTAATAAAATATTGGTATACCTGATTTAAGTAATAGAAACTATTGCTTGTTTTAATATTATTAAACTAAGAAAATATTTTTTACTCACTATCTCTGAAAAGCCCAGCATTTCATATGACCAATCATATGACCAATTCAGTTTTTCTCTTTTCTTTTCCTCTCCTTCCTTCCCCTGCCCTCCTCTCTTCTCCACTTTTATAATACTGACATTGATATCAACCTAGAAGCAAACTACCTTTCTGCAAAGAGCAACTGATGCCATCATTATCCTGGAAAAAAAACAAAGATAAAATTAAAGACAAAGAAAACATTTAGAAAACAAAAATGTAGCATAACTTTGAGAACATAAACATGAGAAAACAATGATGGTTTTCTGTGCCTTCATCTTACATTTTTCTGGTCCTGTTTATTTCTTTGTTTATAAGGTCATACACACAGAGTTATTCTCATAAATCTGCTTCCAATGCTTGATTTTTAGCTACTGACTAGGCATAGATGCTGTTTACTTCTGTGTTGCTATTAAAAATTTCTTAAATTACGTCTTTCTTAAATTACTGGAAACTTTAGATTGCATAGATTGTGCAAGCCTGGTCTTCCTGGATATGTTTTGTCTACTAATGAATGTTGGGAACAGGTAAAGGGACTGATAGTTGGGAAAGCATATGTGTAGTGAAACAAGTTAAATGAAAGAAACCAAGAGTCAGTGTATCCAAAAAGGAAATGACAGTGAGAAGCTGAAATGAGGGAAGGTGAGAATGACAGTCAAGGCAATAAGAGACTTGTGGTGCACCCTGCAGTCAAGTATGAATTAGAGAAAGAAGGTGAAAATCATGTGAATAACATCCAACAAAGACAGGTGCTAACATACCACCCACCTCCACATAAACATGACATCTAAAGCCCTAGGCTGCTATAATACAAAATCCGTATAATGGGTTTGACATCTGTTAGAGAAAGAATGTGGAAGTCCTCTGGGTGACTGGTATGTTTGAAGAAGCCAGAAATGAGAAGTGAAGTAGAAAGTTTTTTTCTCTTGGCTTAGAAATGTAGGCAGGGGAGAGGATGCTACAAGAAGTGTGAGAAGTTCTTTATCAGCATATCCTCAGAGTGGAAGGAACAAGCTGTCTGGCTTACGGGGAGCCATTGAAAGGCAGTGGCCACAAATTACATGGTGTTGCTCTGGCAATACCCTGGTAATAGGCTTCAAGGACAAATAGGAACAGAAAATTATTAGAAAAAAATTATCAAGTCTCTTTGACAATATCACATTAGTTCTATTCAGTTTCTATTCCTTCCAGAGTTGATTTGAACTTTTCTACCCAGTCAAATAAGAATATTTTAAAAAAAAAATTTCTTACCAAATATTCCTCTAAGCTGTTTTTCATCAGTACTTCTGAAAACAGGTTTTCAAGATTGCAAAGACAAGCTGTATGGAGTTCTTTCAATTCACCATGAAGCTCTGGATAAAGTTGTCTCTTAAATTGTCAAAATAAAAGTGTACAAAACACTATTTGAAAATGAAACAGTTGAAGGAATATGAAGAGTTATCATAAAGGACATCTAGACAGCTCTTTCATTACTTCATTTATTTGTAAACTATTTTCTGTATCAGCCAAATGCCAGTCCTTATGAGTTGTAATTTATTTTCATCACAAATAGAATTTTGTTTGCTTTTGCTGGCATGCTTTGGGGTTTTTGTTTATTTATGTTTTTTAAAATTTTTATTGCAATGACTTCGTGAGCTAGAGAGCAGAAAATGCACGCGTTGCTACTTCTTTAATTTGTTAACTGAGGTTTCTTGCAAGGCAGTCAAAATACCTGTAGTTATAACAGCTATACAAGAATCTATCCCTCCACAGGGACTTGAGAGCTGATGAGTTGGAAGACACCTGTAAAGGTCATCTAGCCCCCCTCCCCCTGCAATGAGAAGGTGAGTTTGTTTATACTAATACCTCCTTACCCACCTTGATAGGAGAACAAGAACAAGTCATCTAATACTATGTCTTTGATATAATTATTGGAATATACTTAAAATAGTTCCTGTTATTTCCATTGTTGCCTAAAAGACCGCAGAGAAAAAGACTCCGAGCCAAATTGGTACAGCAGAAGCTTTAATGAGCCTCCAGGCCCCAGGAATACAAACCGCTGCACGCGCTTTCGAACACAGGGTCTATGATTTTATAATGATGTCCATCCAATCCCAATTTGTCCACCCCATGGTTCTGCCCCGTTCTGCCCCCAGACACGCCCCTTCGGGAATTGAGTCTGGGGGAGTTTGGGACCCCCTCTTCCTCATCTTCTTTGCCGCATGTGCAGTCTTTGGAGTTCCTCTAAGTTCCGGGCTTGAAGGTCCCTGTGCCTGTGTGATATCTCCTGATCCAGGCCTCAGGACGCTTTTCCCACCATTCTACCTCAAAAACATGCTAGAGGGATTGATGTGAAATAGGGCAGCTGGCCTGGGTATGTGTAAACATTAGGCTACAGCGTGTGGGAAAATACAGCTACATTAAAATCTACCTTCACTACACAACTACTTCTAAAATCTACAAAAATTAAAGAAAACCAAAAAGCACTGAGGCATCACCATAAATTTAAATTTATAATCTTAACAAATAAGTAAATCCAAACTTCTTCACAAGAATCACTGCTTACCCTAAATTACTTATTTCTCAGTCATTTTTCCTCTTATGTTACCCTTTGTGTTTCTCAGTTTATCTCTCTGCCATACAGCTATGTTGATTGTAATATGTAAGAATGAAGCTACTGTGGAATTTTCCTTTGATTCTTTTAACACAGTGGAAAAATGTACATTCCTTCCCAACCACATAATTTTGTTGTGGGTTTTTTTCTCAGCTCCGTATGCGAAGTAAATCTCCTGTAGTTTGAGCATTTGACAAAATAAAGATGAAAAGTCTATACATCTTTTTTATATTTCTTCACAAGTAATATTGGCTGAGGAAATCATATAACAAGCCCTGTAACTGCAGAGTGAACTAGATCCCTCTTAAATAGCACATCCCAGTGGAAGCAGAATGTGCCAATTAAATGATCATCCCAATTACAAGAGGCTCATGGGGATATATTGTTCTGGTGTGGTTTATAATCCCTTTCATTTCATGGATTGATTAAAACAAGAACAGCATCAGCTCCCCATCTTGATTACCTAATAGAGATGAGTTATTTTGTATCCATATAGGGATTCTTTCCTGTATCTGTGGCAAAAATAGTGGAACTGATTGTACAGTGTGTGCCAAAATAAAAAATAACATTTTTATTCCCATATGGCTCAGCTGAATACTTTATGGTTTGGTGATGAGGACTCCATTGTCTGAGTAATGTATTTTACTATCAGAGAAGGAATTAGATATTGAGCTTCATCTTGATCCCAAAGGAATCAACTGGAATTATTGACTCTTGAGCTGAAAACAAAGCTCAACACAACTTTTAAACACAGAAGGTGAAATCAATGATCAAAATCATGAGACTTCAGTGGAAACAGAATTTTATTTAAAAAAAAAAAAAAAAAGAAACCTTCACCTAAAACCAGAAATAAACCAATCCATTCTGTCTTCAAATCAGACACCAGTCTTTGGAGAAACTTGGGGAAGAACTGAGCATTCTTAGGGAAAAAATAATTTTGTCACTGTTAAACAAGCCTTAAAGAAGAGGTTGTTTACATGTATATGATACTGTTTTGCTGGAATTTACCCTTTAAAAATCCAAAAGAGCTCCCAAAAGGAAAAAAAACCCTGAAAACAATAGTAAAAATAAATTAAAAAAAAAACAACAAAAAACCCAAACAAAAACCAAAAACAAAAACAAAACAAAACAAAAAAAAAACCAAAACCAAACAAACAAAAAAAAACACACAAAAAAACCCACAAAAAACAAACCACAACAGAGATACTTTCATATATTTACACATTTAGGATAATTCAGAAAGTAAGCTTTGTTACAGAAAAGGCAGGTGTGGTTGAAGCAAAATAGTTATCTTATTGAATGCTTTTGGTGGTATGTCATTGACTTTTTAAAACTGGCTGAATCAAGCCAAAGAGTGAGGTTATTCTTATTATCCACTTCAGGTGTTTCACTACAGTGTGATGAAGAGTATCTAAAATAAGAAGTCCTTGTTTCTTATAGAGTCAGTAGGTGACTCCAAACAGCTAAATTAGTGTCTTAAATTACATGATGTGATTACCTTGCCTCATGAGAAACAACAGGGAGGTATAAATCTGTATTTTTTATTCATCATGATTGTACACTAGGTACAGCATTCCAAAAACTAAAATCTGTACATTAGAGGAAACTTCAAAATAAACTATTATAGTACTTGTCACATTTCTTTACCTTCAAAATGAGCCAAGAGCTAATCAGAACTTTATACACTCACAAATTGACATTTCTTTTTTTTTTTTTAATGGAATACATAATTTCAGTTTCAGGCAGTCTTTATTTTAAATGAACTTTAATCTGGTTATTAAGACCCTTATTAAATCACACCATTAACTCCAAGATCTCCAAGATTTAAAGTAAGAACATACTTTATTAAGTTAAACATGGGTCTTGGACCTTAAACTTACTTTGATATTTTAATAAATTAAGTCTATGTGCATATGTGAACATCTTTACTTATTTTTGTAGGAACTTTCAGATGACTGTAAATAAAAAACGAATAAGTCTCAATAGTGTATGTAAACCAATATAAATAAAAAAGACAATCAATGACTAAAGAAAAATATTTCCAGTGCCATTTTAAATGAGTAAAACTCAGTAAAATGTTGTGATAAAGAAGAAATATTGCATGGAAATGTGATGGCAGGGAGAGGTTCTCGTATTGATATGGCTGAGAATGTGCAGGATGAATATGTAGTGAGCATGTACAGAAAAGAAAGAGGTGAAATTATGGGATAAAATTCTGCCAACAAAAGTGCATTTTCACTTATATGGACTAGCATTCCATTCAAACTCTGCAAAAGCAGAGTACCCATTACTCATCCTAATGCATTTACTTGCAGGTAAGGTCCTTCAATGCCACTTACCCCTATCCTTCCTATATATACCTATAATAAATTGGCAGAATCATTTTATCTTTCTCATTTTCGTGGATCATCATTAAAGGTTGCTATACATGCCTAGTTTTCTATCTTTTTCTTGGCTTTTTACAAATAAGTCTTTAGGAGACCCTCCTGTCATGAGTAGGAATCCAAGAATAAGTGCTCTTATATTTAGCCATCAGCAATTTAATGTTCCGTTCCAGTCCCAAGGGTAACAACCTGTTCCTTTTATCTCTTATATTTTATCTTTCTGTGCAACTACCACTTCTAGCACCATTTTTATAACATTGCTGCTTATCCTTGTATAGCCTTCTTTGGAAACTAGTATTTTATCAGTTAAATACAGCTCCTGAAAATTCATTTTCTTTTCTCTCCAGGTATCAAAATCTAGTTAAGTAGCTCATTACAAGGGTCTCACCCCCACGGTAAGTTTCTTGGCTTTCATGACTCTTGAGGGGGAAATTTTCAGTGTGGTGAATGAGGAATTAAAAGTGCAACTGCCATTGCTGGTAACGGGAATGGTCGTTTGATTTCTTACACTTCACATTGTCAGTTCACCCTTTGATGTCTAGGACATGCTTCAGGGCAAAACCTAAGTTGTTAAATATTATTTTATTGACAACAAAATTTTAAAGAAACACATTTATGATTTTTTAAATTCAACTTACATTAATTGAATTCTTTAGATACGTAAGTTGCAAAAAATATATATAATCAGAAGGATAACACAGATGGACTTTCTTATATCTAGTGCTAATATTTCTAGGTGTATCTAATGCCTTTCAAATTCCAAGGTCACTATGCCCAGTGCAAACTTCTCTAAAGATATTTATATTTATTTTTTTTAGATCCAACATATTAAATATGCAGAGATGTAATTTGATTACTTGATATTTCACAGAATCCATTCTTTTTCACTAGAAAAAAATCTTAAATTGTAAAAAGTTATTCTTCAGAAAGGAGTAACATTACCTTATGACTTTTAGAAGCTAGAGTTTACAAAAACGGTTTGAAAGAAAACATTTAAAAATATTGAATGGAGACAGTTGCATTTTGTTTGTGTTTTTCTAGATTGAAACAAAAAAAGGAAAAAGTAGTTAGAATTACTTTCAGGGTATGACAACAGAAGTGCTGTGACATCCCACCCCAGAAATGCTCTCATATATATGCTTAATAATAAGCATATGATTTATCAGATTGCTCAAAGATAGACTCTTGTTAAAAGTTATTGTGAGCAAGTTCTGTTAAATTATCAGCAAATTATTAACAATATTAATTGGCTCTCTATATGCCAACTTCCCTAATAGCATTAAGTGGCAGCAGATATGTATGGTGTTGCTAAATATGTAAATGGTATTCTACAATTCAAAATGCAAATAGCAAGGCATGACTATAAGGCACAAAACTGTAAAACTTTTGGAGTTCAATGTGCCATTGTTTTACATACTTAAGTGACAAAAATATAAACCTTTATTACATTAAAATTGCACTGAGAAAAAATAATCACGGCACTTTTATGTTGGAAATTGTGTTTACTCTATATTCTCCTACTTGCTATTTCCCTGTTAAAGTAACAACTATTTTAAACCATGACATTTCTGGAAAGAAAAAAGGAGGAAAAATATAAAAATCATTTAAGAATTCTCTCTACCGCTTTTATGTAGAGCAATTTGATTTTTAGCTTGAGGTACTCTGATTTAGTAGATAAAAATCTCTTGAAAATTGTTTACTTGTAAAAGATATTTGTGGCTTAATGTCATGGTTTAGGAATGGTACCCCTCAATTTATTTCTCCTACTGAGACTTCAACCCACGCTGCTGCTTGCTCCCTTCCCCTCCCACCTCTTCCACCCTGCCCGTGGGTGGCTGGAGAGGAGAATTGGAGGAGCAAAAGGAAAAGATCATAGGTTGAGATAAGAACAATTTACTGGAAACAGCAATAAGATAAGAAAATGAAAAGTAACAACAATATTAATAGAAAAAGTATGAAAGAGAGAATTATTCACATCCACAAATGCTCACCACAGTCCCCCAAGACAATAAACAATGGCCAAAAGGTTCCCCACCCCACCACCACACTTAATTCCACTGGAAAGGGATGCCCCTCCTTCCCTTTTCCCCACCCCTGGCAATGAAGTAATATGGTATTGAATAACATAATGCCTTGGTCACGCCCCCTCCTGCTGATCTGGGCTGGAACCAGGACACTTAACAACAGTAATTGGTGGCAAGATAAAAAAAAACCCAGAAGTATCCTTACTGAAATCCCTGCAATTACATCTTCTCCACACAGTGGAAGTGATGGGAAAGCAAGGTTCTCTCTATAGAGAACACAGAACCACCAGAGCTTGTCCAGAGAGGTTGTAGTACATGCATTCTTGCAGCTGTTCAAAACTCAGCTGGACATGGTCCTAAGCAACCTGCTGTAGCTGGCCCTGCTTGAGTACAGGGGAGTTGGACAAGATCATTTCCAGCTTCTGACCTCAGCTGGTCTGTCATTCTATTATTCTATGGACAAGTAATAATGGCTGAAGTGTTTCTGAAACCACTTGGCCTATGGAAGCTACAGTCTTACAGAATACAAACAAGCAGTTGGAGTCGAAAAGCGATTATCCAGACTGGGAAAAAAAAAACAAAAAAACAAAAAACAAACAAACCAAAACCTCAAATCTCCTACAAGTTTCTACAAACAAAATATTTCAGCTCAAAATAACCTCTATCTTGGGTATTCCAAACCAAGAAGAAATTAAATGCTGTTGGTAAATTATGGTCTGGATAACTTGTTTATCAACAAAAAGTGTGCTAATTATTTTCTGCTATACCTGTTCTCTCCCTTTTGGGTTTTTGTGACTCCTATAGTGCCTATTGAATTGTAGTAAAGTTGAATTTTAAGTTCAAATAGCTGTGCTGGCAATCTATCTCGCTATCACCTGTTCCTGACACACTGAGAGATGAAAGTGATTTATAAGGATTTATAATAAAACAAAAAATACAACTACCACAGAAATTGTGCCATGTTTTTTTTTATACTTCACCCACCTGCTCGGTAAGTGGGAGATAATGCTTCAAGAATTTGATGAATGGAAACCAGGTTCTCTTCTAGTCAGACAGTGCTTTTGGACACCAAATCTATGTCATTCCCAACTGGATGATGGATAGCGCCAAGCTATTGGGCATATTTTGTGTCCCCAGTGTTACAACACAGTAATGAGTGAATTAGGAAAATACCCAGAGATTCAACTTGCATATTTTTCTCTCAGGACTACCTATGCACAAAGAGACAGAATTGCCTCTTCACACTGTTAACTGTGTCATTTCACAGGTACCAACAGATTTATCCCAGATGTTGTGCTGATGTCAGCTTGACTGCCATGTCTGCTCTCTGCCATCTCTCTTGAGATGCATTGGTAAAGGATTCTATCACTTTTATATGGTTATGAAGACAGTATAAGGGCTGCTTTCAAACCCAGTGATGTCTGTCAGAGGCAAAATTAATAACTTTCATAAATTCATCATTAAAATGCTTTCAAAATTATAAATCTGATTTCTTACACTTACCATCTATGTCTATTTTCCAGATTATTATTTTGTTGCTCTTTCTTATTTTGAAGATTATGAAACAATCAAATCCACATTAAAATATTAGATTAAAATATTTGCCAGGAAGCAAACGAGACTGCAAAATGAAACTGTGCATATGTTTCAAAGTGCCAGGAATATCAAGTATGGTATAAGAACAAGAAAGTGTTATAAAGCCGTTTAATACTTTTCATTGTGTAGTTAAAATTTCCAAATTAGGCTGAAGCCATGATATACAAGAATCTGTTAAAACCAACATTGTTTAGCACCCACTCAAAAAAGACATTTTCCAAAAGAAAATTTAAGTTTCAGTAAGTCAGAGAAAAAGAACCTAATGAACCGTAGAATCATTAAGGTTAGAAAAGACCTCTGAGATCACGGAGTCCAACCTTTGACCAAACACCACCAGACCAAATAAACCACAGCACTAAGTGCCACATTTGGTCGTTTCTTCTACACTTCCAGGGATGGTGACTCCATCACTTCCATGAGAAGCCCACTGCAATGCTTAACCAGCCTTTTAGTGAAGAAATTCTTCCTGGTGTCCAACCTGAATCTCCCCGAGTGCGGTTTGAGGCCATTTCCTCTTGTCCTGTCACTAGTTGCCTGAGAGAAGAGACCAACCCTGACCTAGCTACAACCTCCTTTTAGGTAGTTGTAGAGAGCTATAACATCTCCCCTGAGTGTCCTTTCCTCCAGGCTAAACAACCTCAACTCCCTCAGCCACTCATCATAGGACTTACTCTCTATACCCTTCACCAGCTTTGTTGACCTTCTCTGGACAGACTCTAGCACCTCAATGTCTTTCTTGTAGTGAGGGGTCCAGAACTGGACACAGGACTCAAGGTGTGGCCTCATCGGTGCCAAGTACAGGGAGACTTCCCTGGTCCTGCTGTCCACACAATTCTTGATAAGGGCCAAGATGACATTGGCTTTCTTGGCCACCTGGGCACATAGTTGGCTCGTTTTCAGTCAGCTGTTGATGAGCACCCCAAGGTCCTTTTCTAGTGGACTACTTTCTGTCCACTTTTCTCCCAGCCTTTAGCACTGCATGGGGCTGTTGTAACCCAAGTACACAATGTGGCACTTGGCTTTGTTGAACCTCATACTGTTGGCCTCAGGCCATTGATCCAGCCTGTCCAGATCCCTTCCTACCCTCCAGCAGATCAACACTTCTGCCCAACTTAGCGTCATCTGCTAAATGACTGAAGGTGGCTTTAATCCCCTCATCTAGATAATCAATAAAGATATTAAACAGAACTGGTTTCAATACTGAGCCGTGAGGAACTACAATAGTGACCATCTGCCGGCTGGGAGTGGCACCATTTACCACCACTCTCTGGGCCTGGCCATCCAGCCAATTTTTAACCCAGGAAAGAATGCATTCATCCAAGCCGTGGGCTGCCAGCTTCTCCAGGAGAAAGAGATACTGCCTCTGAGGAAGATAGTATCAAAGGTTTTACTGAAGTCCAGATAGACTAAACCCACAACTCTCTCTCATCCACTAGGTGGGTCACCTGGTGATAAAAGGAGATGAGGTTGGTTAAGCTGGACCTGCCTTTCCAAAAATCATGCTGACTGGGCCTGATCCCCTAACTGTCCTGTATGTGCCATGTTATTGGACTCAAGATGATCTGTTCCACAATTTTCCCTAGCACCAAGGCCAGGCTGATAGGTCTGTAGTTCCCCAGATTCTCCTTCTAACCATTCATGTAAATGGGTGTCACATCAGCTGACCTCCAGTCATCTAGAACTTCCCTTGTTAGCTGATGATTAATGATGAAGAATGACTTGGTGAGCTCTTCCACCAGCTGTCTCAGGGTCCTTGGGTGAATCCGATCAGGCCCCATAGACTTGTGAGTGTCTGAGGAGCACAGCAAGCCACTAAATACTATCTCCTGGACTGCAGGGGGTCTATTCTGCTTTCCATCCCTGTCTACCAGCTCAGGGTCTGGTTGCCCTGAGAATAACCAGTCTTTCTGTTAAAGATTGAAGCAAAGAAGGCATTAAGTATTTCATTTCATCCATGGTGAAAATGTTCCCTCTCAGAGATTCCCATACACTATATAGGGCATACAGCTGCAGGGAAAAGTATAGTACAACAATTCTTTAATAGGCTGCACTGAGGCATTCACATAGCTTTTAAAGAGAATATCTATGTGAGGAGTGTCCCCACGTATTGGCTGGCTATACTTCACTGCAATAAATTACTGAGAATACGTGGAATCATTTCTGCTTAATAAGCAAGATCAAATAGGCTTCGAATATTAAGATGCATTTTGAATTAGGAGTATTTGTCTCTACACTTTGGCATATGTGTTCTTTATAATCTGAAAAATGCCAATAGGCATTTGTACGGCTTTGCTTTCACTTGTTGCAAGAATTCATCTATACTCATCTATTCAAAGGCAAAACTGCAAGTCAGCTTCATCTCTCACATATTCTGATATAAATAAATATAAGATGAAGTCTACTCAAATATAGTTTCATATCCATATCCACATTCACATTTGGGATGCTATGCCATGATCTGTCTGGAATTTCTCACGTGAAACAGGTAGCAGTTTCTACAGTGCTAATTCTACCAACAGCTACCAGCCACCTCACGAGCCTGGCCCCATCCTATATTTAACAGTTTTAGAAGGGAAGTCTGGCTGTCCCTGTTGCGCACAACCCACAGAGTTGTATCTCAGAGTGGAAGCAAAAGGCTGAGATAATACACAAAGATAACAAATTTTGTTTGTGCTGAGAAAAGCTGATTCCAATGGGATGAGTTTCAACAAGGTCAAGTGCTGGGTCCTTCACTTTGGCCACAACAACCCCCTGCAGCGCCACAGGCTGGGCACAGAGTGGCTGGAGAGCAGCCAGGCAGAAAGGGAGCTGGGAGTTTGGATTGACAGGAAGCTGAACATGAGCCAGCAGTGTGCCCAGGTGGCCAAGAAGGCCAATGGCATCCTGGCCTGGATCAGGAACAGTGTGGCCAGCCGGAACAGGGAAGTGATTCTGCCCCTGTACTCGGCGCTGGTGAGGCCACACCTGGAGTGCTGTGTCCAGTTCTGGGCCCCTCAGTTCAGGAAGGATATTGAGGTGCTGGAGCAGGTCCAGAGGAGAGCAACCAGACTGGTGAAGGGACTTGAGCACAAGTCCTATGAGGAGAGGCTGAGGGAGCTGGGGTTGTTTAGCCTGGAGAAGAGAAGGCTCAGGGGAGACCTCATCGCTCTCTACAACTATCTGAAAGGAGGTTGTAGCCAGGTGGGGGTTGGTCTCTTCTCCCAGGCAACCAGCAGTAAGACAAGAGGGCATGGCCTTAAGCTGTGCCAGGGGAGGTTTAGGTTAGATATCAGAAAGAAATTCTTTACAGAGAGAGTAATCAGCCATTGGAATGGGCTGCCCAGGGAAGTGGTGGATTCTCCATCCCTGGAGGTTTTCAAGACGAGGCTGGACGTGGCACTTAATGCCATAGTCTAGTAACCACAGTGGGGTTGGATCAAGGGTTGGACTTGATGATCTCCGAGGTCCTTTCCAACCCGCCTGATTCTATGATTCTATGATTCTATGATTCAGACAGTCAGAGACCACAGGGTGACCCAAGAAGCCAAGTTATTGTACAGATGTAGCACATGCTTAAAGTAAAATAAACTCAATTAGGTACTGGAAGCCAATATCACATTACTGTGGGGCTTTCATTTAGCAAACTTATGATGCTGATAGCAACCTCTATTATACTGCTTATCTGAAGTGAATTATGTGACAGGCAAACTGATGACAGGTATGTAACTGCTTAGATTAAGTACACCCTTTGACTAAATATAGATACCTATGCCATATTCTTCCTTTGAAAAATAGGAAGCACCTTTCATTTTCAATATGCTGTTTTGAATGTGTGCATTAAAGCTAAAAAAACTGCTGATAAAGTTTAGAGCTCAAAGCATTTTTGTATTCCTCTAATGAGCTCAGTGAAATACAAACCTCAGCTAATCAAGGAAGGGGACAAATATCTTCAGAGGTTCTCTTAGTCATTTCAGGAGATTAGTATCAGAACATTCTTTGAATTTTTGTCATATGTAGAGAAAATTTCCTCTTCCCTTTTGGATTTTTCCTGTGCTATATTTATATTGTCATTTTAGGTCTCTCTAGTAATACACAGGTGCTGAACATTATCCTACTCTTTCAGAGAGTACTCTGAAAGGAGAGGGTAGCAAGCTTCAGGTTTTCCTGGTCAGTGTAAGCAGTTTTACATGTCAGTTTAACAAGACTGAATGATGAGGCACTTCTTGTTGGAGACCATATGGCTGTTGTTCTACTTGTAGATTAAACAGCGCCTGAAATACTCCTGGGTGCTGAAACTCAATCATCTCTGCTGCTAAACTGCTAAAGAGGTCTCATGTTTTCATTTTGTGTGAACTAGAGATCTCAAAAATGATTTCTGGGTGTAGTTTTGGAGCTACGAGACTCTATAGGCAATTTCCAACACATTAAGCATGCAGCCATACTCTTCTGAAAGCTAAAATATTTTACTAACATAACGTAACATAACATAACATGATAACATAACATAACATATAATATAGGCTGCTTTTTACTAGCTGCACTCAGTGCCTGGGGGCATAGTAAGGAACATAACATGAAAGTTACTACTGTGAAGCTAGTCTGCGACCCACTTGAGGAAAGGAGGTTTTAGTCAGGGAGTTCTTCTACCCTAAGATTTGAAAAAGTAGACTATGAGAAGACAGATCTCAAGAGACAAAGGTTAGAGAAAGGAAAGTGAAAAGAAAATAGTCTCTATATATAGAGCTGAACTGTGTAGGTTGAGATGGGTTGATGGAAATTTGGCTCTAAGGATTGAGGTTAATATAAATATAGGGTGATTCAGAATTGAATCTGTTTGAGGTCTTTTGTACCTATATAGTAAATGGAGCCTTACAGGACTTTGGTTTTGTTCACTCCCTCAAAATTTCTAGGTGGTAAGTGTTCTAGAGGCCTTCAGATAATGTTGCAAAGGGTGAAGTTCAATTTCAGAGAAAGGGTCCAAATGGAGCTGTCTGCATTTTTCCTCTTTTATAATCAGTGCAGACTCTATCTTATCAAAACAGTTAATGGGCAATTCAGCCATCAGCTCTTAGGGATGAGGTTTTAGTCCCTAATTTAGATATCTTCATGTTAGAGGTTCAGATAAGTGAAAAGACCATGAGAAACTACTGTATTTGGCGTAGGAAACTGGTAGGCATAGCAGGGTGAGAAGCTCACAGAAGTTGCTGATAGTGCCATGAGGTACGGCCAATTTCACAGATGGTTCAGGGGGGTTATGAGGGCTGACAAAACTTCACAGATAATTAAACAGAATATTAGGGACATTTTGGAAGGGGAATATGGTAAGACTAGAATTATCTATTAGCAATACCACAAAAGGAGAATATTACCTAGGTAATCACAACAGAAATACCAAAGTCAGGTACTCTTGTACAAAAACTGAGACCAATGGCAAACAAGTAACTAGGGATGACTTTTATGTTTAGGAAAAGGCAAGGGCAGAGAAAGGCAGGGACACAGGTGGGTGAGAGAAAGAATAGGAGGTGGTCTGGGGAGTAGAAAGGGCTAGTCAGGTATAACCGGGCTGCGGGTTGTATACCAGGCTAGTATACTTGTCTGATCTGTCTGATCACTGCAGTCTGTCCTATGACACTCTGTTGAGGGAAGTTTTCCAGTCTGATTTTGCAGATAAGTAGTGTGGAAATTGACTTACAAAAGTTTGTAGCTGTAAATAGGCCCTTTTCCTTCAAAAGTTCTTTATCTTACATTTGGAAAACTTGATATTTTTAAAAGAAGATATTAATTTTTTTCAGCTTTTAATTCTTAAAATATATCAAGAGTACAAATGATCTCTTTTATTCCCTTCTCTTCTAGAAGTTTTTAGGAGCTTCAGAAAAGTAAATTTAAAGTTTCATCTGTTTAAATAAATAGTTGGAGTACTAAACATTTTCTTGAAGATTTTATCTCCAAAATTTATTCAAAAGCAGATGAAAACAAACAAAAAAATCTGCATTTTAACTTCCTGACTGAAGCTTTTTCATTTTGCAATTCAAATTTTACTCTCTGACTGTTATGATATTGCTATTTCACTGGTTCGCTAGTTGCCTAACTATGAAAGACATGGTCTTCTAATTTGAAAGTCAAATAAAAGATAAGAAAATCCCTGTATTTTTCTGTTATTGATCATAAAGAAGCTAGAAAAGAACAAATCTAACCTTTTCCCTTCAGATATCATCTTCCCAAATACGTTTTTACTATGTTCAGGTTCACTGTGAAAAGAAAGATGCACATTTTTGATTGTGGAACTAAACCAGACCTCTGAACCTTTTAAAATGTGCCCATGACTAGTTTTTTCCACCAGTGACTGAAGCAAGGAAGATGGAAACATCTCTTGTTTTTATAGTCAAAGGGTTCAGAGGCCAAATGAACTAGGTATCAGGTTTAGCAATGCCAGAAAATAAGTACCTGTCCCAGTCAGACAACCTGATCTAGGTTCTTACATTTGTTTACTGGTTTGTTGTATACTGAGCTTATTCTAGTGGCCTTGGTAGGTCAGTTCAGGGTAAGGAAAACACTGAACTCTCTCTGCAAACTGTCTCAGGATCCTACACTTCCAGCCATTTAAATCAGTCAACACAAAATGCAAGGAACACAGGTATATATGAGCCTTTCGGGTGCTCACTATATTCATGGGGTTTTAGAACACAGAGTCTTGTGCTGGCAGAAGGTGCCTCCCAAATATGGGTGAAATCCCTCTGAACACAAAAGCTGGTGATGGAGGCACCTCCATTGGCAGAGGGTACCCTGAGTTCTTTCCTGTGCCCTCTCTATGAGCTACTGTGTGTTTTGCATTAAATTAATGTCCTGACCTGATCTGCTGCTGCATGAGAAAGGAAATCCTTTCTGACTACAAATTCATTTTTATCTTCCAGAAGCAACAAACATCTTCCTAAAAGGGTCTTGTTCTTGGGTCCACACAAAAAAAATGCTTCCACTTCAAGGAGTGACTACTAAGGACAACCTGGGACAGATTTCAGCGCTTCCATGAGCTCCTGGTTTTAGACATCTCTGAGCAGAAGACATTAGAAGAAAGGTAATGACAGCTACAAATACAAGTACCTTTAAAATAAATCTGGTTTAAATCCACAGTACAAAACTGTGCTCTACAGAAACATATTTGTCTCAACTTTCTTTTTCTATTTTTTCCCCTCACGGAACCTGAGACTCAATTTATTTTTCCATTTGTTGGGCAATTTTCTAATTTCACAGTTAAGTAGGGATTTTTTTTTTCCTCTTAATTTTTCCAATAAAGCTAGAAAAATAAGTCCTTGCTTTAGAATCAATCCAACCTTTTTCTCTCATTTTCTATGTCAATTAGGTTAGCTTAAAATATGAAGTTTTCTCTGGCTACGTGACTTACAATGAAAGTACAGAAATCCAGCTGATCATTCTTTCTCTCAGGAGGCACCTACCTGACATCCCTTGTGTTGCTAATTGTAGAACTTAAATGTCTGACTGCTTTCTGCATGTAGTGCTGGTTGCACTTAGAAACACTTTGGTAAAAAGTACTTGCAAAAGTGTGTCCCTGCTCCTTCTCCATACACACATTCCTTGAAATATGTGTAGTATTGGGAAAGACTTACAAATATCTAGTATTGGGGGAGTGAGGGGGACCAACCCAAACAACTACAAAATTATGTTTCTAGATAATAAACGGCTACATGATCATTTTAGAAAACAATTTTGGATACGTTTGGGGTTTTTTTCTATTGTGATGAAAGGAGCTAACATCTTGCATTCCAATCACACAAGTCTAATATTTGCAGATTACACCTGCATTATATCTAAAGATGACTCTGGGTTTTTGAGGACTGAGAGCTTCAGGTAAAAAAGCCTGAGGTTGGCAGAAAAGTCAGTCTGAAGTACTCTGCATTTTTTCCAAGATCTGCTGTATCTCTTTTATCCTTTATAGTGACATCAGCGTTTTATACCTCAATATTTATTCTAGAGAGGAAATAATTCTCAAAGCAAAATAAACAATGATATCATTAAACCGTGAAGTTTGCCTAGGAAGACAAATAAGTTCCTATTATATGGTGCATATAGCATGGACTGAAAGAAATATCTGTCAGAAGACATTTTTTTTTTTGCTTTTATAGCAGAAGGAGAGCAGGGAGCTTGTGAGAGATTTTATAATTTTTTAAAAATGCAAGGTATCACACAATACTTACTGAGTTCTGATAAGAAGTTCCTGAATGAGTTGTAAGCTGGCAAAATGTAGAGCAGCAAGCTCTCATCTTCTTCAAAGGCTGTTATTTTCTGGTAATGCATACATCAGATCTCCTGCTGGCATTCAATAACCTAACCACCAACAAAAAGAGATAAAACCATAAAGAGTGTCACAAACTTCAGTGTCTTTATGTATGACTTATGTGACACCATAAAAGTATTGACAATACAGGAGCTGGAATAGAATTTGGTTCAGTTGATATCTGACAAGTTTTGCCAGGGAGAACCATGACCTACACAAGCTGCTGAGACCAGTATTTACACCAGAGTCCTCCAAGAAGCCTCTGGAAGCAGAAAACATGAGTCAGCAGTCTCAGATCTTCCACAAGGACTCCTCTAGTGCTGCAGTGTGATGACAAATTGTTTGATGTCCTTTCTAAGAGAGGACAAAACCAAGTTCCTACTTCTCTATGTTACTATACTTGTACTGCAGCTGCTTCTTTTGGTGTTGTCTGTATTTCTAAGTGGTTGAAAGAATCCTGGTTTGGAGTTCAGTTTCTCCTCATATCTTATCTCCGGCTCCTTATTAAATTTTTAGTCCTAATTTATTTAACTCGCAATATCTGGTTAAGACATTTTCCTCATCAACTTTGTGCGTGTGTAGATTTTTTACTTCTGCTTTTATTTTAAAAAATATATATATAACTGTCTTCTTTTTCAACAGAGGCCTGCCCCAAAAGCAGTAACCATGGAAGGGCAGGCCAGTTTCAGTTATTATATTAGTAACTTTATAGATAGATCAGGGTAGATATTTTGCTCCTATACAGAACAAAGCTATGAATATATAGGGGGAAAAAAAGTACTAAGATAACATCATTTTTATGATTTATAAACCTACTAACGGTTTCAGTTCTTATTCCAACATATAAGTTTCTCTTTTTCTCTTCCTCCTCTCTTCAAATATATGTTGCTATAGAAGTTAAATTGTTGCTGAATTGGAAGGTAGCAAATTTAGATTGCAAAAGGAGATATGGGGGAAAAATAACATGTCTTCAGATAAAGGACTGCTTTGAAGTCGACATATGTTCACAGAAGTATTTTCACAAGCTTCCATATCCTTACAAAGTCTTCCTCCCAGGTAAACTGTGTAGTCTCATAGACTGTTTAAGTGAAATGATGCTACAAAACTTTGCCAATACCTTTAATATGATTAGTCTACTCTATATCTGAGACAGCCATATTTCTTTGACTGTAGGGGGCATGCTTCAGTTCAGTGACTGAAAGTTAAACTTAAGGGTCCAGTTGTTATCGTTTAACATAAGCAAGCTAATAAAACCATTTGAATATTGTAAATTGTGCAGCAATACAAAACTCACTCTAACGTCTTATCTTTCTTTTTATATGATTTTGATCATCTCAAAACAAACTTATTTTTCACCATGTCTCCTGATCACTCTGTCTTGAAAATCTAGTTTTCCTTATGTCTCTGTCTGGATTGTGATACTCCAGGCTCTTGAAACAACTCTTCTGTATTCAAATTCCACCACTTGCCTGGCATCCTTCAGCAGGAATTTAGAATAAGGTATAGAAAATACAACTGTGCTTCTAAAAGGGGAATGAGACACTGATAAGCATTAAACTAGAGAGTAGTGTAGGTCCAGGAAGGAGTCCTGGAGGGGACTATCCAGGAAGGGACAGTATTCCCAAAATACATGGATTGTCTATGCTGGAATGAGGGCAAGCATGGGACGAACAAAGGAAATTGTGCCTGACTGACCAGATTGTTTTCTATGATGAGCTGACTGGCTATCTGGTCAGAGGGAGGGCAATATTTTGATGGGTCCTTAATAAGGGTAAATCTGGTATTGGAGTTTCTTGGAACTGCACGAACAAATTAAGAAGTCAATTATTCGTAGGTTTGGTGATATTTATTTGGTTTGGCAATCTTGCTATTCATTTTGAATAAAATATTTTCTTCACTATGTTCATGCAACTGAAGACAAATCCTAAGCTTTTTGCAGGCATCACTGCAAAGTTATCTAAACCACAAAATTATCATGAAAGCACAGAAATAGTTATTAAACCTGTAACTCAGACAGACATAGAGTGATGTACTTTAGTAGACAGTGCTGAAATTATTACACAAACCAGAAATAATAAGGAAGATCAAAAAAAGACAGAAGGAAGAAGAAAATAAAAATAGAACATGGTTACTTATTTCCATTCAATGATTTTGAATGGAAATACTCTACAGTGTCATAGGTTTAGCCCCTGTGCTTTCTGCACAGTATTATCAACCTATAAATTTTACTACTAATTAGGAAGAGTTTGCACAGACAAAACAGATCACCTTGAAATGGGGGTAATACTAAGATTTATTGCTACACTACAGACACTAAGGGGAAAATACTTATATATCTATATATACAACTCTAACTAGTTTTCTTATAATAGCACACATATATGTACAAATGCCCCTCCTCCTCTCTCCCTCAAAAACAGTCCAGAGGGAGAAAGAGAAGGGAGGGGAAAAAAAAAGTCCTTAAGGTAACAGTTTTAAACTCCCGCAGCTTGAAGATACTTCTCTCTTTTTCTCTCCCTTGGAATGCAGGGGAGTTTACTTCTCACTTCAAGCTGCTTGTCCATAGTCGCTGAAGATATAACCATGTCGTCACTACGAGATTCAGGGCTCTATGGAG
>VXAY01007403.1:188819-287395 GCA_013399855.1 Oxyruncus cristatus | reverse complement strand
TATATATATATAAACATACTGAGAAATGAAGACTTGTTTTGCTTTAAAGATGCATAAACATAAATTTCCCTATTTGTTAGCAACTCATTACAACACGGATTGATTAATGATTTGTATCCAAAAATTGCTTCTGTGGAGTAGAATATTGCATTGGCAATTGTATCAAACAAATTATTCATTAGAATTGTGGTATTTAATTTTGTATATAAAACATTATAAAACAATCCTTCCTATTGTATCTTTGCATGTAGTGCAGTACAATGTTAAATGGCCTCATACCATTTCAGTTGAAAACATTAATTTTTCAATGTCAGTTTTATCCTTAGGGGCTACCTTCATTTTGTGTTTGCATTTTTCAGTCAGTGTAATCCAGAAGATTTACAGATTCACTTTCATATGTACAGACACTTAATTTTAATGATGGGCTAAGTTATAGCAAGATATTCTGTAGAAGTGAGTGGAGGGGATAAAAATTTATTCAATGATTAGATGTTTGCAGTAATGCTCCTTTTAGTAAGGAAAAAAAAAAGTAAAAAAACAGTTAAAATTTGTTTACAGACTTTTGATTATAATTAAATAAATAAAAGTATTTGCAGGTAAGACATTTATATCATCAGAGATGGAGGCAATGGTAACCTCAAGAGAATGATAGCATCTATCAATTAGTGGCTGTAGGATTGGCAGTGGAAGAATAATTTTTTCTTGTAACTTTCATCAAGACCACCGGGGTGGTGAAAAACATGTGTGATTCTAAGGATACAAGAGACTGAGATCATGAAAGGACTACAAAAATAAATGCTTCTGGAGGAAATTTGATGACAGCAAATGTGTCTTCGAGGAAGGAAGAAGAAATTACTCTTACACTGAGAAGGAACATGAGTTGTTCCTACAAGTCATTCTGAAGCTGTTGAGCTCACAGGCTCTGGCGAAAAAATTTTGGAGGAAGAAAGAATCCTTTTCTTGGTAAAAGAAAGGATAGAATGCAATGTTGGAGAGGCAGAAGAGTATGAAATGCAAACTGCCCTTGCCAGTGAAACTCCAGCAGATCAAGAAGTTCCTAGGAAAGCTCTTTTACAAAAAGTTTCAGGAAAGTTTGACTTCAATGAGTTCCTTTACTTATATAAAAGTATTCTTCACCTGGCTTCAATGATAAAGGTTTTTTTAAAAAAATAATAAAAAACCAATCAAAACAAAAAAGTTCTGACTTCACTTCCTGGGAAGATCCTGGAACTGATCCTCATAGAAGCAATGCTAAGGTATATACAAGACAAGCAAGTTATCCAAGACAGCCAGCATGGCTTCGCTAAGAGCAGATCGTGCCTGACCAACAGGGTGATCTTCTATGATGGATTGGCTGCAACAGTCAACAAGACAACACTGGCTGATGTCATCTGCTTAGTCTTCTGTAAGGCCTTTGACACAGTCCCACATCGCATCATTTCCAGATTGAAGAGACCTGGATTTGAAGGGTGAACTCATCAGTGGATGAGGAATTGGCTGGACGGGCACAGAGACTCAGACAGAGAGTTGTGCTCAATGGCTCTATGTCTTAAATTTTGCTGTAGGTACTTCAAAGAGACTGAGAAACAGATGACTGCAGAAGTTGAACGAAGAGACCAATACATTTATTTCCTAAAATCCGATCAGATTAGTCAGGCACAACTTGCCTTTTGTGAAGCCATGTTGGCTGTTTTACTTTCCTGTCACATAACTTTACTTTCCTTGACATAACTTCCGGGAGAATCTTTTCCATGTTCTCACCAGGTATAGAGATGAGTCTGACTGGTCAGCAGTAGTCCCTCTTTTTCCCCTTTTTAGAAATGGGGGTGATGTTTTCCCTTTTAGAGTCACTGGTTACTTTGCCTGACTGCTATGACTTTTTGAGTGCAATGGAGACCCGCCTAGCAGCTTCATCAACCAGTTCCCTCAAGATCTTGGGATATACCTCATCAGGTCCTGTGGACTTGTGCATGTACATGTTCCTCAGAAGTACAGATAAAATAAATTAAAGATGGATAAAAAAAAGCATAAATGAAATACAGATGAGATACTGACAAAATAAATACACTTACTAAACATAAATAAGCCATTTAGAGACCATTTTTAATGTCTGTAGAATGTAGATATACTGATTTAAAAATAAGATCAGTATTATTGCAAATATATATTTCAGGTCCTAAAATTCACATAATATCATGAAATAGCCTTATTTTTGCAACTTTTTGAATACATAGAACTTCCAGTTATTGGCAGATATAAGAAACTCAAAATAAATTTCAAGCTTGTAGAATTTCTACAATTTCTTAGAAAAGTTTGCAGTGTCATTTAGATTCTTGTTTATGGATTTAAATTGGTTTAGAAACTCTGCCTTCTGACCATAGTGCCATGTTTGAGACACCACTGAGAATTAGTAGCATGAGAAGAGTGCCATTCTTGACCTGATCAGTTCACGACATTTTGCTACTGTCTATGTGTCAAATTTAATGGCTTGTGACAGGTCAATTAAAGCTAAGGATCTCAACGTTTGCATGACAGGTTGGTTGTTTATGAAGTTGTTTATGTGTACATAATGTAATAATTTGCATAGTTAATTTATTATGGTTGTGAACACCACATTTGCTTATGTAAATTATACCAATTTGCTGTTCAGATAAAAATGGATATTGATGGATTTGTTTTGACTATGCAGAGGTTGGCCCTGACTAGAAATTCATCTGATTGCAATTCTTTGCTGTCTAGAGTCAGATGGCAGAGTACATCTGCCTGTCAGATCTGAGGACCAAAGTCAGCGAACACAGGAAAAACTGCTTAGGTCTTGGTACTAGCAGAGCTACTACCTCTGTTCACTGCTTGGAAAGAAGAATGAGTAAGAGAGAGGATTGACTGACTACCTGCACAACTCTGTGCTCAAGGTTGTCAACAATAGATATTGGGCACTTACCAAGTGCATATATTCAAGTTTTATAAATAAATGTTTCAGGTAAAACAGTTTCCTCAGAGAAGATTGATAACAATGTAGGTACAAAACACTGATGTGTAGTGGAATTTCCTAGAATGTGGGAGACTTAAATTTATGTGTGCTCTACAAAGAATGATTTTAAAAAAGTTGTCTGCTTTTATTCTGTAACCATCATAGTCACTATATCACTGGACAAATAGGGGAACACATCTTTCCGTTTTGTTTTCTTTCTTTTATTCCTGGCATACAGCTACCTAAGTTTATATGTCTAATATTGACATGGGTTTATCTCTTTTCCTGTTGAAGAGTTAGGTTTCTCCTTTCATTTTAGGTGTACTCTTCAGTATTTATACCTAGACATCTTTGAAAATTGTTTATTCAACATAGCCCAGGTATCTATGAATTCTTTCCTGAACCTATATGAACTTCTCAGGGACCTATAAATCTCTTCTGGAATAAAGGGGTACTGTGGAAAAGCAGGTATTAGAGTTGTTAGATTTTTAATGATATATAAAAGCTACTTAGTGGTTTACAATTGGCTTAACCTAAATTAACTCTGCCTTCTGCTGAAAGGGACTATTTCATCTTCTCATTCTTTTGTCAGCACTTGCAATCAGATGAATCAGATCATTTATCTTTGGTGTTGCTTATTTTCTCCCCCATGATTAGTTTTCAATCAGAGCTGATCTTGACTTGCTGTAGGGCCTCATGATGGGGCTGAAAAGAGGCAGCAAAAACTGTAGCTGAGAAAAGTCAGAGAGTTATTTTCAAAAAAATACAACCTTATTTTGGCTTAGGCAGATCATGATGTAGTCCTCTAGAATGCACTCAGGACTTCTCCTTCATGCTCAAATAACTATAGCTAAGCCCAAAATTGTAATCTGTGTAGTGAGAGTATACCCTGTTCATTTGAGACCCAGTTTAATGTTCCCATGTCTTTGTTATTCCTTTATTATACAGGTGTAATGAAATATACATTGGTCACCACCTTGAGGCTATTCAGAGAACCAAGCAATATAATGTGTGGGTCATGCTTGTTAACTGCAGTTTCATGTTGTGACTACATCACACCACTTTCGGAAAACTAATGCCTTTCAAAAAGCTTCTGCAGGCTATGTAGGGTCTTTGTATTAACCTATAATATACGTATTATGTCTCAGCTCCTCTGTTTCGCTCTCTCTCTCTCTCTCATGAACATAATCTTGCAGACGATGCCAGTGGCAAAATTCTGAGCCGGTGCTTCTATTTTTAAGTGGGAGGCAATTACTGACAGGATGTAATCTGTTGGATTCATTCCTTACTGTGACTCATTAAAGCCTACTTTACCTTCTGTGAATACGAGAAAGGCTAACCCTTCCCCCACATGCCCTTTAAAAAAAAATTAAAAATATTTGCTAGTGACTATCTGACATGTAATGCAGGGTAAACAGCCATTTCTAGCACACCTTGCGGTACATTTTAATTCATGAGACTGTGCCAGACAGAGGAGGGTCTGTCAAAAAAATTAGCAGTTGTGTGAAAAATACATAGTGTATTTACTTTAGCATAAAGGAACAACAATTAGATGTTGCCTGTATTTTTCTGTAATAAACAGAAAATGATATTATATATGGTTAAATACAGGCATGTTTGTTTGCCATCTCTTAGGGTGCCTTCTGCTCTTATTCGTAAAAAGCAAATAGACAGTAACTTCAGTGGAGGGAGGGTGATAGGTAAGAATCTGCTTATGTATATAGTGATCTTGAATACACTTAATACATTTAAATAAATGAATCCATCATGCATGTCAACAGCAGCAGTCTATTGCACTTCAGACAAATGAAATGCTAAGTATTGGAAAATGAAAGCTTTCGAAATGGCACCTTCAAATGGCTATAGTCAATTTTATGCATTCTTGAACTTTCCCAAGCACGGAAATTAATTATAGAAATTTTTAAAGGCCCATGGATTTTAATAAGCTGTCAGTCATCTTCTCTTTACTGTTCTTTAAAGCTGATGTTTTAATAGAAATAATTTAATATTAGAATTCTTTGAAAATGAATGAAAAAAATGTGGTTGTTTTGAACTGCAATGTGGGTTTTTCAGCGTTACATGGCAGAGGCATTACACGGCAGAGGCATTACACAGAAATTGCACTTTCTTTTAATATTTATATATTATTATTCTTATAGCAAATATTTTACCAATTAAACATAAATAATCATACATAAATACATAGTGACTATATAAATAGAGTTTCAATGAAGGGGCAGAGTCCATAGGATTTAATCCTGTGACCAGCATAATTTTTTCATGTCACTTGCTAACTATTCTAAATGCTACCTGAGCTCAACAGGAGAGAGTCGTTTAAATAAACCATATGGTATTCCTATAAATACACCAAGCAACAGAGTTCCTAAATTTTATTTAAGATTAGGCAGGGATCTAGGAAAGCATGGAGGAATGTGTGTAAATACTTGATTGGAGGGTAAAGAAAATGCAGACAGACTCTTCTCAGTGATATTCAGTGACAGGACAGGAGACAACAGGCACAAACTGAAACATAAGAAAGTCCATTCAAATTAAGAGGATACTATTTTACTGTAATGGGTTGCCCAGGAACATGTTGAGTCCTCATCCTTGGAGATACTCAAAACCTAATTGAACATGTTCCTGAGCAAGCTGCTGTAGCTGACTCTACTTTCAGCATGATGGCTTGAACTAGAGAGCGTCCTCAGACCCCTTTGAGTTTCTATTATTCTGTTATGCTGTGAATTTTTGCCCTCTGTCTCCATAAAGAGAAATTATGTGGCCTTCATTCAAGACAGACATAGAAGATTTCACTGAAGGATATAGGGAGAGATTTTCTGAAGCATTCATTATTTTCACTTAAACGATTTACATCACCACTTACAACAAATCTACATGAAGAAAATACAGGAAATTATAGTCACAAACCCATGCACCGATGCCAGGAACTCCTCAGTGTAACTTTCGTATGTTCATTAATGGAACACTAATTCAATTTTTTTTAATTTTATTAACCAGTGAATTTCTTTTCCTCCACTTTAGGTGTCATTCTCTCAGTAGCTTTGTTCTACCACGAGTTTATTAAAGGAAACAAAGGAGTATTAACTGTGCTGCCCATAACGAGCATCAAAAAATGTCACAGCATGTTTTAACAGAGAGACATTCTACTTCAACAACATCAGGTTTTGTAAAATCACATTTCTTATTTCATTTACATTTTGTAACATGTTAAAAAAACCCCACCACCAGCAACAAAAAATCCCTAAAAATGTCAGGCAATTTCAGGGAGTTCTGAAAAGACTGTTGGACAAATAAACAGAAGAAAAACCTCTTATCATTTCCAGGTAGAAAAAGAAGATGTCCTTGATTTTCATGATCCACTTTCCAGTGAAGTATCGTCACATTTCTGTCTTTTATAGAATTCTCGAAGTGATCTCAGGGGTCATTGTCAGAGATTTTATATTGGTCCCTGTGGACGTAATATCTGACATGCAGCAGTCTTTATGCTTTGCGTAACTGATATATCATTTTAAGCCAAATAGCTTATGTCTTGTATTGATAAATAAAGTCCTAAATATCTACTCTATCTTTACAGCACTCTGCTCAGCTTTTTCCCAAACGTTTAGCTTTCAGCTCGAACTTTGACCTTTGTGTTCGTTGAATACAAATTCTTGATATGTTAGCTTACTGCCAAACAATAATTAAATTAATAATATATTTTCTTAAGACCTCTGCCAGTTATGTTTTCCAATCCTAAAGATTAAAAGGATAGTTGAGTATGTACAGAGACTCTGAAAATCCATATTCTGGCTTCACGTCTTATTGATGGTAGAGTGAACTTACACACGTCCCCAGCTGCAATATGGAGATTCCTCATCTATGAAATGCTTTGAAATGGGAGATGTATAAAAGGCTGTGAATGAGTTAAAACAAATGCTTATCACTATATGTTCGCTTTACATTCATATTTTTAAAAAAGCAAACGTAAAATTTTCCCAAAGGAACCTCACAGCACAGCATAGGAGATATTCCTGGATAAGACTTTGAATTGACATTATTTTGTAACTCATAAGAGAAATTAGCACTGTTAGTTATTCAGTTAAATAAAAATATGGAAAAAATTATTTACTCATTATTATGTAACTTACAAAGCAGGAAATGCTGAGGTCCAAAATTCAGAGATTATTAAAAAAGTAAATGTAGAGGTTTTAAAAACACAAAACTGTTTATTCTTGACTTCCTCCTATTCTTAGGACAGCTTTATTCTGTGACTGAGTTAAATTTTGAGGTCAATCATGAGAATGTAATTATATTTAATTGTAGGAGAAGAAGTTTTACTTCAAGTGATATAGGATTTTTTTGTGTGTGATCTGCCGATTAAATTTCATACGGTCTATAATTTGTCAAGAGTAAAAAGAAGTAATTGCAATCATAGCACTGAAACTGTAATGGTAAAAGGAAGAGATGGAAAATAAAGTGTAATTAAGTTCTAAAGGACTATTCCCTGAGAGCTAGCACAAAACTTCTATCTTCTCCAATAAATTTTCTGTGCATAGAATAAGATAGACTATTATCCCTAATGATTAATTTCTGACTGTATTCCACAGATTAAAAGACATGGTAGATAAGATGGGATGGATAAATCATTCTGTCTGGTGAGTAAAAATTTCATTTGTATTTGCATATCTAAAAATATGATCCTATCACTGTAAGACTATGACAAAAGTTTCAGATTTAGTTCACACAGGTATCTGCTACCAGAAACCTGCAAATTCAAGGAGAGTTGAGGGGAAGGTCAAGTTTGGTAAAACAAACTTTCAGTTCAAAGTACTTCGTATGGCATTAATTCACCAAATCAACTCAAATAGTGCTATAAACAAGGCTACTTCAAAGATCCCTTAGTCTTCTGCACTATCTGTATGAAAAAGTAACCCACAAAATTCTCAGAGCAATGCTCTGTGGATGTGGGCTACCTAGTACTGTATTTAATTTTTCCCATAATGTTTGCTGATGAACAGAAAAGGGCATATTAAAGGACTAATTAATATTTGAAATCAAAGTCCTGTAGCCCAAGAAGTATATCATCTCTACAACTAATAAAAGATACAGATTTTTGCCACCATTGAAGCCTGAAGGATTGTTTAGACTTGTCTTGGCCTGAGCTAAGTTTAGGTTGTCTAAGAAGTCATAATAACTGCTTAATGGTTAGGTAATGATTTAGTATCTTGGGGGTTAAGTTTTCTTCATCAATACCATATATTTATATGATAAATATTTAACAAATCTGTGTAGGGCATCATAGAAGAAAGAGCAAGTATGTAGCCTGCATTAGCAAATATGCAAGTCACACTAAGCAGATCAAAACCAGAGAAGGAAGAAATTTCTCACCATCAAACCTGTTTTCTACCAGTGAAGAAAGTCTGTTATTGCCTACTCTTTGGAATCCCCTATATCTGTTTGAAGTAAGGTGCATACTATCAGTGTTAGGACTTAAGCAGTGTCAGATTGAATACAGCATCAGAGAAAAAAGGGTAGATAAAAGAAAAAGAGTTTCTTGTGTATGACAGTGATAAACTTTGCTGAAAAGGACATTAGTTCATTGATTGTATAATTCCAGCATTAGTTTTACAGTAAGTTCATGGATACTCATGTAAGGTTGTCCCTTTTTACCTACAGTGTAATTTTGAATGTAACGTGGGAGGGACTGAAAGAAATTCAGTGGCTCGAAACAACTCTGTGTGTGGGGGAAGGGGGCACATCAGGCTCTGCCAGGTGGAATGGTGCTCTGCCCCACTCCCAGTATCCCGCCTCAAGAGCCTCCAGTGCAGTTTTGGTCCCTGGTACAGTGGGACCACTGCCCAACATTACACCCTCTGGAGTCTCTAACCCAGATGCCAAATGGCTATCAGATCAAAAGCCCCACCTCTGGGGTGTTGGCTACAGGAGTCCTGAGCAAATAAAACCAACACCACAAGGCCTCCACATGGTCACTGCGCTATTGTCCTTGGATCTGTGTTAGCTGATTCTATGCCGGATTTAAGACAGTAGTAATTCTCTCTTTCTCTTGCTGTCTTTCTTTACTTCTTGTTCTTCTCCTAATTTTCTTTTCTTGATATTTGAGTAACTTAAACATGGATGGGTTGGAATTCGCTAAGCAATGCTTTGTGAAATGCTTTATGTTGATTGAACGTTCGCTTTAAACTTTTGCCAAGGTCCCTAAATTTCCAAAGTTTGCCAGTAGAAGTGTGCTATTTTGACCTCCTGGAAAGCATTGTAGCATTTTTCCCGTGTGTGTCCTCAAGGAATAAAAGAATCTAAGGTCTTGTTAATAAACCCATTGGGCAGACTTTTGGGGCCTTACATCTTTTGGATGTGAAATCCTTCGGTGTACTAGGAAGGCAAGACTTGGAGTCTTACAAACAAGATATGTAGGAAATGTAAGTACTATGTCAATGCTGAACATTGTCATTTGAGACACCAGATAATCTCAGGTAAGATCTTTATCTAATAAGATTTTGCATATGAGACTGTTGGCATTCTTTCTTCTTTTGACCCAGAACGATGTTTGAAATTTCACTAAGCACTCAGTCAGTAATATATTTATCTAAAAATATAATAATAATAATGTCCTCACTCCGTAACCCCTCCTTAAAGCATATTATGTGTACAAATGGTTTGTCTTATTAGTCTCCTCTTTGTATTATAGTAATCAACTTTTTGGATAACTCATCTTTATAATCCTGATCCAAACTTTGCCTTCGTGTATATTGTTAAAACATGTTACACAAAGGTAAAACTGGATATATGCCTGAATTCGTATGCACTTTGTTAAACAAACTCATAGATTTGGAAATTAGTTTTCATTAACTAATATTAATGTCAGTGATTTTTCTTGAAGTTCCATGTAAACCATAACTTTTCTTTCAGCACTGAATTTAATGTAAGGACTATCCTACTTAGCAAGAGTTACTCCAATTATTTAAATATATTTATGGATAGGGTCTGTGGATTCACTGTGCCTGTGTATTATAGGTACTTTTATTGCGTGGGTTTGTTTTTAATCCAAATTTGGAATGCTTTTTATAAGGTTATAGGGTCACAGGACTGGAAAGATAAAATGCTAGAAGCTCCACAGATTATTGGTTGTTTGCTTTTTTTTTTGCCTCCTCGAGTTTAATAAAAAGCGTTATTCAGATTTGTTTGGTTTGCAGCTCTTTGTGAATAGTCAAAGTTTACTGATCCAGTTCTCTTCTCTTTTTCACTCTCCAAGGGTGTTTTATGCTTACTTTTGAAATTGTCAAGGTGACTATTTTTAACTAACAGGGTTCTTTGACTCTGTTAGTCTAAGAACTTGTGGTTAGAAATATGTTTGATTCTCTCTGGAGACTCAACATTTAGTGTTAAATTAATGAAGACTAAAGATTTCTACCGATGAAAGTAATTATTGCTTATTTAAGAACATATACAAGTAAGTAATCTTTAACTTCTTTTCCTAGTTTTGGTCAAGGATGTGAGGGGACAGAGCCTGGAGCTGTGTGGGCACTTTCAGATTGTTATTCTGTATCACGCACGTCATCTCTGGGGGGCAGAAGTAAGGGATCCTCACTTCCGAGAAGAAGAGGGAGGGGCTTCGAGTGGAGGAAAAAGGTGGCATGTGGAGGGTCCACAGCCATTTTGTCCTCTTCTGGGGTAGCAAGCAGCAAACGGAGCAATGGGGTAATGCTGGTCTAGACTGGAGAGTTCGTCCACCATTGTTTTTCTTTGTCTTGAGCTTGGGGAAAAAATGTGTGTATGGAGAGTCCAGGGACCATTTTGTTTCTTGTCTTGTGGTGCTGGTGTGGTCTCATCATGCTGGGTCAGACTTAGTGACAATTTGCTTGTAATCACCCTATTTTTACACTGTTGTTATTGGTATTGTTGATGTCAATATTGTTGCCAGGGGCACCAGGGCAGACTCAGCTCTGAGACATTGGCCACATCTCTGGATACAAGGACAGGCTGGGATGCTGGCCCATGGACTCACCAGGAGGTGGTGGGGCTGCAGCTTAGGCTGGGCCATGTATTTCAATGTCAGTCAACACTCTTCAGAAATAAACTAAATGTTCTGGGAAACAAATCAAAAAGAAAAACTGTTCATAACAATTAGTCTACATAAACTGATTAGAAATGCTTTCCTTATCCTTTTGGTGTTCAATAAATGTCATACCTGGGCAGTTGGGCTCTTTTTAGGGTATTGTTATATAACATCATAAAGTCACGTTCAAAATATCTGGTCTGGAGATTTTCATAAATAAAGGATATTACTACTGATACAAATTTTTTCATACCATCCTGCTTATGGAACCTGTGTACATGAGTCCATTTGGTCATCAAAATAAGACATCAAGATGATTGAAATTTTTTTGCTTAAAAGAACCTAAATAATTCAATACACCTAGGTCTTACAAAAAATTTTTTTGTAAGTTGTTTCGAAAGGTCAATAACTTCTAATGTGTTTTTTTTTTTTTTTTTTTTTTTTAAAAAANTTTTTTTTTTTAGAAACAAAACCTGAATCCAATCACCACATCCCTTAAATCTGGCCATATGAAAGCAAATGTTGTAGTACAAACTACAAAAAAACCTACCTAGCTTTGCTCTGTCATCTTACAAAGCAACACGTTCTACCAGGGGGCTGTTCATCCATGTCTATTAGCTTCAGGTGGAACTTGAATGATAAACTTAGCCTAGATGCCTCTTTATTAGTTTAATAAAATTATTTTCTCAGAAACCGACAGAAAAACACTAGCAGATGTGCAAACCTTATTGATCCTCTAGGCCATTTCCATGAGCTCACTCAACTATTTCGATTAAAAGTAAATAAGCAAAAAAAGTTTCCAAACTGAATGATCCAACTCTTACGCTTAAAAAAAATAAATATATAAATTTGTTTCTGATAAACAGTTTTAACGTGATAAAACTTGGATTACATCATTGGTTGCATTTTTCATTGGTAACATTTTACTGAGCTTTTTACAGAGTATCTGCTTTTAGGACAGCACAGGAAACCACTGGATTTCCTGGTAGGTGGACAACTATGAAACTGTATTAATGACAGTTAAGTTGCTTCTCCTAGTTTTATAGCTCAGGCAGGGCTGTGCCTTTGTTTCAGAGGAACTTGCAAATCCTTAGACAGAAAAAAAAAAGCTGAAATACATGGATTAAGCATGGCAATCTTATAGTAATTTTTATTTACAAAAGCTCATTTAAAATACACTGTTACTGTAAGAATTTTTTTTTTTTTTTCGGTGGTGGGCTTCTACCAAACTGTATAATCTGAGTGGTTCATATCTGAAAGTTTTCATAATAATAGAATTAACTTTTTGGAAAGATAAAGACTGCCAGACAACGTGAGGCCCAGTAGACAAGCAGGTGTCTGACTATTTTTTTTCCTATTCTGTAGACAACAGCATTATGTTAATGTCCAGTATATAGCATGAGGTTTTTAAATTTTAAAAAATAAATGTCGGAGAACTATTCTCTCAAACTTACTTGAGACTTCGGTGCAGTCAGTTCAAACAGTCCTTCATACACATATGTTGATATGAAACAAAGTTTGCGATGCAAATTCTAAAATGCAGTAAAAAAATTATGTTTTGTAAGTGTCCTAATCAGCATTTCCTGCATGCAAACAACATGGGCTATTCTCAAATGTATAACCAATTATCAGAAGCTTTAAGAACATTAATAAAAATTCATAATATGCATCTCATAAATTAGGATCATTCTGCATCAGAATTATTAAAAGAGATTTCACAAAACCCAAATAACAGAATTCATTAGAAAAATTTACTAAAAGATTGAACAATGTACATTAAATAATCACCAGTTACTGCCTCATTTTGTCATTCCATTGAAGATATGAACTGCTATAACAAATTTTAAGTCATTAAGTAGTGTGGTAGTGATAGTAGAATTCTGAACACGAACATTAATTAGAGAATCATTCTGAAAATAGAGACATCATTTTAAACTTAATTATAAACAACATAGCATGTGAATACTGATTAAAAAAAATATTGAGCATTACATACAATTTTTCCCATATATTTTTAGAACTGTTGTTACAAAACTCTGCATAACCTAACAATGATGTTCAAGGAGGCTGAAGGAACTGTGTCTGTTTAACTTGGAAAACAGAAGTCTGAAACCAACACCAATTGAAACACAGACAATTACAAATAGATACTAGGGAAATCTTTTTCACAATGAGAGTGGTCAAATGCTGAATCAGGTTCCCATGAAGGAATCTCCATCCTTGGACTTCAAAACTCAATGGGACACAGCATGTAGCAGTATTTAATTGGGTAAGCTTAGAGAAAAGGCTTGGAAAAAATGACCTCTGAATCTACTCTAACCTAAAATATTCTATGATTCTAAAATTTTCAGAGTTTTAATATTTTTATTTTAACATCAATGAAAGAAAAAAATTATGTAAGTCTGAATCTGTTTAGCCATAGTCATGGCCACTAGTGTTCTGGGATTTTTAGAATAAGGATGACTTATAGAAGAGTATAGTCACATTTTAGGAATCCAAGTATTTTTCAGAACTGGGTGGTTCTTATTCAATTCATAGGTAGAAGTAAAATACTAGTGTCTGCTCAGATACGTTTCTAAATCTATATTTAGATCCATGAAGAAAGCCTATTTTCAACTTTAAACGTAATTTTTTAAAGGTACATGAAAATAACAACCTTCATTATAGTCAAATTTATTAGTGTTGGTGTAAGATTAGATATAACATTGAAAATTTAATATGTATGTCACTCTTCACACATAAACTCCAAAAACTATCTTGTCATTCACTCTAATAACCTACACTTCAGAGATACAATGAAATCACATTCTGTCTTACATTTTCAAAGTTAAATACTGCAGCTATTATGTTCCAAGGAGGAAGTACATTAGGCTGTTACTAAATGCTGTTTTGCACATGAAAAGAATGTTCTAAGGACCAGCTAGAAATCATTATTACTAAAAAAATATCAGTGATTCCAAAATGCTGCATTGAGGTAACCAGTAAAAAGCACAGTGAAATGAAAATGGGAACATTCATCATCTATTAATCAGCTCCCCTCTCATGTGAGGTTGCAGTTCCTCAAGAACTGCACTGGCAAATGTCCTTTCCAGGGGTACCATCTTTCAGGAATAAACTGCTTCAGTGTCATTCCCCCATGGGTTCAGAGGTCCTGACAGAAAACCTGCTTCTGCATGGGCTGAAGCTCCTGTCAGGACACATCCACCTACTCCAGCATGGGCTCCTGCGTGGGCTGCAGGATGGATGTCTGCTCCATCACGAAGGGAACAATCTGCATCACTGTGGCCCTCTCCACAGACTATGGTGCCTGGAGCACCTTCTCCCCTCTTTCTTCACTGACCATGTGTCTAACCTTAGCAAGATTACAACTTTGAAATTCTTCGAGGGAAAAGTATGGGAAAAAAAAAAAAGGCAACAACAAAACCAAAACAAAACAACAAAAAACTCCCAGTTCTTTACTAACAAGCCTGAATAAACAACAAATGGTGCAACCAAAACTTACAAAAGAAACAAAACAAAATCCCAATTCCCCGGGTGAGGAAGAAGCCTGCAGCAAACCAAGGGAATTTGTTAAAACCAGTTCAGTCCAAAACTAGAATTCCCTTCCTTGCAATTAGTTGATTCAAAGATATAGACTACAATTACACAGGTGTTACAAATATATCATAGCAAACAATTATTTGAGCTTCAGCAGAGAAAAAAAATAACCAAATAAATCTGATGTAATTTGAAATAAATGTGGATTTTACCTACTTTTGTTTTAATTTATTTGAATAAAAAATTTCATTACTCTGTGGTATTTCTAAAGCATGACAAAATTGCCCAAAACTTGGAAAAATATTCAAGTAAAAGTGGTACCAGGGTATAATCGCTCCGTTATCTCATATTTCATAGCAATTTTTTCTTAAAACCATAAGTAAGCATATTTTAGCACATTTTTTTACCATATATATGCATACACACACACACACACACATTCTTTTATATACAGAAGAATGGCCAAACTGTGTCTTTAATGTATGGATCTCTAGAATATATTTTTTCCCCAATAAAAGATTTGGGCCATGATTCTCAAATAAACATTGATAATTTTTTGAAATAAATAAATAAAAAAATTATATGTTATACAGTATTTACAGAATACGTATAGTGATTATCTTTTACTTTTTAGAGCTATTGTTTAAAAAATAAAATTAATAGATGATGAAACCAAGGCAAACAAACCCAACCCAACCCAAACAAAAGAAACCCCCAAAAAACCCAAAAAACAAACAAACCAAAAAAAACCCACAAAACCCCAAAACTCAACCAACCACCCAAAAAAACCAACAAACCAACCAACCAACCAAACAAACAAAAACCCAAAACAAACAAACCAACCCCCCCAAAAAACAAAACAAAACCCCCCAATAACAACAACAAAAAAACCAACCAAACAACAACAAAAACAACAACAAAAGAAAAACCCAAGAAATTTTTACTGATAGCTAGAAAAATAATGGTAACTTTTTTTTTCTCACAACTTCTAGGCTACACAAAAACACGATTTCACCCTTAAGCTTAAATTGAACTTATTCTATCCGAATAAAACAGCAGAAGAAAAGACTTCTTGCTTCCATTGTGAAGGCCACTTAGTGAATAATTTGAGTTATTAAAGGAATAAATCCTAACTTTTTTTCTGTCAGTTGAGTGAAACATAATTCATAGCCTCTCTGAAATTGTTATCATTGCTGAAAGAACAAAGCATGACAGTACAAAGTATGGTTTAATATCATGGCAGTGGCTGCAATGATGGCAATGCAGAAAATGGTGTGGAAGGTAAGAAGGAAAATCTGCAGTTTTGAATCACAGAGATCACAATAAAAATAGAAGCAATTCTAAATATAGCACAAAATCCTAAAAACAGCTCTAGCAGAACTGGTTTATGATGCATTTTCCTTGGAGCACTGCGTTCCTAATTATTGTCACTATCTTACTTTGCAGTGCTGACTTGTCTTAATCCTTTATTCACGGCTACCTTTAGTTTTGGATAGCTCTATTGAATACAAGTTGTGTTACAAATCATAGCTGCTTAATTTTTAAACCTTCTTTTCCACATTTAGAAATTATTTTCATTCTCTTTTCTGTACTAAATGGGGAATATCTCAGTCTGGAGTTTCTATACTTTCAGTCAAAACACTTCACAAGATAGTAAAGATTAATTTCTCACTTATGCCCTCAAAACCTCTAGAGAATTCCTATTTTTTTTCATGTACCTTTGTTTATATAACTCAGATAACTTGATTCAAAAGCATCCAATCAGGAATTTCAGCAAAGCAGCAACCTACAGATAACAAAAATTTAGATGGGTAGTTTCGTAAAGAACTTGGATAAATGCCACACATACCAAATATTTTAAAGAATGCATATGTTGAAGAATGAAATCACTGAAAAAAAATTGATAACTGACTTAAGACCTGTTTGTCAGTCCTTTTGGAAACCAAAGGAACAATGAATTGCTCATGACCAAAAGCACACAAAAATAAACAGTGTGCCTATTGTCTGAAAGGACTGTTTTAGTACACCTGGGAATACCGTGTATGTATTGAGTTGGCCTGGCAAAGCTTTGGTGGTAAGGGAATGCAGGGATGGCCTCTGTGAAAAGCTTCTAGAAGTTTTCCTCACATCCAGTGGAGCCAATTCCAGACAGCTCCAATATGGACCCACCTCTGGCCAAGGCTGAGCTCACCAGTGATGGTGGTAATGCCTCTGGGATAACATAATTTAGAAGGGCAAAAAATGTTTCACAGAACCAATTGCAGGAGAGGAGAGAGAATTTGTGGGATGAACAACTCTGCAGACATCAAGGCCAGTAAAGGAGGGGAGGAGGTCGCCCAGATGCCAGAGCAGAGATTCCATGCTCTATGTTGGAGCAGGATTCTGGAAGGACCTGTGACCCCATGGGGCACCCATACAGGAGCAGTTCATGAAGAACTGAAGTCTGTGGCAAGGACTCACTTTGGAGAAGGTCATGGAGAATTGTCTCCCATGGAAGGGGTCCCACACTGGAGCAGGGGAAGAGTATGAGGAGCCCTCTGCCCAAGGAAGAAGTGGCAGACACAATGTGTGCTGAACTGTCCTCAACCCACATCCCCTGTCTCCCTGTGTAGCCGATGGCAAGGAGGTAGAGAATTAGGGAATGAAGTTAAGCCCAGGAAGAAGGTGTGCAAGGGGACAAGAAATGATTTAAAACTTTGATTTTATTTCTCATTATCCTACTCTGATTTGCTTGGTAATAAATTAACTTCCTCCATGTCAAGTCTGTTTTGTCCATGATGGTAGCTGGTGAGTGATCTCTCCTGGCACTTATCTTGACCCACGAGCCTTTTGTTTTATTTTCTCTCCCCTGACCAGCTGAGGAAGGGAGCAATAAAGTAGCTTTGATGGGCACCTGCCGTCCAGCCAGGGTCAACTCACCACATCATACAACATATATAATTTATGACGGTCACAAAGACTGGGCTTTGTCTGTGGTAAGTTTTAAGGTCCAATAAATGAAGATTTTGGAGGTTGAAACTCATAAGGTTGTTTTGTATTTTTTGGTTTTTTTTTTTTTTTTCATTCCTCACTGGCTCTTCAATGATCCATGTTTCCACATCTGTAACTATCTGATGCAGGTTTCTTATCATTTACATAGAAATTGAAGCTGAACAACATATAAGTAGAAGTCTTATGAGGTATTTCTTGTTTTATTTCTATCGCAGCTGTTTAATGACTTGTATTATTTTCTTATTTTACATAGATGATGCAGTTCTGATTTCTTTATCTCCACCAGGCCTGCAGCAGTCTCCAGAACTTTTTCTTCTAAGCTTATAGCTTAGGTTTCATCAGCAATATAAGACCAAAGTTAGTGTCTTTTAACTTTTCAAGAACTAGTCATGTATAGGCCTTACTCAGCAATAAGGAGCAAATGAGTGTTGGGAAAAAAGGTAGATTAACCAAAGTAAACAGATATTTATTTTTATTTTGTCAAAGAATACATGGCCCTCCATTTATAGAGTGGATAAATTCTTAACTTTGCCATCTCCTCTAGTTCTAATGGTTTCTTTTGCATTTCTACAAGCATACAGAAAATATTAAGGCGATGTCTTCTAAAATTTTTATTTTAACTTCTATAGAGACATGTAATACTACATACTACAATTTTATGTTTTCCTGTTTAGTGTTATTTGTTCAACTAACATAGAGTAATTGCAAATCGAAAAAAATTTGGTTTATATTTCATTATATACTCTTATATCAAAAATTGTTATTATTCTAAGATGGAAAGTATATTTATTTAAATAAAATATTACCCAAATGACCTGATGGTGTTAACTTGTTTAAACCATGTTGTTAAAAGCTGGCTTACGTTATCTGGTTTCTGAATATTTTGTTATTTTAATTATATTTGGAAAATCAACATGTTTAATTTCTCTGTTTCGTTTTAATGTTGAAAAACATTCCTCACAGTTTTTATATAAAAATACTGTAAAGCTGCAAGGGAGCAGTAACTAACAAACCTAATTAGCTGCAACATCTATATTAACATATACTGAACCAGCAAAAAAACACAAAAAAACCCCAAAACATATCTTTTCCACACCCAGATAATTATTAAACATTCTATAATTTCATATACTACCATGGGAAGAAATTAAAGGAGAGTTGAAGACTTCTTATTGAAGATTTCCTTGTTTATGCTTATAAAAATCCCCTGTGAAGAGTTGAGAAAATGTCTGTATTAAATTTTAATGAATATTATCTGTGACCTTTTTTGCTCAGTTTTATATTTCTGCCTGTCTGAAAACATAAAATTAAGTCAAAGGAAGCCCCATATGTGTTTAAAACAAGAAAAACAAAAACTACCAACAAAGTAAAAGAAAAGTGTGAAGTGATGGGTCGTGTAGCTTCTGGCTATGAAAAGAATCCTTCTAGCTCCCATCCTCTAAGGGCATTGTTCTGCAAATTCTGAGATGTGAGATCAAAAATTATCAGTCTCTTGAAAGGCTGAGGTGCTAGAGAAAAACTGAGCATGCTGCAAATCAGGCTGGGCTGTTTTCTCAGTAAAAAGTCTAGGACCTGAAAAAGTTATGCATAAAAAAATAAGTTTAGCTAAAGAAATAGTCATAGAGGAACTTTTTTATTTTAAACAATAATTATTTCTACTTTTTTTTCCTGGACATTACCATTTTAAGTAGTTACATTATGGGTTGCGATAGAGGTCTAAACAAGAAAATTTTGGGAAAAAAAACAGTGGAAAAGAGGAAGCAGATATTTAATGACCTTCTGCTATACTGTCACCCAAAGATATAAACCTTCTTTTAGCCTAATCTTACTTGAGCTTCCTGAGATATTTATATTAATACTAACAAAATGGAGGCTAGATACATAACTTTAATTTTAAAAAAACTTGAATGAGGACCTATTTACTAGTACGTAGTTGAGAGATTACCAGTGTAAGAACATCCTTGAACATGATGACAAAATTCCAAGTCAGAGAGGACTGTAGAGACAGTATGTAAAAAAACCCACCACCTCACAAAAAACAGGCACAGAGTTATTCACAGCTCAGTTTGATAGACACAAGCAGTTTTGTCTTAATTTAGATGTACATTTTCTATGTAAATAGAATAACTTTTCTGTGTTTTCTATATAAATTTCTGTTCATTTTAGTCAAGTTTTTGGATCATATGAGTAGTCCCTTTAAAGGCCCAGCTACTCTCCCTAATCCACCCAGGTTTCCCTGTTTTGCTCCCATCATCCAGTAATGGAAGCCATTACTGCAATCTTTAGCACATTTACATTATCTGGTTGTGAAACCAGGTGAAATTCCTTCTTCAAGGATGGTATTTTTTGTAAGAATACTTTAAAGACAAACTCTAAAAAACCCCTGAACACAAACAAACAGATTCATAAGAGGCTTTTTGCAGGAATTACATGGTACTGCTGTTCAAAAGAAGCTTTTTTGGGGGGGATATTTAGAGTTAGTTAAATGCATAGGTAATCTTTTATCCCTTATACATATTTAAAGAGCAATACTGAAATGAAGACATACAATTTTGCTTGCATTTAATGAATTATGTGACAAAAACTCGGTGTGATCCAGTAGATACTGGCTACTAGTATTGGATTAAGAAAAGGATTTTCATCAGCTTTATTTGATTTATCCATGACTTAATTTAACATCTTCTCCAATTGACTAGATGTCTGTGGCTAGTTTGGATTACTTTTCTTATATTTTTGTGGAGCAACCACATTTTTTTAATAGGTAGCAGTAACAAGCGGTTATCCTATGTAAAATGAGATATCTTGAGAAGTGGGCCCATGGGAATCTCATGAGGTTTTACAAGACCAAGAGCAAGGTATTGCCCCAGGGTCAGGGAAACCCCTGGTATCAATACAGGCTGAAGGACGAAGAGACTGAGAGCTGCTCTGCTGTAAAGGACTTGGGTGTGCTGTGGGATGAGAGGCTGGACCTGAGCTGACAATGTGCACTTGTAGTCCAGAAAGCCAATTGTATCCTGGGCTGCATAAAAACAAAACATGTGGCCAGCAAGTCAAGGGAGGTGATTATGCCCCTTTACTCTGTTCTGGTGAGATCCCACTTGGAACGCTGCATCCAACTCTGGAGTCCTCAGCAAAGGAAGGACATCAACATTTTGGGATTGAGTCCAGGGGACAGCCACCAAGATTAGAGGAATGGAGCGCCTCTCCTATGAGGAAAGACTGAGAGAATTGGGACTGTTCAGTCTGGAGAGGAGAAGGCTTCGGGGTGATCTGATTGCAGCCTTCCAGTACCTGAAGACAGTCTACAAGAAATAATGAGAAAGACTTTTTATAAGGTCTTATAAGATAGGACAAGGGGAAATGGCTTCAAACTGAAAGAGAGTAGATTTAGGTTAGATATTAGGAAGAAATTTTTTGCTGTGAGAGTGGTAGGGCACTGACAAAGTTTTCGCAGAAAAGCTGAGAGTGCCCTGCCCCTGGAAGTTTTCAAGGCCAGTTTGGATGGAGCTCTGAGCACCCTGTTCTAGTGAAAGGTGTCCCTGTTTACAGCAGGGGGGTTGGAATTAGGTGATCTTTAAGGTCCCTTCCAACCCAGGCCATTCTGTAATTCTGTGATTCATGACTCTAATGCAATGACATAGTGTAGAGAAATACACACTTGGTAGAAATTGATGCTTTGAAATAATAATAGAATTTTACTTAAATATATATAAATGTTGGACCCTGATATTAGCTCAGTTGGTTAGACCCTGGTGCTAATAATGCCAAGGCTGTGGGTTCGATCCCTCTATGGGCCATTCATTTAAGAGCTGGACTCGATGACCCTTGTGGGTCCCTTCCAAATAAGAACATTCTACAGCTCTGTTCCTCAAAGGATTAAGTCTTACATTTAGGCTAAATATTGTAAATATTTTAAACAAATATTACAATTGATACGTCAGAATAACACTGCTATCGAGTAATATGTTGGCTAAAAAGAAAAGAAAAGAAACCTCGTGACCATGAATATCTGTCAAAACTTTAAAAAATGTGTAATAAGTGCTTAAACAATGTCTTCTGAATCTCAGAAAATGCAACCATACTCGATGCCAGTGAAGATACAGAAATGTGTTACAATATTCTTTGGTTGCCTGGAGCTGCTGAGGGAGAAATGATTCTTTAAATTTCATCTGTTAATGTGTAACAGTGTTTGGGAATTTTGATATGCTATCTTTGGATGCTTTTTCACACTCTAGTAGAATAAGCTTATTTTTATGTTTGGTAACAGACTGGTAGAAATGAAGCAAGTACTTGTGTAGAGAACAAATAATGGAGGGGAATGAGAACAAGAAGAAACATAGGATGGACCATGGTATAAAAAAAGAGGACATTTCAGGCATACAGTATCTCCGGCCTAAAGAAAGGAGAAGTGCATACACTTGATGAGAAACCAATCTTTATTTATCTAAGCATCCATTTTTGGCCTTCAAGATTTTTTTCCCAGTAGAAAATTTAAATGGAAATATAGAAACACAATTGTCAGTTTTAAAAATAAAAATTCACTCCCTTAATGATAACTACATAATGTTAATTACAAAACAAACATTTTCCACCCACTGAGATTTCTACTCTCTGGAAAATATCTATGGTGACTCCATTACATCCTCTGAAAACTTCTGACTTTAATTGGGGAATACTTTTCACTAATGCTTTGCAGAAAATGTTAACAGATGCTTTTCCTCCAAAGATTAAATATCAATCTATTTTATGAATGTATAAAAGTATTCAGAACTGGTGATTTCTGGAGAAAACAATAGTTATTTGGGGGCAACTTAAAAAAAAAAACCAGTACAAACTTCTTATCCCACAGGAGTCAATGAAAATTTTATCTCTGCAGTCATTGCAAGGATAATTTTAGTCTTGCTCTTTCATGTTGGCCATTGCACAACTAGATATTCCTCCAACACCAAAAATATCTTTGACTTTTATATTAAGGATAAATTCAAACTCAATTTTATTATTAAAAATGCCATCACATCTTAGTTTCATTCTGTGTCTATGTTGAGTTTAATTTTGTTTTTCTTGTTAACCACACAGATTTTCCAGATATGCAAAGGGCATGAAGGTTTGTCACTCGAGTATATTTTGACTCCAAAGTACTGGACCTGTTTTTTAAGTGAATGTGGTGCATAGATCTTGGCTGGCTGCCATGTGTTCACCAGGCTGCTTTATCACTTCTCCACCTCAGCAGGACAGAGGGAGAAAATAAGACAAAAAACTTGTGGGCTGAAATAAAGGCAGTTTAAGCAAAGAAAGTATAGACTGTGCACATAAACAAAATAAAACACAATTTATTCACTACTTCCCATCAGCAAGTTGTGTCCAGCCACTTCCTGGGAAGTAGAGCCTCAGTAGGTGTATCAATAAGAGAAGAAACGTTTGATTGTTGGGTACCGACACCAGCTTGATTTGGGTCACCGCTGCACTCACCGAATTCCTTGTGAAGCTCACTCTTCATCAGTTCAGGTAGTTTCTGCTACATTACTTCCTACAACATACAACTCACATCATTGGTTATTTCCTCCCAAGGAAGGAAAGTCTCCAGAAAGTAGTCCCTGGATCTCCTAATTCTTCTGCATTACCCACTGAGTACACCCAGCTGCTTGAGTGAAGACAATCCCATGACTGTGTGTGCCCTTTCATGAGGAACAATCAACACTGCCTTTCGCAGCCTCTTCCTTGTTTGCACTCCAGGAGCCTTACCTCCTCCCACAGTATGTAGGGACTCTGGGCAGGACCAGGGCAGTTAGCATTTCCTCTGGTGTTAACCAACCAAGTACCTAAAGAAAGAGTATTTTGAGGACCCAAAAGGGTCAAATGGACTTTTGGTGTAGTCACCATGAATGCAGAGATTAACAGCTGTCTGCTTTCCCTGTCCTCTATATTTGAAATATTCACCCTTAGCATGGTGAATGTTTCAAAGAATGACTGTTTTCATGTGCCATAAATGTATGGTCTATTACTTCAGTATCTGAAAGTTGATGAACATAGAAATTGGGCACTTGGCTCTGAGAATACATGAAATTCACAGTCACAGATCTGGTACCTTCTTTCTCTGTACCACAAATGGAAAGTGTCAGGTATTTAATGATAGAACATGTACAGCCAGAGCATGAAATGAGGGGACACTCAGTCCCACAAGCCGTATGAAAGCAAACACTGAAAATTGTCATGTGGGGATGTGAAGTATATCAATAGTCATCATTCTGATTAGAATTTATAATACAGCCATGAATATTCAAATTTAAAATTAAACTAAGGAAGTTGTTAACATCATATTGTATGCTAACAACAGAATATGAAACTGAACAATCCTGAGACATCAGATCAGTGCAACTTCAACAATTTGAAATAAGGCTTTAACAGGAATAAATCACAATCCTTTGTGTATAGGATGTACAAAACCATTCTTGACAGCTGCTTATTTAAATATTGTGAAGTCAAGATGAGCTATCTAAGGCATATTTAGAATCATACAAATATAAGAACTAAGATGTCTAATCACAGTCTTAGGTCTCCTATATTCTCAGGTTTAACTATATGAGTAAGTATTCAGATGCTTAAATATTTTTGCTACTTTTAGTCATAAATAAACACTGATTATTCCAGCTAAAAGCATGTTTTATTTTCCTAGTGTGTACAAATTAGTAATGATGTTTTTCTATCAGAAATTCTTTTCACTGGAGTGTCAAAATCTCATCCTTAAGGCATTCTATACTAGTGAATTTGGGAGGTCACATAAAACTGAGGCACAGACAGTCCCAGGAATCAGTCACTCACGTTAGTACCTTAAACCTTTTTCCTATAAAAACTGAATGGATCTTTACTTATATTATTCACCTGCAGTATCTCATGTAATTCCATAAGAGTAATTCAGTATTGGATAGTACTAGGGTAGTATAATCATCTCTACTGGGAATCAATTAGCTCTATGGCCTTTAAGGAAGAGCAGAGGGTACAGTAATAAATAACTAATACTTACAAAATATTTTTTATCTAATTCCACTTTTGTTTCTACTTTGGCATTTAAATTATCACCTGAACAGATGAAAAAAACTACAAGGTACACACCTACATTTCAATTAGTTGGCCAGAGTCTTCACACTCAAGAGAGAAAAGCTGGTACTTTTGCCATGTTATTACAGAATCACAGAATCACACACAGGTTGGAAAGGACCTCTGAGATCATCAGGTCCAACCCTTGATCCAACACCACCACGGTTACTAGACTATGACACTAGGTGCCACATCCAGTCTCATCTTAAAAACCTCCAGGGACGGAGAATCCACCACTTCCCTGGACAGCCATTCCAATGCCTGATTACCCTCTCTGTAAAGAATTTCTTCCTAATATCTCACCTAAACCTCCCCTGGCAGAGCTTTCTTCCCATCCAAGAGCAAATGTTTAAAATCAGATGGATTATGCATTTGAAAGTGCTGCCTTCTCTTCTCTGCCATGAGAATACAATCATTTGACTCAGAAGAAGTTAAGCAGAATTAGTCCTATCCTCAGAGACTAAATCTATTATTTGCAAACAATCTTCTAACCATATATTCCATGAATGGGACAAGTTTACTGCATACTTCCATTTTAACTGGGGTATCTAAAGTGATGGATTAAATAAGTGTGATTCCATAAACAATTGTTCTATCTGTAGACATAAGATTTTCATAGAATCGTAGAATCATATAATATGCTGAGTTGGAAAGGACCTACCAGGATCATTGAGTCCAATTCCTGTTCCTGCACAGGGCATGCCAAGAGTTCCACCATGTGCCTGAGAGCTTTGTCTAAATGCTTCTTGAACTCAGACAGGCTCAGTGCTCAACAACCTCTGGGTGAAAAACCTTTTCCTGATATCTAACCTACATACATGCATAGCTTACTATTTTTTTATAATAGCTCATATTGTCATTTTTAAACATAAAAGTCCTTCACAAGGGTGACAAAATCTTCATCACTTTAGATGAAATAAAATGATGTTGGGAAAATTATTTTAATAAAGGAATTAAAATAGATGCAAGAAATTGGGGATTTAGGGAGCAGATTTATTTTATTTTTTTTATTGTCTCTGACTGTTTGTTCCTGTGGGTGTTTCTTTTTAATGCTACCAGGGGAAGCCCCTGGCAGCATTGCGTTAACAGTAGAATCCATATCATTGCAACCATATAGAGAGGGATGTACATATATAAACATGGAGATATAAATATATACATCAGCAAAAAACCCACAAAACTTCACAGATTTACAAGAACAAGGAAGACTTTTTCTGACCCATTTCTAGTATGGAATTTGAGCTACTAGTGATGTGTAGCTCAGGGAAATCCAGAGATGGAATTTGTATCTTTGGTTTCTGTTCTTTTTCTGTGAATTTGCATTGAAGAGATACAAACTCACTCTACCTATGATTCAAGTAAGAAATAAATAAAACTTTTGGATCTTGAGATAAAAATCTCTGCTGAGATTATGTGCCAAACATTTTTATACTCATTTCATACACTATTTTTTGTGTTTTTTTTTTTCAACACTGCTTTTTTGAGTAAAAATAAGATTGTGTGTTTAGGTCCTGAATGTGAGAGAATATGTGAGGGATTGGGGGTACAAAAAAAGCAAGCAGCACATCAGTTGTAGAAGGTTAACATTAATGTGAGGTTGTGATGTGGGGAGAGATCTTTAGGTATGCTTGGTATGAGAAACTGAAACACAGAGATGTACATGTGCTTATCCATGATGGTACATGCAGAGGTGAAAATGAAACTAGGGTAGCCAAAGGATAGCATTTTTGGAAGAGTCAAAAGGATGAGAAATTTATTTATAAAACTTTTGAATCACAGAAAGGAGGAACTTGGAAGGACCTCTGGAAATTACCTAGTTCAACCTCCCGTACACAGCAAGATCAACTAGAATAGCTTGCACAAGACCTTGAAATGTCTGTGAGGTACATCATAGTACTTACACTTGCAATAGTCTATGTCAAATTTCCTTTGTTACTGTTTTGGTCAATCTCTGGATGTCAGAATATTTCTGTGACCTGCCAGTGCTTTATAATTATGAATAAGTAATTTTGTGTTACTTAGTGATACTATCATTGTCTTATTTTTATTGTGGTTTATATCATCTGGTATAACACTTACTTTCTGGAAATGTGAGTAAGAAAAAAGACATCCTTTGTCTCAGAACTTATTTTAAAATTAATACTATGAGTGACTTGATTGAAAAGATGCTGAAATCTGGATTTTTTTGTGTATTTTTTTTTTTCTTTCCAATAAATGACTAATTAAAAATAACTGGGACATTTTTTGTTTTTTTTTTTTTTTTTTTTTTTTAAATATGTGTGTGTGTATGTGTGTGTGTGTGTGTTGATTAGTTTATTATCCAGAAATCTGTCAGTTTTGTCTGATGGGATCAGAAGTTATACAAGATTCAGGTAGATGCTAGAATGGGGCTGCTCCACAAGGACAGGCAAGACAGGAGTCCAGGGTGATCCCCCAGCACAGTCTAGGGAAAGACACCCAAGGTCAATCCCACCATTCCCATTACACAGGTGTGGTCTACCACAGTCCCAGAGAGGTGAGTTAGTGAGTCAGGATTGGGATCCATCCAGAAAGGCCATTCAGTACATGAGAGCAGCCAGAGCAAGGTTGTACACAGTCACACCTATGATGTAGCTCAGGGATGTTCATCCCTGGTAAGGCTGCTCAGGGTGGTAAAGGCTTACTAGTGCCCTCTGGCCCTACATTTGCAAACGCTGAAAATAAAAATAATTTAGCAATATCTGTAAATGTAAATTCAGTGCCAGGACAACAACAACCACCACTACCACCAAAAACAAACAAACAAAAAACCAAAAATACCCAAATCTAAAAACCCCCAAACCTATAAAACCCCACAACTTCCATTATGTTTGTTTAGGAAGACAAATTTCTGGGTTTCTGTAACTGTCAATATCTATAAAATTGCCCAAATATGTTCAAACCTGAAGCAATTAAATGTAAATCTTCCTCCTCATTGGTACATTATTTGAGTCATGGTCCTTTTTTTTTTTTTCATAGCTGTAATTGTACCTATGTGCATTTAAATGTAAATTTACCCTCATATTGCTAAGAAAAAACCCTGGGATTTATGCATCATTTATAAATACCCTCATGATGCATTCAAATAGTGCACTGGTAAGCAGCAAGAAAAAATCTTGGGAAGGCAGCTTAGTGACTAAACAGATGGGTTATGAGTTCAAAAAGTATCTGGAATGTTAAAAGGAAGCTTGACCTCGACAAAAAGGAAAAAAAAGTATGAATAGCACTACTCATATATCAAGTACATGTGTAGTGTCAAATATAATTCTAGAAAGGTATCACATGCTGGTTAATGAGGGATATTATACACACAACTAGGACTGCATGGGTTAGGACAAAGAATCCCAAACTGCGGTGCATGCACTACTGGGGAAAGCAAGACTTCAAAGTCCTGCAAAACCGAGAGCTGCTCTTACTTCTGAACAACTGATATCACTACTTGCAGCTGCTCTGCAGTGACAGCTGCTGTTGGTGGCTTACTTGACAAGTAAAATTAAGCAGATGACAAGCTTAATAAACAATTACCTGATTTTAACAAAACATTCAAGAGAAAAATGGTAGAACTTTGTCTTATTCCACATAAATAAAACACTAGCATTTCTTTTGCCAGTTCTGCAGTAATGTCATTTCTGAAGGAAATCTATACATAAATATTAGATACTTATATTCACATTATTCTTGCATTTTTGTTCTGTACATAAAGATATCCATCAGCATAAAGGAGGGTCTTATAAAAAACGTGAAACACCATTTAGTAATGAATTTCATAGACCATATTTATTTTTCCACTATATGGGGGCTGTTCATGTCCATAATATTGTCCTTGTTTCTTAACTTGTCCTAAAAGATCAGATCTGAAAGTCTTCTGTGGCTGACAGTGGTGTTTTTTTTTTTTTATTTTCAAACAGGCATTAGTTTAGTGAAATGTGTTACTGTTCCTTCAAACTCTTTATTGTTATACCTCTAAACCATTACAGTTATAGCCAAAGAAGTACATAAAAAAAAAAAAAAAGGTTATTTTATTTCATCTGGAAAATCACATGCTTCTCATCTTTTAAATTCAAACATGGAGCTGTAGACTAAATTTAACCTCTGTGTTTCATAATAGTTTCCTTCATGCAGTATTGTATGCATTAAAGTTCCTTTTTCAGCAGTGGAAAGGCTTATTAATTTTTAAAGAAGCTTTTTCCCTCTGAAAATTCTCATGCCTTCTTCCAGTTCCACAGATTTATCAGCACTGCTGATTGTGACAGTGCTGGTGATTCCATTCCCATCGCAACTGATGGTTCTAACAGATGACAAAAGCAACAACTTTTTTGCTCAGTCACTGCAGCAGCAGCAGCAGCAGCAGCTTTTTCTTTTTTCTCCATCTGTAAGGAAGGTTTATTATATATTTAAAGCGTATATTCACTTCCCTGTGAAGAACTTTCATAAATTTGGTTCTGACAGTTCTATTCCAGCTCCTATCATCTACACCAAAGAGACTTTATTTAGGTATGGTGAACATCTTTATAATTTCAATACCTGAAATTCTGATGATTTCTGTAAGATCTTTATCACATAGAAGTTTTCAGGAATTGATAAATCATATCATATACAAGGAAAACAAGTAGATAATACCACAGCGATTTTGTTAAAGGTGTAAACAAGCTTCAATTAAAAATCTTTTCATATAGACAGAGTTTTAAGTAGTTTTACATATCTATTTCAGGAAAAGGCTAAGAATACTGTAATTATCTTATAGGCATTGCAGTTATTTAAATGAGTAATATGTGACTTCACATTTAAAGTAGCTTGGCAATTTTAACTCCTGATCAGAAGATTGCATACAGTGGGAGTTCTAGAAATAGCAAATTCTACAAATAGAGGCTTCTACAAATAGCCACAATTAGTGGCTTTTACATTCATTTGCAAAATGTTATTTCTAAACATATTTAGGCAAATATGCAGAAACTACTGAAATTACATAAAATTTCCGTTTGAAGATTCAGGATCCATTGGGCTGGTTAGCTTTTTAGCTTTCAATTTCGATAACAGCCTTTGTTTTAAAAGTCAGAGAGGAAATAATATGGAGTCATTCTGTTTTAAAGACAGCATGAACAGCATTTCTATCATTTCTGGAGTTAAATCCCAGGGCGGGTGTCTCTAACAGGAAAGAGCCTGGTTGAAAGGACTTTCAGTGACCTCTTGCTTGGCAAGGGCAGGGAGGGAACAATGGTGTGGAGTCATAAGACCACGGTGACGGTAAAGGACTGTAGCTGGCGTACGAAGCTGTACTGCCCCTCACGGGGGAGTGTGCTGGGTTTGACTGGGGTAGAGTTAATTTTCATGACGGTACGGTGGTGTGTCAGGGATTGGTTCTGAACACAGGACTGATAATCTAGAGGTGTTTTTGTTATTGTTGAGCAGTGCTTACACAGAGCCAAGGCCTTTTCTACTTTTCGTACTGCCATCCTGGAGAGGAAACTGGAGCTGCATGGGAGACTGGGAGGAGACACAGCCGGGAGAGGTGACCCAAAGTGACCAAAGGAATATTCCATACCATATGTCATCCTGCTCAGTATATAAAGTGGAAGGAACAAGGAGGAAGGGGGAACGTTTGGAGTGATGGTGTTTGTCTTCCCAAGTAACCATTAAGGGTTAACCCTCCATGGTGTGAAGGGGCCCGGCTCTCCTGGAGATACCTGAACACCTGCCTGCCCATGGGAAGCAGTGAGTTAATTCCTTGTTTTGCTTTGTTTGCATGCACACCTTTTTCTTTCTCTAAAAACACTCTTTATCTCAATGCACAGGTTTTCTAGCTTTTACCCTTCCTATTCTCTTCCTCATTCTGCTTGTGAGAGGTTGAGCAAATGGCTATGTAATGCTTGGTTGCTGGCTGGGGTAAAACCATGACAGGGATACGGACAAAAAACTAAAGAACTGCACAGGACAACAAGTCTGATATAGTAATTGGGGTAGGTGGACTCTTTAATTTTCATTTTTTTCATTGCTCTGAATCACTAGTAAAAAGCCACATGCTATGGTTTTGGTGAAATATTGACTCCACCTGAATTTGTCCCTGAGGAACTCAGGGAAGGACTGAAACTGGTGTGAAAATATATTTATCTAGGAAGATACTATAGTATATTATGGTGCAGTACTTAGTATACAGCTTGCTTTATAACTCAGATAAAGAGTATGTGCATTTCTATTGTGAGAGAAAACATTCACTGAGAAAGTCTGGGTGTATATTTTCCTACAGTTTTGATCTAAAGCAATGGGAGGTAAAGAGAAGAACATTCAAGTTCATATTTTCCATACAGGTTTATTAACTCTAAAGCTGTTGCTTGAAGAGGGGAGATGGGAGAGATCAATCTCTATCTCTGTCTTTGTTTAAGGTGAGTCACTACAGAGTGATCAGCTCAAATCCTCAGGGCAAGGACAGTAATCCTAAGAAGCATCTTAATGTAAGCCAATTGGCCCAGGAACTAGCTTGGTTGAAAGATTCCATGTTTCCAGATTCTGCATCTGTCTTGTAGCCTTCTGTTTTTTTGACTAAGATGTGTTTTCTGTGCACTGGCAGCACTCAGCTCAGGCTTCTCCCTGGATAGCCAGGAATTCACGTCTTAAAAAGGAATTCACATCTTGAAAATATCTTTGAGCCCAGGTAAACAATCCCTGCAGAAAAACTTCGGGCATCTACTGTATGAAAATGCAAAACCACACCAGCAGTATGTTTTAAAAGCAGATCCTGAAATAGAAGAGGTAGCTGCCCAAACTTCAACCCAAATTCTGGACTAGAATGGAAGTTCTGCAACAGTTTGTTTTTGATGTTACTTTACCAGATGCTGCTTCAGCATTCTGACTGTTTTTCACCCAACTCTGAGACACATAAATTTTCCCTAGTTCTATCCAGGGAACCCAGGCCCCAGGCCCCTGATTCATAGCCAGATACAGTGGCAGCCGTGCATAAAATTCTTTCCCTTTTGGGAGTCAAGCATTTAAAAGTAGCATGGCTGTGTCTGATACTGGATATATCTTTTGGCTGGATAGAACTGTGGGAGGCAGGAAATGAATTGTAGGGAAGTTAATTCTGACAGTTCATTCAAGCTAGACTTTTTCACAATGTTTTTTCAGGACCTAGACCTTGAATAAAAGCCAAAAGAGAACCACTATCATTCAATTTGTATTCTTTTTTTTTAGGGTTGTGCTTTGTTTTGGGTGGGTTAGCAATTCTGTCTAATCCTTCATTGTCTTATGGGGTAGTTGGCTTGGTGCTGGCATCTGTTGCTGGGTGTAAGTGATTGTTAAGTTTGGGGCTTTTCTTTGTGTGGTTAATGCTGTTTATGGGCTTTTTGAGTGGAATGTTCTTAATTTTTGTTTATTCTGCCTCTTTAGTAGCTGATCCTTTTCCAGAGGCTTAGAGGGGACTGACATGCAGTGGAGTATGGTACAGGTCTTGTTTTAGTGCGTGTGGGGGTGATTATTGGGGATTTTGCTGATTGCTGGAGGTTTGGAGCAGCTACTGTTGATGGAGGGGGCAGGTTTGGTTAGATTTTGTAGTGTGGCTGTGTTTTGTTGCTGTGGGGTTGGGATGCTTTGGGTGGGGTGGGGACTGTTGCTGACATTATTTATTGTCTTGGAGTTTGTAGGGGGACTATCTCATGGGGCAATTTGGGATGTTTAGTGGAAGATCAGAGAATAGTTTAATGTAAAATACCAGCTTTGGGATTTGATGTGAGACTTTGGATCAGTAAAACTATTGCTGGGTCAGAACCAGCTCAGGGGTGTGTATGCAGGGGGAGAAAAAGATGCGTTGGACTCCATGGAGGTGAGGTGGCATCATATCCCACATGGCAGGCCCCTGGAGCCCACATGGGGAAGACCCAGAGCAGCTGCCAGTCAAAGGCAGCCTGGGAATTCTTCAACACACCACACCTTCTGGGACCCCAGCCCCAGACTGGCAGTGACAGAGAGAACTGTTCCCTGCCTAGAGCCCCAGAATGGCCAGTGAGCCATAAGTCCTGGCTGGGGGGAGGCCACAAGGACAAGGGTGGATAGAGCCAACAGCATATGTTCTCCATGTGGACATGGCTCTGCCATCTGCACATGCAAGAGCTGGTCTTCTACAAGAATCCAATGGAAGCTATAAAATAATCCATCTCTTCCTCCTTCTCCTTATTCTCTCGTCTTGCTCCTTCCTCTTTTCTTGCTTTGCTCTTTTCTTGATTTTTGGGTAGCTTAAAGCTGGTGGGATTAGATCTTGCTAACTTGTGAAGGTTTTCGTGTGCCGGGTCTGTGCTTTGGTAGAACTCTTTGTTTTGATTGTATGCCACCCTTTTGAAATTTTGCCAAGTCCTCTCATTTTCTTCCCTAAATTATGAGTAAAAGTACCTCTTGAGGAATATCTCGAGGCATTAAAGAACCCTATATTTTTAAAAGTAAAACTCCTGTCTAAGCTTGTTGCTCTGGGGCTGGACTGTTACAGGTGGAGAAAAAGGTTTCAATTTCTTTTTTTCTGAGGTGTTTTCGTAATGTTTTCTGGAACTCTAAGAGGTGTAGTCTTTACTCGTCGTTTTACAAGACCAATTTTTCATATAAACCATTAGAGTATTTTTGGTAATTGACTATTGTGTTTTCTAGGATTTCAGTAATGGGGAAGAGGATTAGGAGGCTAGTGAAGAAAGTAAGAGAGGCTAGTTGGCTGATAATGATTAATGGATGTTCTACTGGCTGGCTGACCACTCCTGTCAGCATAAGAAGATTGACTAGGATTCCAAACAGGAGCTGGGAGAGATGGAGGAAACTATTGTGCGTTGTTTGCGTTTGTGCAGGAAGGGGCCCATGAATAAAACTAGTACAGAGATGGCTGGGCCAGTACTCCTCCTAGTTTGCTGGGGATAGAGCACAGGATGGCATATGTGAATAGGAAGTATCATTCAGGTCTAATATGGGAGTGTGTGACTAGTGGGTTTGCTGGTGTAAAGTTCTCTGGATCTCCCAGCAAGCTGGAGGAGAACAAGGTCATTAGTGGGAGGAGCATCAGTATGTATACTAGGATGTCTTTTATGGACTGGTGCAGAAATCTGTTTTCTATTTCTCATGGGTAATTCTCTATCAGTTTCTCACAATGAATTTGAAAAATGGAAGAAAATGCAAGACAATTATTACAAGAACGTAAAATAAAAAATGTATTTATTATTAATATTTTAAAGAACTAAATTACTAATCTTAATTATGTTATATTTACATGTTTGCATGGGGTTTGTTGTCCAGCTTTCCCCAAAATCTTATAAATTACATAATATTACAGAATTCAAGGAATCACAGAGGTGAAATTAAAAAATATCTAAATAAGAGACAGTGAAGGAAGGCAGAGGTGTTGCCCTCTACATCAAGAACGGGATGGAGTGTGGAGTTGTCTCTGAAGAACAGCCACAGGCAGGTCAAAAGCATTTGATTAAGAATCAGAGACTGAGGCAACAAAGTGAACCTTGTGATTAGTGTCTGCTACAGGACACCTGACTGAGGGGAGCCTGTTGATGAGGCCTTCTTACTCCAGCTACAGGAGATGTCGTACTCGCAGGTTCTTGTCCTACTCAGGGACTTCAACCACTCTGACATCTGCTGGGAAAGTAGCATGGTGAATAGCAGGCAATCCAGGAGACTCCTGTAATGCCCTGAGGATAACTTCTTGAGCCAGGTAACAGACAGATCCTACTAGAGGAAATGAGTTGCTGGATTTAATGGTCACCAGGGCAAGTGTGCTCATCAGTTGCATCAAGACTGAAGACAGCCTGTGATGCAACGGAGTTTACAGTCCTGAGGGATATGGGTCAGGCAAAGAAAAAAGTACCCTGAGTTTTAAGCAAGCAACATTTCAACTCTTCAAAAGAGTTAGTCAGTAGGACCCTCTGGAAAACTGTCCTCAAGGACAAGGGAGGAGAACAGTGCTTGTAGATCTTTCCATAGAACACAAGAGCTCTTAGTCCCCATGTGTAAGTAATCAGGAAAGGAAAGCATGACTGAGTAGGGAACTGCTGGTCAAACTAAAGGGCAAGAAGCAAATCCACAAGCAGTGGAAGCAGGAACAGGTGCAGCTGACACATCTGAGGGATGGGATCCATCCAGAGGGACCTGTACAGGCTTGAGAAGTGGGCCCACAAGCACCCAATGAGGTTCAATAAGGCCAAGTGAAAGGTTATGCACATGGGTGAGGAAAACCCAGACATGAGTACAGAATGGGAGAAGAACTGATTGAGAGAAGAACTGTGGAGAAGGACATGGGGGTTGTGGTGGATGAAAAACTGGATGTGAGCCACTGTATGCACTTGCAGCCCTGAAGGGCAACCACATCCTGGGCTACATCAGAAAAGGAATGCCCAGTGTGTTGAGAGGGGTGATTATCCCTCTCTATTCTGTCCTTGTGACACCCCACCTGGAGTATGGCTTCCAGGTCTGAGGGCTGCAAAATAAGAAGGACAAGACTTGCCAGAGCAAATCCAGAGAAGGGCCACAAAGGTGATCACAGGGTTGGAGCACCTCTCCTATGAGGAAAGGCTGAGACAGCTGGGGTTGTTCAGTCTGGAGAAGAGAAGGCTCCAGGAAGAACTGACTGAAGCCTTTCAGTACTTAAGGGGGTTTAAAAGAAAGATGAGGACAGATGTTTTACAAAGGCCTATTTCAACAGGACAAGGGTTATTTGTTTTAAACTAAAAAAGGGCAGATTTAGTCTAGGTATAAGGAAGACAATTTTTTACAGTGAAGGTGGTGAAACACTGGAACAGGTTGCCCTGAGAGGGAGTAGATGCCTTGTCCCTGGAAACATTCAGGGTCAGGTTGGATGGAGCAATCTGACTGAGTTGAAGATTTCTGTGCTCATTTCAGGGGGATTTGGACCAGATGACCTTTAAAGGTCTTTTCCAACACAAAGTATTCTAGGATTCTAAGGCAAAGGGCAGTTTAAAAATAAAAACGAAGTGAATTTCTAACATCAACAGACTAAGAAATGTTACAAGTCTGGATGTTACCATTTGGATGGTAGCCTTCTAGACTGATTAAGTAGGCAACTCTCCGAATCAGCACTACAAAAGTCCTTTACAGGTAGTGGTGATATCAGTGCTCCTTTAGTGTTTCTTTGTCAACACATAGCAAAAAAGAATGTCAATGACTGCTGAAGGCACTGCTATACAGAGATATCATCAGTCCAAAATCAGATGGATTAGTTTTACCATTTTCTATAGAAAATAGCCTGAAAAAGAAATACTGATGAGCTAGAAATAGAACTTTTGCTTATACAGTAGAAATGCAGGAAGAAACAATGAATGAACTGAAAATTTGAAAAGTGACAGATCTAAGTCACTAAGGTATTTTGTAGTGGATATTAAGGATACCAAAATCCATGGTTGTGAAACAATCTTCCATTACCATATCCTTCAGAACACAGTATGCCCTGTAAGAAAAGAGACCTGTACCTTACTTCAAGATTGAAGAGAGAGATCAAAAATATTAAACAGATAAATAGACCTTTTACTAAGCTCAAAAATACAAATAGGAGGAGCTACTTTACAAAAAGAGGAGGACAATGAACATTACTGGTGCTGCTATTGGACCAAAGGATAAAAAGTGAGATAGAGGTAGGTTCTGTCATTAAGCTTGGAATCTGGATTCAGTTCCGAGCAGGCTGACATATTTTCATTTTCAGAAATTCGTTAAGGTCATCCAAAAGAACCAGAGTAATGTAATTGGCTTGAAAATATGATTGATCTAGCTCTTTGAACTCCAGAGGTTTGTGAGAAGTAGGGGAAAAGAAGGCTTCTTGCCAGAATATGAATCTCAGTTGATTGGTAGTTCCAATAATGACCAAGAATTAAAACATTAATATAAAGGCCTTGATAATTAAAAAGAAAAATATAATGTTTCTCTAATCAATGGCAAACACAAAATGTCTTAGAAAAGCCAAACATGTCAGTAGTTGACCATCTCATATAGAATATTGTCTAGAGTGTTTGAATTGTTACCAGAATGCAGAATTATTTAAGATCTGTTGTAAATGTGTCTTCTCTAAAATAAAAATATCCATATATGGGCTTTTGCTTAATGCTGCAGTTTAATAATTAATGCTATAACATAGTTTTATAGTACTGAGCAAAGGCAGGGATTTTTGGTTGTTTGCCAGCAATGCCATAACCTTGGCAATGCATTTGACTTATGTCTAGGTAACTTTGCTTGACAAAAATCTGCTGTGCATTTGTAATTATCTCTCCCCACATCCATTCAGACACAGTGGTGGACTGATGCTGTACTTTTAAAACATGTAGATCTTTCTTAGTGACAATCCAGAAACAGATCCTTACACAAAATTAAGAAAAAAACCACTCCTGTAAATTTGCTCTGTCAATCGAATTCTTTATAAGTAAAGAATTGATATGGCTGCCAAGTTGAGAAAGAGTGAACTTACTACAAAAATGTGGCTTCATTTCTTGGATTTTCCAGAGAATTCTGGATATTGGACAGCCATTTCCTATGGTGAAAATGACTATAGTAATTTCATGCTCATAGTGAAAACAGTCTTATATTAGGCTTTGCAGAGTTCTGTTTTATTTTCCCTTTGTTAATCAGTTAATGAAGTTACAAGAATAGCAGGGGAAGGAACAAAAATTATAGTTTCTTCAATACAAGCAAGACAAAGTATGAAAAGCTTTTGGAAAACGAAATGCTGTCTGAGTGCAGCTTGTGGCTTAGGCAATAATACTAAGTATCTGTTTTTATAGTTTTTCCTTTTCCTTTAAGGCCTGCTCGGTCACTTTGTATGAAGCTGACATGAGTGATGGCTTAGTGTCAGGTAAAGCAAAATGTTAGTTTAAGGTGAGAAGAATGAAACAATTTAATACCATATTTGTAGGACTTTCAAAAATCTTTGACTTTTGCTTTCAGTCATAGAAATGTTATCAATCACTAGTCTGACGATGAGTTTCATCTCACTTCTAAATAAATGCAATGGACCCAGAGCCCTATACAGAGCCTATTAATGTCATAGGCAAAAAGAAAAAATTAAAGAATAGTGGCTCAGACTAGAATTAGGCCTGTCACTTGGAAACACATGGTGATCATGCTGAAGGAATTAAAGAAAGAAAGAATGAAACAAAGGAACAAGTAAAAACCCCTAGGTTATGGAGTACAGAAAAAAAATGTAAAAAAGAAAATAACCCCACAAAAACCAAAACAAGAAAACCCACAAAAACCCCCAACAACAACAGAAAAACCAAACAAAATCAAAATCAAACTACCCACAAGACACAAACCTAAATAATTTTTTTTTTTCTGATATAACTTTAAACGTGTCAATATGCTTCATGCATTGACTAGGCATTTAATTTTGCATACAAGAAATTCCTCTCTAGTTTAGATCTAGCTGTGGAACGTTTTGAAACTGTTGGAGCTTTTACATTTATATTTGATTAAATAGGTTCGCATATTTAAAATCCAACAGCGTTTGACTGATGGACTTTGAAATGCTAAACACAAATAGTAGATAAGTGCACAATGGGGTAGCTTTACAAAGCAAAATCAATAAGTTTTTCAAGCAAAGATGCATAGCTCTGGTTCACTTTGCTGTACTGTCACTGATATTTGTAGATCTACTTACTGTAACTAGTACCGTGGATACCTACCCTATTAAACCAGGGTGAAGTTTATCTAATTTAGCTCCAGCATTGGTACTTCTATACTTGAGACAATGTGTTGCCATTCTGATTTGCTGTTGCTTGTATAAAAAAGAAAATGTAGACTTTAGAAAATATCTGTTGATACAAATCACAATTAATAGTGAAATATGCAACAGATGGTGAAACTTATAATCATTCTATCAGACTAATAGTATACTGTCTTCATTTTGGAATTTGCTTTTCCCAAAAGATGTTGTTGGGCCGAAGCCATATTGACAGCTGGTACATTCCTAATGTAGTTAGTTTGATATACCTCATCTATTAAATTCTGTTCATTTTCCAAAATAACAGATGACAAGCGCAATTGACCACCTGGGAAAATGCATCTTCAGTAGAAAGCTTAAAATGGTCTTTTTTGTGTGTGTAATTGTAGAGCTATGTAAAGCTTTTCTATTTTGGGTGACATTATAAACTACTCACATTCTACCTGCCTTCCAAAAGTACAGTATTTTTTGTACACGCATAATGATCAAAAATAATCTCAGGACAACTAACGGATGCTATAACTATCATGCTTTTAGAAAACTATGACTTGTTTATCTGCTACTCTCTTCAAGTGTGCTATTTAGGAATCATGTTGCAGGGACTCTGAATTATCAGTCTGAAGCAGTATTGCTGTAAAGTGAGTACAGAACGTATCCTGCAGAAAGCATATAACAGACATCTCGCTCAGGTGATGCACAGTGAAATAATTAGTGGAGAACATTGTGTTGGTTTGTTGTTTATTTCTAAATGAAAGCACCACTGCCTGTTATTGATAATCCCATTATTAAAATGACTCAAAATTGCTTATAGTATTTAAAATATGCAAAGTAAAGTTTGTATACATTGTAAATAATTTAGACTCTCTTATATTCAAAATTCTCTGACTTTTAAAAGGAAGTTATTTTCAAGGGTTACTCAGTCAACTTTAAAGTACCAACATTATTATTGATGATGCATTTATAAATCTTAATATTCATTTGTTTTTATTAATATCTAAAATAACCCTCTGTAATTATTCATTCATAAGTCTATTCCCACCAAGGGGCAAGTCTCTACTAAACTTCTTCAGCTTTTCTCATTATATAGCCAGGACAGGGGTTTTTTTTGAGAAAGATTTAGGAAAATACACAAGGGATTGGTCTGGTATAATACATTTGAAAAAACAGTTGCATCACCGAAGCAATGCCTAGTGAGCTGTTGACTCTTGTATGGCATGATGGATACAAGAATGAGGTACACACTCTTCTGAGGACCAGTCCCAAAGTAAGATGTGCTGTCCCTACTCATTCTTCAGGGCGTCACCTTAAGATTAGGCAAAGCATCATGCTGGGGAAACCAATGGTAAGAAATACTGTCTGGGCAGGGGTATGAGTTGCAACTGGACACGAGTGGAGGAAGAATATCTTGAATTATGGGAGTAGAGTAACTAGTGTTTTTTAAAGCTGCAAAGCTACTTGAATAACTGGGAGTTGGTCTCGGGACACATGACCAATAACAAGGGAGAGAAAGACTGTGCCTCACTCCTGTAGTGGGATATTTATTCTGATTCTGGAGGGTCAGTCAGAGTTAGTATGGGTGAAATGGAAAGAAAGATTGTCTGGTGAATCCCACTAGAATCTTAGAACCAGATGTTAAGCTAAGGAAAAAAAGTCTGTAAGAAAGAGTTCAGGTTTTGGGGTATGGGAGGGTTGTTCTGCTATGTAGAGCTTACTTTAATTATTGCATAGCAAGGTGGATTTTTTAATGGATAATAAAAGAAGCAAGGAGGAGCGGGGAGAAAGAAGAAAAGAAGATTAGTACTGGAACAACCCAGGAACAGAGAAAATAAGTGAAACAATCGGTAAACTCATGAAATGATAGGCCTTTAAATAACTAAATTACCAAGAAAGCATTTTAGAGCAATTATTATTAAAATTTATGTCAGCAAAATCACAGAGTCCCAGAATGGGACCCAGAATTGGAAGGGACCACAGTGGGTCATCTGGTCCAACCTCCCTGCTCAAGCAAGTTTCTATGGAACTATTGACAAATATAACAATAAAATATAAAGAGTCTGATAATTAAACTCTTATACTATCTAAAGTCTACCCATGAAAGTACTGTTATTTTCTAAGAGGATGGTTTACTCAAGGAAATACCATAGGAGTAAGAACTGTATTACAGAGTTACAGGAGTAACTCTGAATATTATCAAGAAAAAAACACAACAATGAGTGTTCCACCTTGTGAATGTAATCTTAACCTTCTGCTCAAGATACTTCAACAGAGACCCAAAACTCATATGACAGTCTCATTAGTTGATGGATGCCAAATGGGTGTGCTTATTTGTTTTACATTTCCCTTGACAAAGACTGTGCCAAAACTGCATTACTAGTTCCTCATTGTCACGGTGTCTTCTCTAAATTCGCTGCAGCAGTATGCAGTACTCTTACACTAAAGCAATAGTTTGAAGTATCATTTCCCTCCCAAAGGATATCCTTATTTAAAGGCAGAAATCTATTTTACTACTTCCTGTTGCTATATGAATACGATGAAACTTAGTATGGAAGGTGGGGATAAGGTGGGGTACTTCAGGTAGAATGTTTAATATATTTTTCCTTTAATTTCAGTCCTTCAGTACAAAATTTTGTTATAAAATGTTGAAAATATCCAATTAATACATGAAAGGACTTTTGAAATATTGTTATAGTGCTGTCATATATAATGTTTTAATAAATATAACTGTCATCTGAACAAAGGTTAATTCTATCCTAACAATGTATTTTATAAATAAACTAATTTTTAAAATATTAAAAATAATTTTATAATATACTTTATATATATATATATACTTTTATATATAACGTACTTTTTTCTGCCTGCCTTTTTTTTTTTTAACTATCTACTGTCCTTATAGGATAGTATGTCTCCACAGATTCCATCTATGCAAAACAACATTTTTATCACTTTTTTAGAAATCTTTGTCTAGATAAGTAAAAAATCAGAGTGTAATATTGCATGGGAGTAATCAAAACAGTACTCACTTGCATCTGTCCAGTAGTAGGAGCTTACTACAGTGAAGATAAGTTTAAGTTAAGAACAATTAGAGCTGCAAAAATAAAAAAATCTGAAAAAGGGGAGAGGTTGGAATCCAACCTACAGTCACTAACGATTAATAACCTAACGTGGTAAGTAGTGATCAGACACTATGGAGGCACTCAGACACTGTGGTGAAGACTGACGATATGTGAACCTACGTAGATAGATGATGAAAAATACTTATGCGTTGTCTGTTACCTCCCTACGTACAAACAGTGTTCAGCAGTTTTAAGAGTTGAGTACCTAATAAATTCTTTATTCCCAACCATCTAGCAAAATGAATCAAAAAGTACACGGATATTACTGCTATTTCATTGAAGTGAGTATGGAAAAAGATGGCTTTCAGATACTTCCTTAAGGAACTTAGGATACAAATTTGGGCGGATCGATTGTTAGATAGATCCCTGTTATTTCTCCCTGTCTGAAACATACCCTATTGTGATTAAGATTAAAGTTAAAACGTATGTGTTTTCCCACTGGGTGAATTTTAGCAAAATATAAGTATTCATCAAAGGAGAAAAAAAAAGAAAACAAAAAGCTTATTTTCCCATTCAAAATCTGTTTCTTTTCCTTCTAGTATAATGACACCACTGCAAAGTAGGCACAATATAAATGAACACATATTATAAAAGCACATTTGGAAATTTTATTTAAATCCTAATGATTTTATTTTCTTATGAACAAAAAACCTGAACCTAATGTTTCACTTGACTGCTCCAGGTTTTTAGATTTTGCTTTTCTGATTTCCTATAGTGTGTTTCTTATTTGTTTTGTTTTGGTATTGGGTTATAGGTGGGGGTTTTTTGTTTGGTTGGTTGGTTGGTTGTTTTCCATAGGAAAAGCTCACAAATGCTCTTTGCTGTTCTTGATAGGATTGCATCAGGTTTAAAGATAGAGTACTAACTCACAGGATTGATGCTGGTGCATGTGACATAATTTTGCAGACACCTTAGAGAACTGCTTATGGCAGTAAGATTTCATCCGAGGTATTGTTTATTAATATTTTTTAAATATGTATTTCTGCAAAAATGTGTGTTTACTTTGCCTCAAAGAGCACAATAAAAATTTCTGAACATACTCCCGGCTATCAAGGGAGTCTGATTACTGTAATCCTCAATAAATAACTGGAAGTTGTGTTTTCTCTTTTACTTTTACTTACTATGGCTCCTCTGTCAGAGGTTACTCTGATGACAACAGAGTCAGCAGAGCAGTATTTGGGCTCCCCCTTCAACTAGTGCAACTCCACCTACACAGGAGAGTGATTCTGAGTCAGTTGTAAGAACCTACTGTCTAACAATGATGTACAACAAAATGTCAGTCTATAGAAACAGACAAGACCTGACAGAGTTGAGTTTGGAACCTGTATAGAAAAAGAAGCAATTGCACAGCATTCCCATTTAATATCCCTCATGTGACTTATAGGCTTTGTGCAAAAATGACTGAAATCTTGCTTTCATTTCCAGATAAGTACTGTTGGCTGATTAAGAAGCCAAAGCTTTTTCTTGGGTGAGTGGATAGAGAAAAATTGCACTATTTACCAATATGCGTCCCCATAAACAAATGAAAAGAACATTTCTGTAGATCTTCCAACCAATCTTAAACTTCATGTATGTTACCTAACTTCCACATCCTTCTTTATACATCCTTACATCATTTATTTTTTTCTCTCATTTAATACAAAACCTAGGTCTCCATCAGTTTTAGTGCAAGAAAGTAATACTCAGATACAGAATGGAAAAAATATTTGCATAACAAAAAAAAAAAAGGAAAAATGAGTATTCTGTTAGTATGTTTTTTGTTGCAGAGATATGTGCCATTTGATACCAACAAACAAGCAACTCACACATACACAAAAAATGACAAAAATGATTCAAATATACTGAGTAGCTTGAAACATATATACAAAGAAAGAAAAATAATATCAGTAAGATCATGAGCTGAATTTTCCATCAGTTACGAAGTTATGATGCATGCAAGGGCAACATTTCTTAATGATTGTGATACATGATTTTAAAATGACAGAAAACTCTCTACAGTTGGAATAAAATCACACTGCATCAGCACCACATTAAGATTTCATTAGTTAAATTATACACAGAAAAAAAATCCCAAGAAAATAAGTAAACCACAATACCAGAAAAAAGCAGACTAGTAGTCATTTAAAAAATCTTTAAATGTGAGTACTAAGCTTACTTTCTGTTTCTTCTTTTGAGCCCTGACTTCAGATCAAGAATAGTTTGCAAGTACTGCTCAGTCTGGACATTTGGATAGTGAAGTGTCAAAAAAGGAAAGTGTTTCATTTGGCATTGTGAGAATCTTAGAGATACCAATTTACCATGCTCAGAAGTGACTGGAGAAAAATTTCTTATCGTCTTATTTTTATTCTACTGCTCTCTCTTCTTTAATCCTCTCTAATCCACTCAAAAAATTATCAGCTAGGATTTTTTCCCATGTCAAGTTTTTGAACTGAGGGTGGTTTTACTCTAGCTTTGTTCTCAGAAGCATGACGGCCCTTGGATCAGTTTTGCAACTTGAATTGAATTTTTTCCCCACTCTCAAAACTCAGAGCCAATTGTAAAAGGATTTTGGATTAAAGCCACCAAAGGACTTTATCACCCAAATCTTACCTTACTATTTCAGGAAGATTTCCCACTGAGGTGCTGTCTAACACATAGATGTTGATGCACATGAAACTTAAAGTTACTGTTAAATGTTAAAGCTTGGTTTAGTTATGGGCTCTTGCTGGCAGGGCCCAAACTGCCTAAATCCCAAACAGGTGACTAAGCATTGCAGCAATAACAGAAACTGACCCCCAGATCTCATAGAGAAATAATAAGACATACTGTAGTTTTTGGCACCATAAAGGTCATATATAAAAATCCCATGTATAGTCAACATATAATTTGAAAGAATTTCTTAAAATACTAAATCCAGATTTCTCCTGTCACAGTCAGTTCTGTAATATATAAACATAACCTTAAATAAGCTGGTTTTATACCTGACAATTCTTCAAACCTCACTTGCTGGCGATTAGGAGCCTTCGTTTAATTTAGTTTCCTGTATAAGTTTCCTCTTGGTGAATTTATACCTACTTGTTAATTTGCCAGCATGAATTTTCTCCTTTGCGTCCTTGTGCATTTGCAAATAGTAACCTTATCTTAGCTTTTTTACTTCTTTTCAACAAAAGTTGTTCCTAGAATGTATATTTGACTGAGGTCTGAGCTCAAGAGCTTTACCTGTACCTACACTTGCTAACAAGAAATCCTGACTGGTCTGAGGCGCTGATTATGCTGTGCTGTGTTGTAGACTCCACTGTGCCAAGCTGGGGACTGTGTTTATAAACACCAACACCATAGCCAGAATGGTGAATAATTACAAAAACTGTTGTTCTTTAACCATCTGTTTAAGCAGCTGTTAATTAACACAATACCATGCCATTCACGGTCAACAAAGTATCAATGAAAAGGCAGTACTCTTCAGGGTCGTTACTGGGACCGGCACTGTTTAACCTCTTTGTTAGTGACATGGACAGTGGGATCCAGTGCGCCCTCAGCAAGTTTGATGATGATACCAGGCTGTGTGATGTGGTCAACATGCTGGAGGGAAGGGATGCCATCCAGAGAGACCTTGACAAGCTTGAGCAGTGGACCTGTGTGAAAATCATGAAGTTCAACAAGGACATATGCAAGGTCCTGCACATGTGTTGGGGCGATCCCAAGCACAAAGACAGTCTGGGCAGAGAACGGAGAGCAGCCCTGAGGAGAAGGACCTGAGGGTGTTGGTTGATGGCAAACACATGACCAGTCGATGTGCTTTTACAGCCTAGAAAGTCAAACATATCCTGGACTGTGTCAAAAAGAGCATGGCCAGAAGGTTGATGGAGGTGATTCTGCCCCTCTACTCCACTGTTGTAAGTTTCCACCTGGAGTACTGCATCCAGCCCCAATATAAGAAGGACATGGACCTGTTGGAGCAAATCCAGAGGGAGGCCACAAAAATTATCAGGGGGCTGGAGCACCTCTCCTTGGAAGACTGGCAGAAACAGTCAGAGTTGTTCAGTGTGCAGAAGAGAAGGCTCCAAGGAGACCTTGCAGCAGCTTTCCAGTACCTAAAGGGATCCTACAAGAAAGCTGGAGAGGGACTTTTTACAAGTGCATGTAGTGCTCGGAGAAGGAGGAATGGCCTCAAACTGAAAGAGCGTAGGTTTAGACTAGATATTAGGAAGAAATTCTTTATTATGAGAGTGATAAGGTGTAGATTGCTCATAGAAGTTGTGAATACCTCATTCCTGGAAGCACCCAGGTGGGATCGGGCTTGAAGAAACTTGTTCAAATGTAATGTGTCCCTCCCCATGGCAGGGGACTGGAACTAGAAGATCTTTAATGTCCCTTCCAACTTAAACCATTCTATGATTCATTGCTCCATACCAGGTATAGATGATAAGAGGAACAATCCCATGGGGTCTTATTTTAGAAGGTTTTGTTAATCTTTTCTTTCAGTTTGAGATTGCTAATATAATCAGCCTTGCTATAGTCACGTGGTATTTGATGTTGATGTCTGGCTGCAACAATATCTATCAGCTGGAAGGTAATAAGCAGTGGTTTCAGCTGAAGAAAACAGCTGCAAACAACTCCTGCACACCAACAGGTGGCCTTTAATTGCACTTAGGCTAGAGCAAAAAAACCCTACTCTCTCAGGTGTTCATTGGACAGTAATGATTACTGCTTTCACGTAGGAGGTGAGACGATCTTAGTCTAGTGTTTGTCATTGAGCGCTTCTTCCCTGGTGTGAGCCCATCTGATTGTGGATGAAAGAGTTCGCTACCTTTTAGGGAGTTTTTCAACGGCCACCTCCCTGCACACCTGGGTATTCAATTGTTTTCATTTACATTCAAAGGCACTTTTCCAGGAACTTTATGGAGCCAACATCTTGGGCTCGTTTCTTGATCACTGCAGCTGTGAGACGTTCTTGCCCCTGTTCTAACCTGCAGGAATCTTCACAAGCTACTTGGTGGTCAAAAAATGTGTACAGTATTACAGAAAAGATCCATGCTACATACCGTGAAATTAATAATTTCTTAATTCAGTAAGAAAAACATAGCCTGGGAAACTGTAGGATCATTTTTCTACTTTTATTATGTCACTGGCATCCTGTAGACTCTCAATTACTAATATATGTAAACTTTTCTATTTCTCAGCAGTTTTCAGCTAATGAGACTACAACTTCTTGAAGAATTTCTTCTCATTATTCCCTAAATGAAAGACATTGTAGTGTCCAATGCTTATTTCTATTCCATTTTTATTGTTACATTTCTGAGCTAAACCAAATTCTTCCTCCAAATGTAACATACCAGAAAATTTTTTCAATACATATTGAAATTTTGTGCCAAGAAAATCAAAAAGAAAGCTGTATTGCATCACTCCATGGCCATTTTTTGAGGAACTCTATAGCTAGGACATATGTTTTTACCATTACCAATCAAAAAATCATGAACTTGACATGGCAGTGCCAGGTTTCAGCCTCTCCAGGACTGGAGCCCTGTGTCACTTGTTTAACCACTGTGCCAGGGCCAGTGACTGCTGCCTGCCCTGCTCCATCATCTGGAGGTGGCCCCACTGGGGACACACACTCCTTTCCACCCCCCTAAGTCATTGTCTGCCAAACAACAGCCCTTTGTGTGCAAGGGGCTTTGGGCCACTGCCAGGCTGCAGAAGGAGAGGCAAGTGAACTGTGATTAAAAAACTAAGAAAACTAAACCAAGAAAAGCCCACATCTGAGCAGGAGGAAACTTACCATGCCTCTTACCATGACTACCGTAGGCTTCCCTGCAAAGTCCTGCCAGTGCTGAAAATTTGCTGCATGCCTCCTATGCCCGCTGAAACCATCCCTCTTAGGATATAGGGGACTATTAGAAAGGTGAACACACCACCAGGGAAAGGGATAGATGTGTCAAGTTTTTCATGTATAACACCTTTGTATAACACCTTCTATCTTCAGTATTACTAGTAAGATTGTTTTATGTTGTTTGGGTTATTTGGACAGTGAGTGTTAGTAATCATTGTAGCTGGACTAATAATGTTTATTGTATTTTGGCTGCACTGATATAACTTTTAAGGAGACTAAAAATGAATTCTCAGATTTACATATATACTGTGTTCCTTTATTTCTTTGTCCATAACAACATTTTAACTGTTGCAGCTTCACTAGGTGTTCACTTCAGTACCCTCTTTCAGTGTCCATGAATACTCTTCAGTTAATTCTCTCCCCATACTCAGTTTCCCTTTCAGTCCTTTTCTCCACTTTCCCTCATCTTTTCCTATTCAGCACCTTAGCAAGTAATTATCTGAAAACCAGGCAGCTTAGATCTGCTGCCTCCTTTTATTTAATAGAAGATCAGTAGTGCTCTTCAAAGATGAGTGAAATTAGTCAGAAGTGATTCATATTCACTAATATTTATGACAGTTTTCATTTATGTCTTCTGCTTTTTGTTCAAACCTTTTCTAAAGCAGAAGCATACAACTCAAGTGAGTGGTCAAGCTACAAAGAACTTTGACGACTTAGCTCTGACCATGTCTCTAGTTCTTGTGTCTGTGGTTTCCTTCAAAGTCTTCTAGACATGGTCATGCCTTTACATTTCAGTTCCTTTCAAAATTCACTCTACTTGATCTTCATACTTCCTTTTCTGCCTGAAAGACAGGAAACAGGGAAAATTGGAAAGTGGAGAAGGAAAGGCAAACAGTATTATGCAACATTTGGAAGCCATATTAAGAGCATCTGAGGTCACTTGACTTTTTCAGCCTGGAGAAGAGGAGGCTGAGGGTAGACCTTATAGCAGTCTACAGCTATAAGTAGACTTAGGTATAAGTCTACAGCTTCTCCTCCTCATGAGGGGAAGCAGAGAGGCAGGCACTGATCTCTCTGGTTACCAGTGTCAGGACCTGAGGGGATGGCATGAAGTTGTGTCGGGGGAGGTTTATATTAGATATTAGGAAAATCTGGTTCTTTACCCGGCGGGTGGTTGGGTACTGGAACAGGCTACCCAGGGAAGTAGTCATGGCACTGNTTTGCTTTGTGAATGCGAAAACTGCTCAGTTCATATAGTTTAATCCAATCAGTGTAGAAACAATTTTTTTTATATATTAATGACATGCAATAAACTGTCAATTAGTGAATTACGTGTTAAAAAAACAATAAAAACGGTACAAAAGATACACCACAACACTTGACACATAGAATGTTAACAGTCACCTACAGCATCATAACAATACTTCTACCATAACAGTACGACTCATCCCTGAAAACTACAATCACACCCACACAGCCACAGCTGAGCATGCACCCTGCCAGTCCTGGCACCCTACTAAGGCACGAGCTGTGGGCAGGACCCCCATGTAGACCCATACACACTCAAAGGAGAGGTGGCTCCACACTGTTCTTGTGCTGTAGGTCACTGGCAAGTTGCAAGCTTCTTCTATGTCCCAAAGAAAATGCTGAGTCTGGCCCAGGTAGGGCTGGGGATGCCACAGGTGATGTCCTGCAGTACCCAGCCAGGGTCACTGATCCTCATCCTACTCCAAGGCCTCTACCCCCACCTTTTACAAATTTCTTTGTTTCTTTCATATTTGTTTTCGTGTTGAATATTTTGTACCTCTTTCTAATTCCCTGTTTAATATTTAACATGGCTGGTGGTCAACTTCCTTTTTAATTCTATCAGTTTAGGTCAAACCTCCTCTCAGTTTGATTTACATACACACTCTTGCACTGACATTTCTATCTTAAAAGCTGCTGCTAAGGGTGGACTCCGTATTCCTGCCGTACACAACTGGAAAATACATAGGCCTGACCAAATAGCAAATGCCATCCCTCAAACCCTTTTGTTAAAAGCAGTGGACTGCAGGCTGTATCTAGTCTATTTTTCTACTAAAGGCAAACTTAATTGTCAGATCTTTCTTAAATGTAAGTGGCATATATGCTATTCTAAATCACACAGCACTAGCCCTGGTTCAGCAGACACATTAAAAATCATTGCTTTGTAGACCAGTGATTGTGTGTGCCAATTCTTATAATACTCAAGGATTGAGATTGTCACGTTTCTTTACTGAAATATATTAAAAAAAAAAAAAAAGCTTAAATTCTATTCTCATTACCTATGTGATTTTTTAAAATTTGTTTTGTTTTGGTTTTGTTGTTGTTGTTGTTGTTGTTGTTGTTTTTGGTTTGGTATATGAACTCAGTGGCCCACTTGTCTTTGCTATGTAGTTCTCCTTATTAAAATCTGATACAGAGGTTTTGGGATATCTTTGGACAACTTAGAGGCTTGTTGTCATTACTACCCGGCTTATCCTCATAACTTTCCACCTCCATTGGATAGCAAACCCAATTCTTTTTATCCTTGTTTTTTTAGGAGAATAAACGACCAAAAAAAATTGCAATGTTATTATTTCTTTTGCAAAGACTTATTTTCATTCTTTCCATGTCTGTCTTTAATTCTATTTTTTTAATCTCTAGGAGTATTTCTAGACAAATTCTTTTTTCGGATTTCTTTAGTCTCTCACCTTGCTCCTGATACTTCTTTTGACTTGGTGTCTTACTAGCATTTTGTGCCTTTGAGTAAAGGTCAAACATGGAAAATATTTTAGAAGGCTTTTAAAAGTTATAAACTTTTATATTTTTAATGAAGAAGTTATTAAAGTGAAAAATGTTCTTATATTATTACTGCTTAATACATTTTAATACATCTACTCTTCTGTTAGATGAGATATTAATGTTGTTGTTACAAAGAGGTTAATTCTATACATGCATTTATAACAAGTAGCCATCAAATTGAACTGTCCTATACTGTTCCACACTGGAAAACAGAGAAGTATATCGTCATTCAAACCCCCCTGTGAATATAAAGATTTTTATTTTTTTTTAATGGAGAAGGAAAGTCAAGTACATTGTGTGTTTCATCAAAGTTATACAACAAACTCACAGAAAAGCCAGCTATGGAGACTCAAACTCTTGAGCTTCTCTTTTATTCATTTCTCTTGCAGCAGTGAAACTTCCACTTAATTTCCTAAGCTCATTGTTACTGATAAAATAGCATTATCTACTAGTGGACTTAGGGAAGGTTGTTCTGGCAGATGCCATAGCCAGACAAAAACAATTTCAAAGAAAAGTTTCAGACACCAAGAAAAAGTTTCAACTGAAACAGTAGGACAATAAAGAAGAAAGTTTCCTCAGGTCTACATCATTTGTGTGCATCAGTAACATCAACATCAACAAAGCAGGAAACAGAGATACTCGACTTGATGTAATTAGTTTGTGTCAAAGGTAAAATCCCAGAAAAAGAATCTATATTGTTTCTATATGTGATTTTACTCATTTTCCTTTCTCTCAGAGAAAGAGCAGCAAGGAAATCTGTTGCTTATGAGACCAAAAAGAAATAATTTCAGGAAAGCAAGGCATTTAATAAAAGCACAGAGAAAATACTGCTGGAATGCGAAGTACACGTAGACCTCTGCTCCTGTAGGGAAAAAAAAAAAAAAAAGAAAATAGCATTTGGGATGAATATGCTGTAATGCACCGACTTTTATTCAGGTTTAAGGTAGGAATTAGATCAGAAGAGGTAATTCCCAAGGTCCTTTCTGGCCTAATTCTCTGTGAAATACATTAATTCATCAGCATCCACAGGAGCAGACTGGAAATGCTGTGCTCTCCTTAGGGTTCTGCTGAGTAACTAGAGTTTCCTCCCATCTTTTCTGTGAGTAGCTGTAAGGCCGCTAAGTCATTGTCTCCTTGAGGTCCCTTAATCACCTGTGATGTAGGGTGGGACAGGGACTATAGGAGAATGAAACCCATCAGGAGAATCAGAGTGGCTGTGGGAGTGGATCAGGCAGATACCTAGTCCATATTTTGAGAAGAGAAACTGTGAAATAATACTATGAATAACTTCAAAATCGAATTCAGTTGAAAAGCTGGCAAAAGGCAGAAGATAAATAGTGAAATTTCAGGAAGGTGGAATGGTGGTGAAAGATAGCAGCAGATGTCTTTGTGGTCTTTAGTTGGCCTGGATCACTGAAGTTATGTGTCCTTCTGCCCCACATGCCACATCCCTAAATACTTACAAATTGTATAGAAGATTCAAATCACGTTACTGAAATGTTTGTAACTATGCACACTTCAGAAAAAAAAAAAAAAGATGAACATATAACATAATTGGAATTACAATCCACAGCTCTGAAGGATATTTAGAATGAATATCGCACTCCTAGCCCTAAATCAAACAAAAGAGTAAGTAGAAATTAATGCAACATAATTTACTTCTTGTGACTTTGTGAACTTAGTTTATTAGAAGTTATACAATCCTTATATAATATAACCACATCTAATGTGTATGTGTCCTTTTTTATTTTAAAAGCACTTCAGTTAGACTTCTTTAAAAAAATCTCAAATGTATCAAAGTGCCAGGAACTCAGAATAAATTGCAAAAGCAGTGTTGGGCTTGCTGGATTTCTCTGATTCCTTGGTTTTCAGAGTGACTTCAATAGCAAGGAAGACACAAACAATTATTGTGGCCACTGTATCAGATTTTTAGTGACAGAGTTAACTTTCCTCTTGCAGACCATGTAGTGCTGTGCTTTGTATCCAAAGCTAGGGTCGAGTTGGTAACACACCAGCATTTTGGTGTTGCTGAGCAGTGCCCCATAAGCACCGAGACGGCCTCTCCAGCTTCCCCACTACAGGCTTCTACAGACAGAGGAGTGGGTTTAGGCAAGAGGTTAGTACCAGGAAAGCAGACTCAAACTGTCCAAAGAGGGAGAAAGGAGGAAGGGTGTGGTGGTGCTTTCATTATTAAGGCATTGGTCTTTGAAAGCAACTGCTACATGTAACAATGCCCTACTTCCCAGAAATGGCTGGACATCACCTGCCCCAGAGACTTGAATGTGTCTGAGTGGTATAACGGGTCACTGATATTTCTGTTTGCATTGTGGGGCCTTCATTCTCCTCTCTGTCCCTGTCTTCCAACTCAGGGAGCTGGGTGCCTGGAGAACAACTGGTTTTGTTATTATCAACTAAGGCAAAGAAGGCATTAAGTTCCTCTCACCCTTCCCTTTATCATTATCTTTTTATATCTTCTACACTATGTCTCTGCCTGCATCTAGTAAAGGATGGAGATTCTCCTCAGCCCTCCTTTTGTTGTTGATGTATTTATATAAACATTTTTTATTGTCTTTTATGGCAGTAACCACATAAAATTCTAGCTGGGCTTTGCCTCTTCTAATTTTTTCCTGCATAACCTCACAGTACACTTGTAGTTCTCCTGAGTTCCCTGTCCCTTCTTCAAAATATCATAAAAACTCCTTTTTTTTCCCTGGAGTTCCAGCAAAAGCCTGTTCAACCCGGCCAGTGTTCTACCCCACAAGCTCAAGTTTCTGCATATAGGGATGGCCTGCTTTTAAGATTGTTTTCTTGAAAAATGTCTAGACTTCCTGGGTTCCTTTGCCCTTCAGGACTTCCTCCCAAAGAACTCTGTCTACCAGTCTCCTAAACAGGCCAAAGCCTACCCTTCAGAAGTCCAAAGTGACAGTTCTGCTGACCCTACTCTATCACGTCATGATCACTATGCCCAAGACAGCCTCCAACCACCAGTCCTCTCTTCACAAACTATGTCCAATAGGGTACCTTTCCTTTACTCACCAGCTGCGTCAGGAATTTATTTTCCACACACTCTTGGACTGTTTCTTGTCTGCTGTACTTTATTTCCAGAAGACATCTGGTAAGCTGATGTTCCCCATGAGAACAAGGGCCAGCTATTGTGAGACTTTTCCCAGCTGCTTGTAGAATATTTCATCTGCTTCACCACCCTGGTTAGGTGGTCTATAACAGACTCCCACCATATCTGCCTTGTTGGCCTTACCCCTTGATTCTTATCCACAAACATTCAATCCTGTCATCACCATCACTAAACTCCAGACAATCACTAACATACAGGGCTACCCCAACTCCTCTTCTTCCTTGCCTGTTTCTGAAGGGTTGTTTATAGCTATCCATTGCAGTGCTCCAGTTGTCAGTCATCTCACCATGTTGTCATGATGGCAATTAAGTCATAGTTTTCCTGCTGTTCAATGGCTTCCAGCTCCTCATGTTTTCTGGGCACGCTGCGTGCATTGGTGTAGACGCACTTCAGTTGGGCTATTGACCCCACCACCTCTTTTGAGGGGGATAAGCCCTAATTCCTATGTGATCATTCTTAAGCACTTCTGTGGTTTCCTATCACACTAATAACCCTTGTATCTTTACTGCTGCATGGATCTACATCCCCCATCTCCAGAGACAGCAAACCGAAGGACCTTGCTGGAACACTGTCCCTCCAACACTGATGTGCTGCCACCAGACTTATCTGTGGCAAACCTGGTTTTAGACCTTTCCCCCTTCAAAACTAGTTTAAATCTCCCTGCTAACTTCTGTGCAAATATCTTTTTTCCCCTTGGAGACCAGTTCACCGCAGAACCCCTTATCTACTACTTAGACATCCACCCATATATCTTAAAAAAATACATGGTTTACACACCAATCATGTCACTGGTTTACAGTCTTTACTGATTTGGAGCTTATAATCCTTCAATCTACAGATTCATCTCTTGCATATTTGATTATAGCAGTAAAGTATCTTGTTGATAAAAAATTTATATCTCTTGAGAATCTTATGGTTCTGATCAGTCAGGTGAGGGAAAAAAAAAGAGGAAAAAAGGATGTTAAACACCACACAGTGGCTTCCCACTCTTGTTAGAGAAATAATTGTTAGATGTCCTCTAGTCCGAATCCTTTTTCAAGTACTTTCTCGAAGAACTTCACGACTCCAGCTTTACATGATAGGTCCTTTTAAAATTCAACCACAAAGCTTTATAACACTTATGTTAAAACTTATCTGTTTAAGATTACAGTTTTCTGATTTTTCATAGCCTATACTTATAACTATTATTACTGAATTCCACCATGAGTTATTTGAAAAATCTATCCAGTTTCAGGTTACATGCAGCAGATGTCTTCACAGGTTCATCACCATTTTTTCTTTAACCAGTACCTGATGTTTTCTTGTGTCCTTTGGATGGTGGGTTTCTAACTGTGTGTTTATAATGTCATGGTAGCTTAAGAATCAAACTTGTCCTCCAGCTCAGACTTCTTAGTATTGTTTCTGTGCCAATTCTCATTCAGGTGGCAGGATGGAGGTGGACAACTCTTTTTATAGAAAGTGAAATTTGGCTGAGAAATAAAGGCAAAGGTAAACAGTTCTAACTTGATCTATGCCAATAAGCTGAATGTAAGTGGTCTGAGCCACTGTAGCCCATTAAATAAGACTTTTGCCAGTGCATGCATAAGGCCCTCAGCTGTACACTGACAGTGCAAGGGCTCCACCTTGTCATGGCCTGGGCTAGATGTTGCTGAGTTAACCCCTGTGCTGATGCCAGTGGCTTCTGCCTTCCCTTCTCCAGCCTGAGCTCTGAGAGTGGCTCCACTGGGGACAGACACTCCCCTGTCTGTCACTGCCTGACAAACCATAGCCCTTGGGGTAGGGTGGGGCAGGTGGCACTGGGGGTGAGTTCCAGGCTGTAGCTGCCAGTGTGGGAGAAGCAAGTGAACTGTGACAGGGGAAACATACAAAACCAAACTCAAACAAACTACAAGCCTGAACTGGAAGAAATCATCATCCTCATACTTCTCTTGGCAAAGAGCAGGAGGAAGCCCCAAGAAGGCAAATCCTCTTCCTAGCAAAGTCATCTGGGTGCGGACAGATCATTTCAGCTTGCCCTCATTATTCCTCCTCCTAGACAGTCAATGTTAGAGTGCCAGGGGTAGGGAAAGGAGTGCACAGCACTAGGGGCAAGTGATTTTTTTTTTTTTTTCCTTTTCCCAGAGTACAAGCTGTTAATTCTAATACTGAGGTTTCTTTGAGTTAATTTGTATTATTAGTGAGTATTTGTATAACTGAACTAACACTTTGGGCTATTAGACAGTTTAAACATTAATTGAGCTAATAATAAACTCATAGTTCTATGTATGTGGTTTGTGCCCTTTTGTTTATAACAAACCCATGACCACAGCATCATTTAGATCTGAGAATGTGAGCCTGATCTTGACCACAGCTGCTAAAGAAGTCTAAACTTAATCTGGATAGATGTTGGTCAACACAAGGATAGGATGGCAGGACTGGATTGTTTGTACTCGATTGTATGTCGTTCTTTTTCAAGGGGTCTACAATACAATTTTCAGGCAGTATCAGAAGCTTAAGATTTCTGTCCTGTTTTTTTATCTTTGGTGTTGCAAAGCTGTTGTTTTTTTTCACTTGCTCATGTGCATTCATGTCTTATATTATGCATGTAAGTCTCAGACTGTAGCTATTTTTATCTATTATTTATCTTTTCCTCTCTTTGTTGTATTACTCCATCCTATGCCTTTAAAGTTAAAAGTGCATGTTTTTTGCAGCAAACATAAAAGCATATATTTCACACTTCACTGCACTGAACAATAGTTAATGGCATCCTGATTTAGTCTTATTTGAATAAGCTTAATTGTATTCTTATTTTATTTAAGCAAGTTGCAGTATTAAGGAAGCTCATTAAGGTTGTACTTGCTTCTTCCTCAGGGAAGGCTCAGCCATGTTTCTCCAATTACAGTAATCAGCGTGACAGAAATACTAAAAATCTACTTCACATGGTGTTATTGTCTTCCCATAAAATGGGTCACATAAACTAAAATATGTAAGAAAGTTATTCTTTGGATACCTTTTAGTTGCAGCATCACTGACTTTTATTTTTAATTGGGGAATGTGATGCTTGAAAGCTGTCAGTGTGGCACCTCCCACAGTCTGAAGTGTTCTCTTTATGAATACCAAATGTATAATGCTCAGAGTAGCTACTCACAATTTCATGGTCTGTGAATCTCAGCCATGGAGAAATCACCTTTAGATCTCAGAACTCTATGTCAGATCTATATGTCTTACAAAGGGAAAAGCTTGAAAATTGTATAGAATAGTTAATTTATTCCAAATTGTAATTAGTAAATATTTAAAAGAGAATATGTTTTTTGGTCTGTCCAAAGGAGTCTGATATTTAGGCATTTCTGTTCTCAGCATGACAAAATCTAAGACACTTGCTGAATCTGATCTGCAGAATCTTTTCCTCATCTAAATGCTGAACTGTAATGTTCTTTGAAGATGCTAATTTAAGATTTCATGAATTCTAGTATTTCCCAACGTTATATTATTTTGTAACTTAAGGTCAGCTCTAAATATCTCCCTTCAAGTACCCAGATACCTGTATTTTCCAAGTGATACCGTTACACAAATTGCTTACCCTGCTGCACAAAGAGAAGCATTTTACTCTGCTTTATGCTCTTGAAGCAGGCACTAACTGCTGAAATATCAACAGCAGAAACTAAAATAATTTCTGTTCATAATCTGGTTTGAGATCCTCAGTTGAAAAGTTTAGCACAAGGGAAAGTTTATGTTTCCTTCAAGAGAGAAATATGACACCCCTAATTTTGTCAGAATTATAGGCATCTCTGTACTTTTTCAGGTGAGCTCCTACTCCTCACAAATTGTGAGAGGCATCTGTATTAATATTTTTCGTGCTAAATTTTGTCAGACTTTTTTTTTTTCCCCTTTCTTTGGTAAAGTGCAGAGGAATAGGAAAGCCTTGTAAAAAAATTATTTTCTTTTAAGATCAAATTTTTGTGAATTAAAGTTTTCAGTGAGGCGTCTTAAAACAGCCAGGAGCCACTCCTTAACACTCATACTGACACAGAGCATCTTTTTTAAATTACTTTCTAACTTGAACTAATAAACATATTCATATTGATTATATGAGGGCAGTAAAATCCATAAAGAAGAGACTATACAGGTTGCTGCTTTTGTCAGAGGTCTCCTTATCTGTTTTTGAGATTCTTTTCACTGGACATCTCTGAACAAGATATGAAAAGACAGTGGTGGTGGTAAGGAAATCTGTGGGAAAACACTGTTATGGGTGTAAAGGCTAGCCCTGTAGGGTTGTTCTAGAATGAACATACACCTGGTTATAAATTTGCAAAAGGTCACAACATCTTTTATAATTGCCTGAAGGTTTAAGACAAATATAGGCACGTTTCCATAATAAGCTGCTGTTATTTTTGTATTTGTATCTTGTTTTTCCTTTGAAGCCTAAATAATCTGGGTTTACATTGCTAATTTTTTTTCTTTAAATAAATAAGTAAATAAATTCAAATTACATACTTCCTGTTGGGTAGAAACTGCTGGAAAAAATATAATGCTACTTATCTGTGCTGATTTTTGTTTCTATTTATTCAATATTATAATCACCTGAATTATAATGGTTAATTTGTGATCAATATATATATATTTCTGTATGTGTCTCAATTTTTAAAGGAATATTATTGAGAAGAAAGTTAAAGAGCAGAGTGAAGCACAGTACAGATACTTTTCAAAATATATTTATTCCTTTGAATTTGTGATGAAGGATTTAGCTTGTTTTTTTTTAATATAGTTTTGAAGTTGATGTCATTGTTTGAAAATCTTGTTGTGATGATTGTGTCCACCTCTATGCACTTAGATATTCCAGAGACATTTATTACAGTCTCAGTTTCACCAACATTTTCATTGAAGATTTCTTCAAAAGTTCAGCTCATACTGAAGTAACTACATGCCCATCTATGAATATTTTAGTTTTAGTCTAAACCCACCATATCCATCAGCTGACTGCCTAATAGAATTTAATACTCCTAATAAGTTAAATTTTATTATATATTTAAATTTTCATTATAGGTCTTAATTATAAATTCCATTATATATATACATATTTCCCCAGTCAGAATACCACAAAGTTTTTTTTTATTGACCTACACTATTGGTTTGGGCTTCACTCGAGGTATAAGATAGACTCCTCATGAAACAGCCTACTCTGTTTCTCGTCTTCCTTATCTATCAGTTTGATTCCTCTTTTGCTTAGTCTTATGGTCTGTCCATATCATAGCTTTGTCACCATATTCAGTCAATATGTGCACTAAGTAGCATACCTGACAAACGCCTACTATGTTCCATCTATAAATTCACTCTACAGAAAATGATGACCGCTGAACAGGGGGGAGAAAATCATAATATTTTTGTCTCGTGAGAAAGAGAGGGTCAAAACTCTCAGAGGGTACTGCCTATCTGCTAAGCTTCAGCAGTGTTCCTATTTGCACGCAATCTGCTGATTATATTCCGTGCGATAGGAAGATCATGATGTGGTTCTCCAAAGGAGGTATAGCATGCTCAACAGCTCTAATTAATAAATAGAATACACATACATCATAAAAGGCGGACCGGATTACCAACCAGGGTTGATTGCTAAATACCTTATCTGCATTTATTTTTCAGTGGTATGCAACATGAGACATGGTTTTGTGGTCTTTTTACCATTGCATTAATTAAATTCCCTTTTAACTTTTTTATTAAAAGAATATCAATGAACAGAATCTTCATTCACCTTCTTTCATTTTTAGTTTTTTACTGTCTTATAGGAGCCCTAATGAGTATGTGAGCAAATTCTGATGAGTATGATTTTGTATTTTCTTTTCAAATATTGCCACTCTTCCTTCCCTGTTGACAGATGAAATCTATTTGATTAGCAAGGTGAGTATTTAATACTTTTTTTCTGACAACAACTGGGGCCAGATTATACTAATGCACAACTCATTAGTAAAAGAGTTCAATTGTAGTTCATGTTTTTGCCTCCATTCTGGGACTCCTAGACTTTCAGCACTGAAGTCATTCAGATCAGGGCAAAGAGAAACTGGTTATGCTAGCCGGGCATCTAAAGTTTATACTTCATTTCTGTGCATGGAGGTCAGGTCAAGCAAATAGGGAGGTTAATTTTTCTGTCTATTAAACTCCTCTGCACTGTAAGGAATATAATCACATAAAATGGATTGTTGTGCTTAACTACAGCAGTCCTAAAGGCAACACGGGGTCTTAAACAGCTCAAGGGAAGTGCTTTTAACTTCAATTACTTTGGCAGGATAGCCATTACCTTCTCACTTATTTGTGAGACAGGGCTCACCTGGTTTGATGCATATAATAGTAACATTCTCTACCAGAAATTAACTATGGAAGTTTAAGACTTCTGCTTCCTTCTAGCAGACTGGGATGCTAAGTCCATTAGTTTTGGAAAATCTCATTCTCTGACATTGTCTTTTTCTCATTTTGTTTGAGTATAGAACCTAAGTACTTAGAACAACAAAGAAGAAAATAAAGTTAAATGTTAAAATACTAAGTCTAGAAGTTCAAGAATTATTATTAAATTGAAAGAGGCTGGTACTTAAAGTACTCCCTTGGGCAAAAATTTGTTATCCTCTGTATTTCTCAACATTTCTTATACTTTATAGAGGACTCAAGATGTTTTCCCTTACTCTTATCTCTCTCTTTACTTCTGCAAGTGATCAGAAGTATTTTAAAAACTCTTTGCAGGATATTGAACAAAACAAACTCTAGACACTGTTCTTAGTGAATTAAATAATTTGGTTCATTGTCTTTTAGCATTGAATATGCTTTTCAGTCATGAAATTTTCTTGTATTCTTTGAAATTGTTCCTATTACCACCTTCTTGAACTATGAACACCAGAACAGAACACAGTGCTTTGATAATGGTTATTCTATTGCCAAAACCAAAGCTGATCTAACATGGCCAGTCTTGGTAATATTTTACAGTTTGTACATCCAAGGATCACTTTATCTCTGTTGGGCCAAACTTTACTATAGGAGTTGATTAATATTTATCACATTATTCAGTAAAAGTGACAATTTTTTTCAGAACCAAGGTCACAGTTCTACACTTTCTACTTTTGTTCTTGTCATGGGTTTAGCTGGGCTAAACCATGACAGTTCTATAATATGGTTCCTGGATAATTAATTCTTTGTCTTGTATTTCAAGTCATTAATAGAACTATTTAAGAGTCCTGGGTCAAATATCCAAGACTACACAAGTAATATTTAAATTCTCAATGTTTTTGTTTGCCAGGACTTTTGAAGCCTAGGACACATACGGTTTTTAGTCCACTCCTGTGTATTTTGCTAGTTTCAAATTGTCATATTTAAAAAGCTGTATTTCCTATTCAAATATCTTGCAAAAATAGGTATAGTCTATGTTATCAATCATACATCATTAAGTCAACATAATGCTTCTTTACACTAACTGATAATGAATAAATACTTGCATGGCAGTCAACATGTTCTTGTGGCACTGGTTCTTACCTTACTCTGGACAAAATAAACAGGAAAAATCCAGGGATGCAGAGGAGGTACCACTTGATTAGTGTACCTTTTGCATGAAGGGGAAAAGCACAAACTTTAAAATGTCCTAGAAAGGTATGTGTACTGTAAGGTATGAAAGGGAAACAATATTATACAGTGCTCTTAGAGAAATATTTTTTAAATAATAGCCTTTAATCTGGAACCTATGGAAAAAATAAGAAGGATTACTTTAATATTTTTGCATATAGAATTGTTAATGTAGTTCCATAAAAAAAAAAAAGGCCTTGAAAAACAAACATACAGCATCAATTTTCAATGTTTTGATTTAATTTTTTGCAAAGGCACTGTCTACCTAATTGTGGTTAGCCATATTACAGCGTAAACATATAAAATACACTGTTCACTCACTCTCCCTGTTGAATATTGTGCTTCCTCATCTTTGAGCTATGGATGATTTTTTTGGCTTCAAATCAGCCCAAATAAGAAAATGAGAATTTGGTCATGGTTTGTATTTTATATTCCAGTGACCATTAGGGAAAGGTGGATCTTAATGATCTGTAAACTTCCATGTCAATCACCAGAATGGATTTGTTGACATTTATGTCTTTAACAATACACACGTATTTGCTGTCAAGTATTATTTGGCTGTACAAATATTTATCTGCCATAACACTGACCATGTTAGCATAATCTGACAAGTAATCAATATTTTTTCTGAAGCTCAAGAGTCCTGACAGCTAATCCTAAATAGCATAATGGGATGGAGAACGATGAAAAACGTTCATATGATATTTGACCTAGTTCCAAAGTTCTGCATATATTCTACAGGGTTTTCAAGATTGACAATTTCAGACTAACTCTTAGGATTCTAGAATTTCTATGGAACAAAAATTTGTTCAAGTGAATAGGGTACTTAATGGTAATGTAAACTTACAAAACCAAGATTCTGCATAGGAAATTCAATAAAAGGAGTTCTTATTTTAAGAAGACTTTGACGATTGGTATGTTAAAGAAAATATTACTTTTATCAAATTAGAACTGTTTGTCAGTATTTGTCATTTTTAACAAGTATTTTCAGTCCAGAAGGAAATGTGGAAAGAGTGATTATGATAAGAGAAAAACAATAAGGAGTGAGAGAAAATGAAATGAGGGAGAGAAATGGAAGAGGTGGTTAATTTAAAAGAGAAAAGATAAAATACAGCAATATTTAGCTAAATGGGTAAGGAAGTCACTTATTATGATGGAGAACAAGATATTTCTCTCTAATTTTTAAGGAGAAACTCCATCCAGATAAACCTGTTCAAAAATTAACCAGATTTCTTATATTTTTGTATTTGTTTAATGAAAGATCTTTCTCATATTTATTAAAATAAACCAACCATTTTTATTTGTGATGACAAATTTCTCTTGGAAACAGTATCTGAATAGTTCTGAAATATTGTGGACTCTGTTTCTATATTAGCAGGAAGTAAAATCTTACTGTTGAGCTAAGGCATTTTGAAACATTATTTGAGGAAAAGATTTGAAATTCACATTTCAGGACATTCCTTGATGGAAATATATATAGTTTACTATCATGGATTAAATCAGAGCCAGTGGTATTTTTTGTGTGTGTGTGTGTGTATGTGTGTGTTGGGGTTTTTTTTGTAGCTACCATAAATGTTTAATTAAAAAAATCCCCCTAATTCTCAACCTAGAAAATAACTGAAATTAACCCAGAATGAGTCTTGCTTATTGTGCATATGTATAATACTGATGGGCCTAAAGGCTGTTCTCTAAATTATTTCCAAATATCTTGTAAAAGTAAATGTCAGAGATTACAAACCGAATTATAAACATGTATGCACATGTGTATATTTATAACTACTTGTAAGATTTAACAGTGGTACAGCAATACTAGAATTTATATAACCTTAATCTTAATTTCACTGCTTCAATACTGAACCTAATCCAGTTTTAATTAACTTTCATATTTAAATAAAGTATTTCATTATTTTGATCAAGAGAAACCCAAACCAGTATCAAGACTGCTGTCAGGAAATTTTTGTTAAAAAAATTCTTTCTTGAAGAATCCTGCTGTATGCATTGTAGTTGCAAATTTTCATCAAGAGGAAGCAAACTGAAATTTGTCCGCTGTTGATTAAAACTTTAAACTAGTTCATCCTGTGAGATAAACTGACACTTAAGCACAAGAGTTACCAAAATGTGCAGGAGTACCCAGTAATTCTTATTCTTAAAGTAAAAAATTCTATTAGTTTTATTTCTGTTATAGCCATACTTGGGTCACTTTGGCCACACAACAGGCAGCACTAGAGGCGGTGGGCAGAGGGGCTGGAAAGCTGTGCAGCAGAAAAGGACCTGGGAGTGCTGGTCAGCAGGCACTGGACATGAGCCAGCAGTGTGTGCAGGTGGCCAAGAAGGTCAATTGCATCCTGGGCAGTACCAGAAACAGTGTGGTCAGCAGGACTAGGGAAGTGATTGTCCCTCCTTACTTGGCACTGGTGAGGCCACACCTCAAGTTCTGTGTCCAGTTCTGGGTCCCTCACTACAAGAATGACATTGAGGTGCTGGAGCACGTCCAGAGAAGAGCAATGAAGCTGATGAAAGGTCTAGAGAGTAAATCATATGAGGAGTGGCTGGAGGAACTGGTTTTTTTTAGCCTGGAGAAAAAGAGGCTCAGGGAAGACCTTAGCACTTTCTACAACTATCTGAAAGGAGGTTGTAGCCAGGTGGGGGTCAGTCTCTTCTTCCAGGGAACTAGTGACAAGACAAGAGAACACAGCCTCAAGCTGCAGCAGGGGAGATTCAGGTTGGACACCAGAAAGAATTTCTTCACAGGAAGAGTGGTTAAGTCACCGTCTCTGTGGGTGTTTAAGAAACAACTGGATGTGGCACTTAGTGCTATATAGTTGACAAGGTGGTGATCTGTCAAAGGTTGATCACAAAGGTCTTTTTCAACCTAAATGATTCTATTATTCTATAACAAGGTGTCTTAGCTGAGGTGCATACAAATCAAATCTTCAGATGCTGCCACCTTCCATTTTGAAATTTGTCACAAATTGTCATTAATTCGAAGTTTTGCACCTGACTTGTATACTTTTTGTAAGCTCAGAGGAAGAAACAAAGACCTAAACAAAACCCTGTGAAGCTATAGCAGTCCCTTGGTGTGGCCCAGCTTGAAGCTCTAACTCACCTCCTGAGTTTCACATGCGCTTTACTTACTGTGACTGACACAATAAGTTCAAGAGCAGTATGACATTTTATATGTCATACGGAACTCCAGTAAATACAATGAGATCCCATATCTTCCAAGTCAGGGTAGTATTTTATATTCTTTGGCTATTTTAATACATGTTAAAGTGTCTTTAATTTATAAAGGTTTCTTTGTAATTCAGCTTTAAATATTTTTCATCGAGCTTTAAATATCATTAAATAGGTTAAATGTATCCTAAGAGTGTTTCTTACCAGTGCATAAGTCTGTCTTTCCTAAGGAACTTAGTATTACTCATACAAACAAGTGGAAAGATGATAAATAATGTTACATCTTGGTACAGTGTGTTAGTAACACCCTTCTAGTGAAAGCATGAGAAAATTGAGTTTATGTATGCTCACAGATACATAAATAAATTTCTCCAGTGATCTGGCCCAATGAAAATGAAAATCTGAATGAGCTGTTTACAGCTGTACAAGATAAAGATGACCAAAATCTACAAATAATCTGCAAATTATAATATGAAATATTGAGCAGGTATCAAATGTAATGTTCAAAATTTAATTCAGATTCTCCAAACAAATCAGGTTCCTTACCGAGATCATAGGCACAATTCATCAACATCAAGCTGTTATTTGATAGCAACTTTACATTCACAGTCTTCTAAAAATTCATCCAAGGTAGCACTGAATGTGTACCCTTTTTCAGTTGCAGGTAATATAACTGATAAACAGTTTTACTGAATGACTCTTCCTGCCTTTGGCTAACAAGAAAAGCCTATTTGGGAGTTATAGCTGTTACTGTGACTAATCATGTCTTTAAATTCCCAAGACCAAATTAAAATCCTCTATTCCTACTTTGATGCAAAGCAGGTTCATTTACCAGACTGTGTGAATGCACCATTCTTATCACTCAGGACATGTTAGTTATATAAGCTTAGCCCTGAATATATGGAGTAATTTATCTTCCTGAAGTCTTTGAAAACAGTTGAAAACTAAACTTCAGTTTAATTTTCTACATGTGTCCTATGATAATTCATACAGTGGGTGGCAGGTCTTACTGTCAGAGAAAGCTGTTATGATAATCTTGCATGACCTCCTGACTCATTTTAAACAGCTGTTTAAAAATTCCCAATTTCAAGTCCAGAATTATTTTTTTAAACAGGAGTATACAGCTTTTTGGCTATAGTTTGTCTTTTTACGCTAAGAAAAATCTCTTCAGCATCAAAAGATGATAGTATAGCATTGCAAGATAAGGGTACTAGAACAAAACATAATATTCTAGAAATAAACTCCATATGTCATACAACCAATTAATACTAGTCTCTTATCTCTACTTAATATTAATTGTTGTTAATAAATAATTGTTTACATATCCAAGCATACCATTCAAACTGGAAATAAGTATAACTATGCCTTATGCAATTTTGTGCTGCCAAAAAATAATATTATCTAGTTTATCGCCAAAGGAGCTGGTTCATATTGAATAGAAAATTTTGTGAAATCTGTGATGCAGTGAGTCAATTATTGTTGCTGGTTTTTGTTTTACATTATGTGTGGTACTGCTTTGTTTTTGGGAGTGAGTGAGTGATTATTTTATGCTTTAGAAAGTTGTTCTTATGTTAGATACTTTAGTTCACTTTAAGTACTTAAAGTATACGACCAACGTACAAATAAGTATTTTGGGTTAGAAACTATAAAGCATCAAACTTCAGACTTCAGCATCTGCAGCTACAAAACTAAAAATAACCTTACTCTTCCAGCCTCTCAGAAAAATAAACTTTGCTTTTAAATTGCAGGAATTTGCATTGCACACAAAATACTGGAGTTTTACTGACTATCTGTAAATCCCTGATTTCATTCCACTTGAAAACTTTGTGCAGAACAGATGCAGCCAGAAAATAAGTAAGTATATAACAAGAATGAATACTTTTGTAGCTGACATCATGTTATTTTAATAAGGCAATTCTACAGTAACTAGCTAGGGATTTACTCTTGGTAGTTTTTACTTACAGATAAGTTGAGCTCAATGAATGTGACATAAATTACTGTGGCTAAAAAGCATATTTTGATCTTGTTTTCATTGCATTTTATTTGGGGACATGGACAGAACACTGCTGCATTTAATTTAGTTACAGTGCACAGTAAACAATAAGATTGTGTCTCAACAGAGGAGTTGAAACGTTTTTCATGGATACATAATTACTGATAAATTATATTACTAGTTTCTGTGAGGATTTATTTGTATAATTTAAAATTAATCTTAATACAGTATATTCTCTTAATTTTATTTCTGGGCTGAGATCATTCTACCAGAGTTTAAATACCTAGGTGCAAGTACCTCAGTTTTTCTCCAGGAAACTCTTCTTTAGCCAATCTTCTCAGTCTACAGGTATCTGATATTGTCAAAACCAACTTGCGCCTTGACACTGTTCACTGCGGACAGGTAGTAAGAGGGAGACCTGTGCGTATTTTGGGTCATGAATTGAACCCTACTGATTTCTGATTGCAGTTGACCAAGTCTTATTTCATGATCAGCTGAGAGAATTCTTCCACAAGAAGACTTCACCTGGACTTCTGGACCATACCTCTAAGGTATGAACGCACCTAGTTAAATCTCCAGCGTTCTGCATTGTTCTTAAGAAAAACCACAATGATTCCTTGTTTCATTATGAAGAACAGTTCCATAAACCCCAAATCTTTTTCTTAGGTCTACGCACGTCGAGCTTATTCAGTGTCAAATCTGTACTTGATTCTCTCACCACTCTGTTTCTCTTCTGCTTTTTAATTTTTTTTTAACATTCTCATTTTCATTTCCCAAATATGCACTCAAAACAGAACAAAAAGTGTGAAATGATCCTATTCCATTAGGCTTTACAACTGCTTTTTTTTTGTTATATCTCACACCTTTTTTTTGGCTATTGTCAGTGATGCACTACTAATGATGAATCTGATCACTAGTCTCCTCCACAGAATTCTGAACACACACTCATTTGAATTTTTCCTAAATGTCTATGCTTAAAAAACTTACCTGAGGACACAAAAGCATCAAAGTAGTGAGGTTGAGAAGGATATATTTGCCTATAGGAAGTCCATTTTCAAAGTCACTTTAAATGTAAACATGCAAGAAATGTTAATATCTGGATATATTTGAGGCAAAAAAAATCCCTGAGGATTTACCTAAATATAATAAGAATTCTGAAAAGCTTTTCTGAGTCACCAATTAATTTTTTTTTTTTTTTTATAATGTCAAATGGATAACTTACATGCAGGCACTGAAAGAACCCAGGGTATTGTACCCACCCAGTTTGTTTGAAGCGTTGGGCTCAATTCTCAACTTTACTGATAGAAATCTCAGTAAAACTGATTAGATTCTAGCTAATAGCAGGGAGGAATGGTATTTTTTCCCCTTGTTCTAATCCAAAGGCAGAAAAACTTTAAAGCTGTAATTTTCAGTGGTTATCAGTTCCTGCATCTATGTTTCCTTTTTTGATATTCCAAGAGATGTATAGAGTAAGTTTTTTCCCATTCGTTAAAGTACAGAAGTTCAGGTACAGTTGCTATTAATACATCAGTACATAATTTCAGTGAGAAGAGAGTAGCTTTTATTTATGATTTTTGTGAGCCTTTTCAGTAGATTGTTCTGACCTGGATGTTAACTAAGTAAAGATATATCTATTGGGCAGATGTAGGGTTTTCATTTTATTTGAAAAGTAATTGAGATCCATTGCTTTTTAAACAGTTTACTGGTTTTGGCTAGGATAGCTATTTTTCTTCATAGTAGCTTTTGTGATGCTGTACTTTGAAATTGTGGAGAAAACTGTGTTTATAGAGCAGGGATTTTTAAGGTTTTGCTGAGCAGTGCTTGCAGAAGAGCAAGGCCTTTTCTGTTTGTCATGCTGCCCTGCCAGCACGTAGGATGGGGGTGGGCAAGAATTTGGGAGGGGACACAGCTGGGAAAGCTGACCTCAGCTGACCAAAAGGATATCCCATACTCTGTGATATCCAGCTCAGTAATAAAAGCTGTGGATAAGAATAAGGAAGGGGCTTGTTCAGTAGTACAGTGTTTGTTCTCCCATGGAACTGCTGCATCTAAAACAGCCCCACTTTCCTGAGGATGGTTGAACACCTGCCCCCCCATGAGAAGTGGTGAATTAATTCCTTAATTTGATTTGCTTGCATGCACAGCTTTTGCTTTACCTATTAAACCCTATTAATGTCAGTCCAAAAATTTTCTCACTTTTACACTTCAGAGTCTCTCCCCCATCCCACTGTGGGGAAGCGAACCACTGACTGTGTGGGGCTTAGCTGCCATCTGGGGTAAAACCCAAACAAACAGAAATGAAGATCAGTGAAGGCTGGCTTTAGTAAATGGTTGTTGTTTTTTCCCCATCCTATTCTTCATTGTGGATACTGATGCCTCCTGCTTGTCGCTGTCTGTCACTCTGCTGCTGACGATCATTAGCCAAGTATTGAAGTTTTACATGAGAGGTATCCAATGAACGGCAAAAGACTTCCTCCTTTCATAAGGAAATGTCTATGCCTAGAGCTTGAAGGTATGGAATCTTGCAGGCATAATTTCTAACCAGAACTCGTACTAGAGTTATATGGGCAGGAGCAGGGCAGCCAGGGTCACTGGTACTTTCTTGGGGATGGGGATAGGCTAAGGCTGGGCAAGGAAATGGGACCATAAGTGTGCCTGGCTCAGCAGGGCCTGTGGCCAAGCAGGGGAGGGCTGTGGGGGACTGGAGATCAGCTCTGCTGTGGTGTCAGTGGGGCAATGACTAATGGCCTGGCATGGCTGACATGGGATTCTGGGCTGTAGGCAGGTCCAGGGAGCCTCAGGGCAGGAAGTGAGCAGGAACATTATGTCCTAGTAGTGCCCTCAGGGCCCTGGCAGTCGTGCTGTATTTTAGAGATGTAACTTGTTAGTAAGTGCCTTCATAATTGTAAAATTTTCAATAGCTCCTGAAAAATTATATTTCATTGTGGTATTCTATTTTATATCCAGTAAATCTTCTGTAATCTCACTTAAAATCATTAGTATTTTACATCTGACCTGGTGATAAGATTTGTTTGAGTGTCTAGAGGTAAAAGCACAGTTATGCCTCTCCAAACACACAGGACAAATCTCAAAATCCAATTGTTAAGTGAGGAAACATCAATTACCTAAACAAAAAATCAATTATTGTTAGAAGCAGCAGTACTCTAGCGAGAGATCTTCTTTAGCACAGTTAAATGCAATTGTAATAAAAATTATGGGTGATTATAGAAAATATTTCTTTTAAAGCTAAACAAGTGGGATACTAAACATCAAATAGAATACATCAAACATTATTGTTGAGAGTATGGTTTGAGTCATCTGGTAATTTGGTAACAATCTAAGATAATTATTTCAATGCAGCCACATGCAAAGTTGTCTATATAAGAACTTTTAGGGGAAGTCTGCCTTGAAAAACAGTAGCTCAGAGGTTTAATATTCTTCAGAGATATCTTCCTCATACTGAGTAAACTGCTGTGGTACCAAATACTAATTAAATACTTATAAAAAGCAAAACAAGTACTGGACAGAGAAATAGGTTTTGCTTTTCCTTCTGCAGCACTTGAATGGACAGCCTTTAGGAGTCTGCCCCTGATTCTGGTGCCAGCTCATTGAAATGAATGGTAAACTCCTGGAAAACCTCTAAATAGAAACAGTGTAGAAACCTTTAAATACAGTCCAGTATGGACAACGGGATTATGTGATACTTTAGAAGTGTGACCTATTTACCCTACTAAATAGGCCTTAGAAAATTCCTCTGGTCATTCTGTATCTGTTTACAAACCTCTGAAATGATTTGAAAAGCTTGAATTTAAAGTAAAAAAAAAAAATTAAGCTTGCAATAGATTTCCTAAAAAGTATAATTCATCATCAGATAAGGTTAAATGAGAAGACAATAAACTTATATTAGCTGCACTTTGGAGTTCACAGACATCTGAGAGATCCTGCACTAAGTCAAGTTAGTTTTGTCAGGACTGCCATGAGAGTTACTAACCTAGGACCACCTTCAGTGTATTGGATCATGCAGCATTACTTGAGTTATACAAAATGATTAATCTAGTAAGTGTATGAGCTCCATCGCATAGACCTAGTCCTCTGCAGCTCATAGAGGATGATGGTAGAGCAGATATCGACCCTGTAGTGTCTGGGGAACCCCACACCAAAGCATACAGTTATGTCTCCTATTGCAACTGGTCTTACCCAAAAGTTTGTCCCCACATTTCTCATGTGTCCCTTTCTCATGTGCCCCTTTCGCATGTTGCCCATTCTTATGCTGCCATAAGGTCTCCCCAGAGCCTTCTCTTCTCCAGTCTGAATAACTCAAACTCTCTCAGCCTTTTCTTCTAGGAAAGGTGCTCCAGCCCTCTGATCATTTTTGTGGCTCTCCTCTCGACCCACTCCAACTGGTCCATGTCTTTCTTGCACTGAGGACTCCAGAGCTGGACACAGTACTCAAGGTGGAGTCTCACCAGAGCAGAGGGGGATAATTAGCCTCTTCAACCTGCTGGCCGTGCTTCTTTTGATCCAACACAGGTCGTGGTTGGCTTTCCAAGTTGCAAATGTGCATTGCCAAAACATGTTTTGTTTCTTGTCAAGCAGAACCCCCAAGTCAAAGGATGCCCCAATCCATCCTCTCTCCAGCCTGTATTTGCTCTTGGGATTGCACAGACTCACATTGCACTTGGCCTTGTTGAACTTCATGAGGTTTGCACAGACCCCCCTCTCAATGCTGTCAAGGTCCCTTCCTTCCAAAGTGTCGATCACACAACTCAGCTTGGTGTCTTCTGCAAATTTGCTGAGAGTGGCCTCAATCCCACTGTCTATGTCTTTAATGAAAATATTAATAATTAGGACCTAGAAGAAACCTTTTTTTTTTTTTTCCTGAAGTAGCAGAAAGCATTAGTATACTCCTTCTGGAGGAGTATAAAGCTCTAACCATTCTGATTCTGTGATTCTAACTTAGCTTTTGGAATTTTACCTATAACTGGATTAATTTGCACAGATAACAGCACTACCAAATTTACACAATGAAGTTTTGTGGGTATACAAGATAAAGTAAAATACTACCAGCATGTGTAAACAGAATGTTTATGTCTATACAGACAGGTGATGTATAAGCTTGAGGTGAGACTGATTCTCAAGCTATGTAGGCATCTCTGAACAACTTTACATATAATTGAGCTTTCTAAGCAAGAATTGTAGGATGAGATTATAGGACATAATGAATTCCCTGCCATATTGACAACAAAGTAGTTTGATAGGAAACTTTCCACATTCATGGGAAGAACTGACTGATGTCTGCTTTAAAATGTAGATACTATTAATTTAAAGATCTCCTCCATGTCAAGAATCCCCTTAGCATTCTAATGTAACTATCTTCCATTCCTGGAACCCATATGCACCCAGGAAAAATCAACATGAAAATACTATCATCTATTTATACCAAATAATATTGTAAGTGGAACTGTAAGTATCATGAGCCTGTTTGATGCCAAAATTTTTTTAATGTTTTCTTATTCACAGTGGGCAAACTAAACTCATGACATATCTGGCACACTGAAAACACACTTGAACAGCTTTTTTACGTTGCAAGTCATCAAACCTCTGTCTGTGTGGCATGCCAGTACAGTTCTAATAGGACTTATGCAGAGATAGAAAAGGAGTAAGTACATAATTAGAATGAATGTAAGAATAACAGATCAAATATATTGTGTCATATCTGTTATACAGAAACTACTGAGGCCTTAAAAAAGTTTCAGTTAATTAAGTTAATCAAGTCAGTGCTTGAACAGATGTAGGAGGTATTAGCATGGACAGAAAAGAAAAATGAGAGAATGACCTGTTATATCTATCTGTACAAGGAGGTTTCAGATAAATGCCTATAATTCACCATTGCCTTAATTGCTCCAATGGTACACCACTCAATTCTGTGGTTAAAAAAGAAGGAAAAAAAGGAAAAAAGAAGTTTAATGAGCTGTTCCAGCAGTACAAGTAATTGCTTTCATTCTCATTAAAACTAATGCAAGTTACGTTCTGCTCGATACAGAAAACTCAGGATTGTATAATATCAACTAAAAATGTATAGTTAAAAAGGAACTGCAGTTGAAGCTTTTTTGACATCATTGATAATGTTTGGGCTTTTTTTTTAATTTCTGGTAAAAAGAGTACATCATTATGGAATTTTTAACAAAAAAGGAAATCATTAACCAACTTTGCCTGTAGTTTGCTATATTCTTCTTTTCATTCTTTTTCTAAATAAAAATAGACTAAAATAATGTTATTGGTAAAGAGAAATGCATAGTCAGTCGTTTTCACTTAGTATGAGATTTATACATTTTTCAATTACTTTCTATCCCTGTTAAATACTGAAACTAATTTTCAGGTCTTTAACACAAGTGATTTGGAATTAAGAGAGCAGATCACTAAAACCTGTCTTATGTGATAGTAAGTATATGATTATAGGAAGCTAATACTTTCTGACATATGTTGAAATGGGATTCCAAAACAATTTGTTGAGCTTCTTTACTTGAAAGGTGAAAACAGAATACATGGACAGTTGGTCCTGGAACGCAGAATCAGTCTCTGACCTGTCAGTACTGGGGTGGGCTGACACCACATAGGAGTACAACACTGGAATGCAACACAATTTTAAAAACTTAACAAATGTTTGTAAAGATAGGTTGAATTCAATTTAAATAGTGTAGTACAGTTTGGGATAATTGCTTCCATAAAGACAAGGACAGGGAAAATTATCTTGATAGCTTTCTCTATAAAAGAATCAGGAGTTATCCTGGGCATCGGTGGTCTCATACCACTAAAATGAGCCTGTCATGAAACAATGAAATGATGAACATACAGGTCCATGACTGAAATGATTTTAGGATTTTACTCTGAAGATCTCCAGAGTAAGAGCGTATGACAGTCTTTGTAAGATAAATGACTGGCGCAAAAAGGAGGACAACCTGTTTATCATGCCTAGAGTAGAGTTCAGCTCTGCAGCCCCCAACATAATAAGGACATGAACCTGTTGGAGCAAGTGCAGAAGAAGGCCAAAAAATTATTAGAGGGATGGAACACCCTTTCTATGAGGAAAGCCTGAGAGAATTTGGTTTGTTCAGCCTAAGGAAGAGAAGGCTCCAGGGTGACCTAATTGCACCCTTTTAGTACCTGGAGAAAAGTTTACAAGAAAGATGTAGAGGGACTTTTTACAAGGTCATGTAGTGACAGGCTTCAGACTGAAAGAACACAGGTTTATATTAGATATAATGAAGAAATTCTTTACTGTGAGGGTGGTGAGGTGCCCGGAGAAGCTGTGGATGTCCCATCCCTGTCAGTGTTCAAGGCCAGGTTAGATGGGGCTCTGAGCAATTTGGTCTAGCGAATGGTGTCTCTGTACACGGCAGAGAAAATTAGAACAAGGTGTTGTTTAAGGCCCCTTCCAACCCAGGCCATTCTGTGATTCTATGATTTTGTGTCTCTGTGATTCTAATGCAGTGACATAGTGTAGAGAACTACAGATCTGGTAAAATCGTGGCAGTCTTGAGAAACTGAGAGTCAGGATTTGGTGTAGGGGAATGCAGGAACTGGATGATAGAGGATGGGACACAGGCAGATAAATAATAGAATTTTACTTAAATGTATATAAATGTTACTGGGAGGATTAAGTCTCATATTTTAAATAAATATTGTGAATATTTTAAACAAATATTGTGAATATTTTAAACAAATATTATGGTTGATATTTTAGAATATTGCTGCTGTTGAGCAATAAGCTGGAGGGAGCTTTGGGCAATGTGCTCCAGTGGGTGACATCCCTGCCCATGGCAGGGAGGGTTGGAACTAGATGATTTTTAAGGTCCCTTCCAATCCAAATTATTCCATGATTTGATGGAGAAGTGCTAAAATTTAAATTCAGCAAGAAAGTTTCCAGTTAGACACTGAGAAAAAAATTGCAACAGTAATGATAATGAAGTGCTGGCATAGACTGCCTGGGGAAAGATTGTGGAATCCATCAATGGAGGAGTCTTTAAAAACATATTAAACAAATATTAGTCAGGAATTATATCTCCTTGGGTCAGAGGAATAAAACATAAGACTTCTAAAGGACCTTTCCAGACCTCTTTTTTTAAGAAGTCACTATGAATACTTGATTAAAATTACGTGATTGACCTCAAGAGAAGAATTTGCAAAATTAAGGAAAATAAGTAAGAAACAGATGGTAAATCTGATTCTGCTTAGAGATGTATTTAGAATTCTTGGGTTTATAGGTTTAATTTGATGGATAAACGTTTTGTGTGATTCAATGAGTATAGAAGTGTGAATTCCTGTACTTTTTGTAGTTCTAATTCTATATTTTGGAATTGTATATTTTTAAATCACAGTGCATTAAGGCAGTTTTCTCATCTTGTGTTTCCCATGAATTCATTGCCATTTCTAATTGAAATGACCTAAGATTGAGTTTCCATCATATTAACTCACAGATTCTGTGAAAATATTAGAATGTGGTTTTAGCTTACAACCTGTCCTTGTAGTGCAACAGTAGGATATAGTTGATTATGTCATCTCACCAACACAAGCAAATTGATACAGCTTTAGTGATAATGAGTGGCCCAGACTGAACCTTCAGGAGTTCTGTCATGATTTTTGTCACTGACTTAATATGAGAGAGCTTGCATGGTCGCCTCTTGAAAAATTTCACAGATGACAACACTTGTTATGTTGGGGGTAAACGGACTATGTATATCCAAAACACTTTTTATTCAGGCTGTTAGCCCCAAAGTGGTTGTCTTAGAGTGAAAAAGCAACTTGATCAACTCATTTGTCATTTTTAACATAAAAAAGTGTCCATCAGCTTTTGTTTCTCTTGTCTGTGTTGCCCGTATCCAAGTGCCAGCAGTACTTAAGAAAGCACAGGAAATATCAGACAGCAGAGGAGTGAGAACTAAAACAACAAAACACCCCCCAAATCACAAAACACAGCTGTGAGAAACAGCCCTTGAACACCAGAAGGAGAAAGGGGAGAAAGTGTCCCAGGTGCCTTAGCAGGCATCTACACTGCCACACCTTGAAAACCTGACACTTGAGGAGGTGGATATTCCTAGAAGGAAACTGCAGCCCATGAAGAGCCCATAACTGAGCAGGAAAAAAAGGGAGGTGGAAGAGAGAAATTTATAGGCTAACCATAATCCAATCCTTTCCCCACTCTCCTGTACTGCTTGGGAAGTGGGGAGGAGATAGAGAAGTAAGGAATGGAGGAGTTAATTTGAGCCTGGAGAACATGAGGATGGAAGAAGGTATTGTTGTAATTTTGTCTTTGCTTCTCAACAGCCAAGTCTACTTTAATTTTTCCTCAAACCAAGTCTGTCGTGTCTACGACAGTAATTTGGTAAGTCATCTCCCTGTCTTTATCTCAATCCAGGAGCTTTTCTACCTTATTTTCTCCCCATGTACTGCAGATGAAGAAGAGAGAGAGGCTGGCTGGACACTTGGCAGACTGTCAAAGTCAATCCACCCCAATCATAATAAACGTTAACTAGGGAATTAGAGAGCAAACTTGAAAGCAAACCTGGAAATTTTGAAAAGGTGGGGTGAGAAACCTTGGAGTGGGATAAGGAGCAGTGACCCTACCAGGTGTCACCCTCTGGAATTTGTATTCCTGCCTGGGCCAGGCCCAGCACCTCCTGGTTGGATGCAGGAACAGTCTTCACCCAGGCATTCACCCACAGCACAGGAGCAGCATGATGCACAGCTTCTCAGGACGCATGTGGAGCTGCCTGTTGCTCCCACCCAGGGCTTTTCCTTTAGCTGGGCACAGGCAGTTGCATGGATGCATCCTCCACTGGAGCACCCACATCTCCACAGGAGGGTCTGCATGTGGGAAACCTGCAACCATACTCTGGGGTGGGGGTACGTGTAACCCGCATTGGTAGGGATTGCATACAGATTTGTGTCTGTGTTTGACTGTAATCTTCTGGATTAGTTGTAGAAGTGTGTTTAGCAAACAATAGGTGTTTATTAGCATTTTGTATGCAAAAGTACTGCTGATTATCCACTGTATTAATGAAATTGATTCTTAATACATACTTCATTGATTGCCAGTCAATTACATGCCATTAATAAATGGGTGAGTCAATCCTGATTGGATTTAAACTCCATGAAATGAGTTTAAACTGAACTGCTCAGCAGTTTTTCCCAGCAACAATTTGCTACTGGTCTTTTTAAGAAGCTAATGTTCAGATCCATAAGGCAATAGAGGTGCCAAAATGTATTCACAGAAACTAAACTTAATTGTTAAGTGTTTTTCCCACACACACTCAGTTTTTTTAGTTAATGTGACCATTAGGATGGAATTTTATTGCCTAAAGAAAATGTTTACCAACAGGCTTTGATGTCCTTCTAGGTAACTAAGCGTCTGTTACAGTCAGTAGAATCTAATCAATATAGTCAACAGGGCCCAAATTTCTAAAAATAATCATTAATCTCAATAACCACCAGAGACTTGATTATGTGGGCACACTAATAGCATTTGAGGTGACTTTTGGTATCTCAACTGTCTTACCGCTGTCATTCCACTTGTTCTCCTACATTCTTATATAAGTTTTGTGTGATTCCTACCAGAACTGTATTAATGCCTTAACTGTGTTACTAGCTGTGTTTGGGAATAGATGTCTTTCAGGAGCTGAGTGGAGCTATAGGGGTTGATTTGGGAGTGATCTAATTGTTTTTGTTAACTAAGCATCTACTAATTTCTTAGAAGCTTGGATATTTAGGACATGTATAGGTACTTACAAGTAGACTTCTAAAATTAGATATTTTCATTCGTAACTAAATCCCGCCCTGTGGGTCAGCACTGAACAGCTCTCTCAGCCAAGGGCAATTTTGTAATCTGTAAATTAGTCACATTTGAGTGAAAGTTTTGTCTTCAATCTACTTCTAAACAGGAACTTTATAATCAGAGCTCTCCAGATAGGACCATTTTGAGTACCACAATTTCAACTTTGGAAGCTAGTTAAGCTACCCTGACAACTAAATAAAAAAAAAAAAAAATCATCCTCATTGGACTACAGTATCAGAATGTCTATTATTACTCACTTTCAACTCCCATGAATTTTGCATTTCTGGTCGCAGAACACTATATCAGCTAAGAGGAAGGAGTTGAATTTTATTCTAGTTTTGTCTTACATTAGAGCACAGTGCTGACCATCAGCTCAAATCTCTTCAGACTAAGATTTACTAAGGTTTCCACTTCCCAGCCAAATTCTATAATCAAGAGGCTGTTCTGAAAAATGGGGCAGCTGCTTTCTGCAGGAATAGGATTCAGGCAATTCCCTTTTTCCTGACTGTTTGCATCTGACTGTTCCTATTTGCATCTTCTCACTTTTCATTCTGAGTTTTGTGAATCTCATTCCAACTTTTCTCTACAGGTTTCTGCTTCTGTATAGTTAAATGCCCTTTCAGAACCAGATGCGTATTTTTTATACACTGTAATCTTCTTTGTCATAGTTTCTACAACCTTTGGCAGTCTGACTCCTCATGTTTTCTGGCCAAATTCATCTTTGTGTGGGTTGCTGCGGTTTCAGAAAATTAAACTACTTGACTCCAAGTCTTCTTTCTGTACATCTGAAACAGAGAAATCAATTTCTAATTCCCAAGATTGCTTAGAAGATTAATTAGGTATTGTTGTTGCAAACCTCTTAAGACGAAAATACTACATGAAGGAAAGTATTATCATATAATTGTTCCCCCTTAAAACATAAGCTATATTTTGTTAGGAGATTGTGGATGCTTTCCTTTAAATTCTTTCTTATTTTTTTTAAACCTGTTTAAGTTTTAAATGTGGGGTTTTTTTGTGGGTTTTTTTTGTTTTGTTTTGTTTTTGTTGGGTTTTTTTTGTTGGTTTTTTTTGTTTTTTTTTTTTTTCCTGAGAGTAGAGAATGTTTCACAGCATAATTGAATTTCCCATCATCTGGAAAATACAGGTTCCCAGGTAAAGATAAACAAATACCCTTTTTTTGTTTGCTTTTTCTTTCCTCTTTTTTTTGTAAAACATATTAAATCTATCATTGGAATTTTTCTTGTTATAATAGTATTTATTGTAGGTTGATGTAAAGCATTCTCTTGTTCACTATTGGTCAAACTAGTTTGAGGCACCTTTCCTGAGAGATTCCTTTGCACACAGAAACTATGTCCTTGTCTCTTTGTGAAATGAATTTTCAAACAAGGATAGTTCTCACCAGATAAATGACATTTTATGAAATCACAAAATGTGCCTAAAACAGCATAATGGCTTTAAAGCATTTTAATTAGCTATTTGGCAAATCAACAGATGTAGAGTATCATTGAGCATGCATAATTTATCTACTAACAATAGTGTCTGTATTTTTTAGGAGCTCATAACATTGTCTTTCACTTGTGCTTTTATACACCATTGATTGTAATCCTAACAGTTTGCAAGAACTTTAAACACAAAATTCTCAAAACAGTGGCATTCTAAATGAAATGACATATCCAGTTTTATACCAACCATATAATGTCATTCTTTATTACTAGCTACACTCAAAAGCTTCAAAAGCCCTCTATTATTAATATCAGATTTGTTTTATTCTGTAATATTTTAAAAAATATATAAACTATTTAAATATTATGATTACAGCAGAACATCTCCTTTTATCTGAAAGCAAGAAACACACCAGGAACTTTGCAAATCCTTCTGGAGAACCTCCTGAAACTACTAGGATATCTAACATAGTGGTACCCAAACCATTATAATTTGACACTATTTTACATTTCTTATTTATATATTTGTTACAAGGGTTTGCTCTGGAGTAACTTATGTTTCCTTGTATTTGCTTTTTCTTCTTTCTTCATATATGAGGTTAAAGATACAGAGGTATGCTGGCATCTATTTCCTAAATATCTTAGTATACTTCAATAGACTTAGAGGTGTCTGAGAGCCATGAGACAATGACAGATGTGACATAAGTCCTAATCAGATAAATTTCTCTCTGAAGAAGCAACTGGAAGCTAGACAGGATACTGAAATGGCACTGCAAGTTTGTTTTCAGACAGGTGAATCACATCCACTTTGGATTCAGCTCAAGATTAAATTATCCACATTTATATTTCTAACTGTCTGAAACTTCTTTGTGATACCTAAACTCAATTACAGTCGTTGCACATCTCAGTACAGTCTGTGTAACTTGGGAAGCATTTCAGCTTGTCCAAAAATTCTCCTCTAATGCCTGAATCAATCCTTGAGACTGTGGCATTTGGAGTCACTTGAAATATGCTAGGGTATCCCACCTGACCATCAGCTGCCATTGCAGATGACCTGTTGACCACTCAGTGTCTCCGCTGGCACTAGGTCGCTGTGTTTGGGCAACCAATCCTAATCTGGTGGGTGACTACTTAAATAGTTCTGGTTAACTAGAGGAATATGCTGACTATATTGACTAGACTTATTCATTCAAAAGTAGACACAAACATTTTGAGATGAGTCTTTATATTATATGTCCTTACCTGGAGATGGAATATTTCTGTATAGGCTTTGATAGTGTTAAGACAGCCATCTTTCTTGTAGCTTATAACTCAAAAGGGTATTATATCTATAGAGGAATATTCATACAAAAAAAAGATAAAATCTGATTCCTCTTTAGAAAGATATATTTGTATCACCCTTTGATAAATGGCCAGCACTGACTGACAAGAACCACTGCTACTTTTATGACTTGAGCTATTTCTCTCTATATAGGAATTAGTTACTCCATATGATATGGATGCAGGGAATCACTGAGATACTTCTATAACTTCTTAATTCTCTCATGTACATTCTGCCTTTTCGAACAGTTTTGAGATTTGAAATGCTGCCACCACTACTTCCTCCTTCCCACTATGACTTTGAAGCTAAAAGTCAAACATTTCCAAATAGTTAATTCCCTCTGAGTTATGCACAGCATGTGTACTGTTGGGAGTTATCCATGGAGCTGCATCACGGAATTTCCCATTCTGATCGCATCCTTGGATGTGGGAACTCTGGACATTGCATGCTGGCCCACTGTCCAGGAACTGTGAAGTACTACTGGAAGTGACTTGACTGTTATTTTAGATATATCAGCTCTCATCCTTAAGGAGACAGCACATGTTTAATAAGCACAATATAAGACATCTTTACATTATATTAATTATGGCCTTTGTCCATCTCACCATTTATAGCTTACTGGTCCTGAGCTTTCTGTAAAATGGACGATTCTTGTCCTCTGACATGAGCAGTCTGTTTTGATGTCCTCCCTCAAAAGGTCTTTTGTCTCTCTTTACACATTAGATTACTTCTTTTTCCTTTAGATTTTTTCTTGTTTTTTTTTTAGAACAACTATTTTCGGCAGAGGAAATAAAAAAATAATTAAGTCTTTCACATCCTCTTGTGTTGAAGTCTTGACTGTTCTGTTATCTGTCTTATTTTTCACTCTGAGGCACACAATTTAAAAGTGAATAGTTTTATTTTTTTTTTTACCCTGTGTTTTATTGTTATTGAAAATTTATAGGTATGTGAATCCAAATCTGCCCTATTTTATATTGTCAAATCATCTACATAAAAACCTATTACATCTTCTGGGCATTGAGGTAAGGATCTATTTACATAAATCCATTTGCACAGCATGATGAACTGTATGGCTATTAAAAATTGCCTGTTTACAGTATGGATTAAACAAATAAAATCAAAATACAAAAGATTAAACTGGTTTGAAATAGCTTAATCAGTCCAGAACATTAATTCTTTTTGTTTGTAGATGTTGACTATAACATAGGGTTTTTTACCCCTGTTATTTTTAAATTAATTTGAACCATATGAGGTATTTAGAGCCAGCTGGCATAAAGAATCTACATATTAGATTCTTGTTCTGGTTTTAATCTCTCAGTTTACAAATAACTTTGTTGTCAGTCTTTTCAGTCTCCGACCTGCAATTTTACACCCCCTATAACTTCCATTTTGTCATAGGTTAAGAATTCACAAAAGAATTCACATTTTCAGTTCTAGGCTTTGTTCTTTCTGAAAACACACAGGGAAATGTTCTACTGTTGCATCTGCATGGGCCCCGCTGTGTTCCTCAGCTGGCTACTACTCATTTTACAAAGTAAGCTGCTTCTTACTGAAGTATGTAGTTTCTGTTGTTCAGTATTTGGTAGTTAAAATGAGGAGCTGGGCTCAGAGTTCTGTATCGCAATAAAGAACTCTGGTTTCTTTCTTTTAGCTGATTGTAACAGCTTAAACTTGGAAGTAACATCCTTCTTGCAGAAAGCCAACAAGAATAATAAAGTAGGTGCAGAAAGGAGTTCTGTTAGTATGAATATTGAATAGTGAACAGTAGAATATGGTGATGCAAAAGAAAAGACCAGAGGTAATAAAAAGTTACAGGAAAATGTTTTGCATTAAGAATAAAGAACATAGATTGAAAGTAATAGTATGTTCCCTTAATATATTTTCCCCACGCTTCAAATTCTGAGGGATTTTCTAAGGAAAAGCTTTCAAGAGTAGTATACCAAGAGAGGAAAACAACTGTCAAAACTAAAATACCCACTTCATCTGAACTGTGGGATCTGTAGCAAGATCTTCATTCAGTCGTGTATCTGACAGGATGAGCTGAAGGTCTGATATCCTGCTTTTCTTCTGCAACTGCAAAGAAAACCTCTTCACAATGGAAGCAGGTGAACATGAATTATAAAAAGATGCTTGTGTAGGTACATCAGAGCTAAGAGGGAAGAAATGTGTTGAATATTTTTTTTTTTTTATGTACACAGTAATGCCCCAACAGCATTCTCTGATATGTCATCAGGTTGCATCGGCGTGAAACAATTATGAATCAGAACCAGAAAGTTTAATGGCACAGTATAATTCCTAAAATATTAGAAATAGTGTGAAAAAAATAATGGTTAGATTACATGCTTTGTCTGTACAGCTGCATTTAACAACAAAATTGCTTTCCAGCTGTTTGCTCCAAGCAAAACTCATACGAAATGTATGCATGTGAGTGGTCATGTATGCGTGGTTTGACAAATAAACATACATCTATGATATATATGTGTAGGTAGGTTATAAATAAGGTTTTTTACTTCAGCTCCTTTAACATTTATGCTTGAGTCTTCCCATATCCAAATTTGTGTAGGAGGTTGGGGAACTATACATCCCACAGTGATTAGATAACAGTGGTCAACATAAACTGCTGATGCCAATATTAATTATGCCATATTTAGTAAAAATAATCTAATAACAATAATAATTTACTGAGTCAATTGCAGGTAAGTTTTTAATTTCCCAGGCTACTGAAAATAAATGGTTCTGCTGTCAATCGTCATCTACACAATAAACGAGTCTTGTCTTCCTCTTCAATTCTAATCCTGTGAAACCAAAATCATGGTTTCTCTGGGTAATTGAATGACCCTGGGAACTCTCACTTTTTTGTTTTGTTTTGTTTATGTGTTTTCTTTTGGTTTTGTTTTTAACTTGTGGATATATTTTTTTGTACATGATTAGGTTTGTGCAGATTTATTTATCTCAAGAGATAGCTACTAAACTTAGTTTATATTTTAGATTTTTTTGAAATTTTTGTTTTCACACAAAGAAGTATGATTAATTTGTGCTCTTTCATTAATATTGAAATTAATGTGGAAATAACCTGCTATTAATTTGTACTTTTAATATAAAAATATTAAATAGTTTTTCAATTAAAAACGAATAGGAAAACATAAAGACTTTAATGATCTTAGTTACTGTGAATTAAATCTAGGCCACGATGCAAGTAGATCCTTTAAAAAATTACTAGTTCCATAAATTAAAAGGTTTTCTCGAGGGTTTAGAAGCATCAAAGTAACAAAAACGCCTCTATAAAGGATATAGCAATTCATCTAATATCTTTATTAAAGTGGAAATTTTTCTGTGCTTGTAGATTTGCATTTTTATGTAAATCCATTCATAAGCACATGTAACTATATTTAATCTCATTTACTTGCTATTAGGGATATTCCACATAAATGTATTAATAAAAGATCAAAACTCAGTGATTTTTATTCAGGTAAATAAATTTCCTTTAGTCAAGAAATTTGAAAGTATTGGCAAAAATAACAGTCTCATGTAAAAAAAAGTCATAGCATTTACATTTTACATGAGACTGCTATTTTTGTTTCATATTATGGCCTAATTCAGCTGTTGCTGGTATAAATAGAAATCCTTTCACTGAATCAGAATTGGCTGTAAATATTCAGGCAAATAAGCCTTAGGCATAGTTTGTATTTATTTATTGTTCTTCCAATGATGTCTATACTCTAAAACATTCTCCAGTCTAAAACAATAGAGAAAGGATTATATGTAGATAAAGGAGCATTAATAAGTACTAGAAATTTTTCATCTAGAAATGTTGCACATATGGTTGGCATGACTTTCAGAAAGGCATACTTCAGTGTAGAGGCATGCAGTTTAGGAATTCGTGCCTTTTTAAAAAAGTAGAACAAGGGGTTTAAAAGATATAAATCTTGGACTCCTGTACTTAGGCTTAGATTGATTTAATATCTTTAATAAGTGCACCATATTTAGTATTTCATTAAAGTATCTGATCTGGGGGCATGGTAACTGTATGTTCTAAGTACAGTTGTGATGATCTGGCTCTCAAAATCTTCCAGGATGACCTATGTTTTTTAATTTTTATGCATGGAATCTAGGCCATCTATGCTTCTAACTTGGATGCCTCAAAAACTTAACATACATAAATATTGTTAAATATTTTGAGTCTCCTCCTTCCTGATGTGAATAATAATTATTATTCTTTGAAATAATTTAGCATAAAGGGTAGATATGCCAAGTCTTATCTAAACCAACCTGAAAACCAAACAGTGATGTCTGCTAAGTCAGAAAAAATACATTTTAGATCTTGTCTTGGGTAATCACAGCTTCCTATTAGCTAGAAAAGACTTTCAGGAAGAATAAGTCAGCAGAGAATACAGTTAACATTTCTAAGTGCTGGAAAAAACACTTCTCCTAAAATGAAAGTGTTTTAACTTTAAAAACTTCTATTGCTCTACAGTATTCAAAGGGACAATCAGAATGTGGAATGTGCTCATCAGAAACAGAGAACAGCCTCCCGTGTGCTGAAAAGTCCTGTAAAGAATTGCTTACATTAGTTTATGAAAAGAGGTTTATGCTTTCAATGTAAATAATTGTGGCAATAAAATCCAATGCTAGTCACTGCGCTACAGTAATTTAAAATGCAGCCAGTTGTAGACAGAAGATAAGTTTTACACTGGACATGCCAGAAGCAACATACTTATTACAAGAGAGAGAAACCAAGAAAGAGTTTCTGTTTACATTGAAATACAGCAGAGATGGTTTGTTCTGTTCTGTTCCAATAAAGATAACAGAAAAGGTCAACCTAGTAGTCATAAATAAAGATAGAATGGGCATCTGGACAGATAGAGGAGCAGTGAGTCAAGGGGGGTTTTGCAAGCCCCTAACATGTAGAATATTGTAATTAGATGTCGAAATCTGATTAATATGTATGTAGAAATGTTGCAATACCTCACAAAATTTGTATAAAAACCCTGACTTCTCACTCAAACTTTAGAGCTTCTTTGTCCGATGCGAATCGGGAGCTCTCCAACGCTGTATACAACAAATACCTTTGCTGTTTAAAGGCTAAATTCTGTCTTTAAACAGTTCCATTGAGCCTTTTGGGCATCAAGAGCCCATAGACTCAAATCCATTGGTGATATACAGAGAATCTAACAGAATAATACCTTCAGACTCTTCACTGATGTTCATCAACCTCCTTATGGTTATTTAAACACTTTTTAATAGTTTCTTAAGAATATATTCATTAAACAAAGTACTTTGGTATTGTCTTAAGCATGTTTTACCTTTGAACTCTAGACACTGGCTTGCATTAAAGATATTTAGTTTTTGAAAAAGAAAGCAACAGCTTCTTAGAATGGTATTGATATAATCCTTTTCAGATGCCTGCATGATACCTAGTTTCTTGAATAAGCTATGAGAGGAAAATGACACTTCTAAAGGACAGCTCACCTGATCTATCACAGACATATATTTTACAAGGAGATTTATCATCCTATAAAAGCAGTTCTAGAAGTAGGTATTACTCTTGACTCAGAAAACCTGTGCTGAATGCCTTAGAATTAAATTTCCTTTTTTTTTTTTTTTTTTTTTTGACCCAATTAAGCATTTGGAATTATTCAATTAGCCCTTATTTTAATCACACTGAAGTGCTATAGCCAGCCATCCCATGGCCTTGGGTATCCCAGAAAAGTAAAAAAAAAAAAGTTATCCCATTCAGGTAGGATCAATTCTTCAGTGTTTTTAAAGATATCCGTTTGCTGTAAATTTCAGTGGAGTTTAGGCAACATTTAAGTATGTATTTTGTAGATTTCAGTTTCTCACCGAAAAGCCCTATTCAAATCAGAAAACACTGAATTTCTGAAAACTACACTGACTAGTCTGGGAAGCATGTTAACATGAATGGACACATCAATTATTTTATTTGTGTTATCTCTTATTTTATGTTAGAAGCACTGTTTTCCTTATAAACTCTGTTTCCTGGAAAAGAAGGTATCTGTGATATATGCCATAGACTTTTCCCAACTGGTGAAGTAAGAACTGTGCAGTGTTTTAGCTGAGTTATGACAACCTATACCAGTTCTGAAGGCCATTTATACTGTTCTTGGTGTCTACATTTCTGACAAAAGAGCAACACATCTGTGTTGGCTTACAAAACTAATGGTTTGCTCAAGGATAGTGAGCAGAAAATAATAAACAAGTGGCAATGTTTCAAGACAAGCTATAGAAAATTCTATCCACTCTAAAAAATCTATAAGAAGACCCATTTTCTTGACAAGAATACTAAAATAGTTCCAAGAATGTTCCTGCAGACAACAGGAGAATATCTATTTGTTAAAGAGATGTAAATTGGTAGGTATAATTTTTGTTATGTTCTTGACACATAATGGAAGAGATGTCTGCAGTCTAAACTTCAAGCTGTGAAGCAAATATTCTGTAAGCGTAGACAGATGTTTCAGTTTACTGACTACTTTCCGAATGTTGCTTCCAAAATCACAGTGAGAGAAAGAAAAAAGGAAAAAAAATGTATTCTGAAGTAGGCTGTCTTAGAAAATGTTGCTGAAAATGAGTACCTCACAGATTCAATGCATTCTTATGTATAACAAACATCTCATAAACTCACACCTTTGTTTTTCTTTCGAGAAGAAAGAACAACGTACTTTTGGCCATTCCTTCATACATTTCTTCCCAATTGGTGAAGATACAGATAGTAATATACCACTAACTTGTTTCCTTTTGGCTCTTTATTCTATCTTAGTTCACTCTCCTGCTCTAAACTCTGTATTACTAGTTTGGATGCACTAAAGGGCTTTTCAAACCAGTAGTCAAAGACTGCTTATCTAAATGTCGTCCATGTCTGCATGTTTCTGTGAGTGAAAGAATCTTCTTATTATTGTCCTATAAGTATTTGGCACAACAGGAGTGGATTGAAACAGCTGTTGCTTAAATTAAACTAGATTTAATATGGTCCTCGAATGACTTGTTTTCACTTTAACATGTATTTGATACCATTAAAAAGACCATTGTTTTGGACCATGTTACAGATTATAAAGCATTTTGTATATATGTGATATATTAATCCTAAAGGTATCCAGTTTCCCTGCACAAAACTGCGGAGTGAGCAAATGTATTTTAAGAGGAACTATTGAAGGATTCACTAAGAAAGCACATTATTCTGGATAAAATACCAGTGTAGTTAAAATCTGTACATATTATTTATTTTGTCTCACTGAAAAGGAATTTTTACATAGCTGAAAACCAGCTTATGAATTGGAACAGGAAAGGATAAGAACTTTCCTTCGTGGACAGTCTCACCCATTGCATCCACATGATAGGTATTTCATACTGTTATATTCACCTATATTAGAAGAAAAGAATCTTTAGAATAATGAGAAAATATGGAGAGAATTTTGTTTGGGAAGGGTGTGTGAGAAGTAAGCTTTATGATTCCAGCTTTGAATGTCAGCTGTTGGTTTCACACATATCTAGCAAAGGTTTAACATTCTCCCATTGCTATAGGATTGCAGATATTATCAATTAGAGCATGAATGCTAATATTCATGTGTTCAGAGTGCCAGACAATTTTGGTTGAATGTTGAAAGGAATAAAAAATCACGAAGATTTTCACTATTTCACTATTTAAATACTTGATCGAACTGGTGCTCTTATTTGTTTAGGAACTTTCCAAATAAACCTTAAAATGTGATTTCAAAAAGTTTTTAGGATGTTTTTGGAAGCAAAAACTGCATTAATCTCTTTTTCAAATAAAAGAATTATTTCTTATGGTAGAAATTATTTCTATCCTCAGACTGCATAGTTGGCAGCCTCTTAGTTGAATGTTAATTCATTTTTTTAGTAATTGTAGACTATATTTATGAGTTTACTTCTCATCATAACTAAATGTAGATGTTAGAATATGTTTTATATCACACTGCAGAGTTGTTTCAATATTCTCAAATTAGAAGGTACCCAAAAAGCACAAAGGAAAACTGCACTTGATTTTTCACCAATATTCTGAAACTTAACCTTAATTGAAACAGTTCATTTGAGTCTGATGCTTTACAATAGTCCCTAGAAATAAAGCCCTTAGACAGGTTTTTCCGTTCAATATGGTAAACAAAGACCTTGATGTAAGGTCACTGAGATAATTTTTGTTCCTGTTTTTTTCATATCTGATAGCTTTGAGGGTTTTTTTCTTCTTTTGGGAAACTCCCAAATCCATCTTTCTTCTGCAGCTTTAGCTTTCTGCAGACAGTTAAGCTATGTTTAGCCAGATTACTACCATAATACTGTGGAGTCTAAAAAATGAGGAACACACTTTAAGTCATTGAAGTAATAGGATTAATCTACTTGAAATGCATATGGAGTCTCTCAGACACCCCTTGAACTCATCAACAGATCTGTCATTGACGTAACAAAGGTATGACTACAAGACATATACATAAAATTAGATACACAGTTAAGAGACTTACTAGATTTAGGCCATTGATTATAGTAAAACAGAAGGTGAGGGCTTTACTGACATTTTTAATAACTTTGCATCACTGGGGACAATGGTAATGTCAACATTGACTTATTGTCAATAAACTCAATACACTCCCATAGACGGATCATACATACATGTTGGATTTTCAATAAGAAAATAACTACATTCTAAATTGAAACACTGATATTTATAACTCAAAGTATGACATGTATGACATGTTTATATGAGAAATATTGGAACTAGGAGACAACTTAATACACTTCTTCAATGTCTTTATGTTACTTGTGTCACTGATCTGTCTCAGGCTAGTCCAGTGACCAGTGTAAGCTGTTTAAAGTATAAACTAAATAAAAAGGGCATACAAAACCTCATCCACATATTTTTCTTTTTCTTTCTCAGTGTTATTTCACTGTAAAATTTCACAGAAATTATTTACAAAAAACTATTACATTGAATATGGTAATTTTGGGGGTAAAATTCTCATAGCTCATGAGAGGAAAAATAAAAGAAATTACCTTACAAAAAATGAGACTGTGATTGAATATTTCTTACTATGGATAAAAAGTTTATACACACAACAAGAGCCATGCAACCAAGCCTATACTTATAGTCACAAAAATTCATATGGTGAAATATAATTATATACGCTACTTAAATAGAGTTGTACTAAGCAGATAATAATGGTTCAAGGATTTAAACCATTTAAACCACAATTCACGAGATTCAAGTCCACCTGCCAAACATTTGGATCATATGTTGTCTATGTACAATCACAGAATGTACCCAGAATAAATTCTGTTGCAAAATGCCTAACGCCTGACTGTTACATTATTGTAACATTCTGTATTGAATTAGTCTGGAAGGAACATATTGATGTGCAAGTGTAATGGCTCTCAGATCAGACACCTTTTATCAACTACTTGGCTAATATACACTCTTAAATTCAGACTGGACAAAAGCGAAGGGTAAACACCAAAGTCTGCCGTGCTTATGACTTCTAATTGTATGGTTGGCCAGCCATCTGTATTTGATTTGGCTGTTTCAGTATGTGGGTTTTTTTTTCTCTACTAATAAATACAACTTCACTGTACAATTTTGCATGCAGTAAATTACACTATGATGGCTGATGCTGTCAGTGACATACATGGGTATTGAGTCTGATAACTAAAGAATGACATTTAACTGAATAGAACATCTGGAACTGAATGAGTTTTGCCGAAAAATGAACATGAAGGCCAATCAAAGACCTTTTTACCTTGAAAGTTGGCAGAAAGAGTGGTCAGAAGAGACATGCTGATATCTCTGCATTAGTTGATGAGATAGTATTGCATGACAGGTTTAAATAACAGTAATCAATTGTAACAAAGAATTCACACTGACACTGTAACTCCTTGGCACCACAGCTTCAAGGAATGCAAATATCACTACATTTCCTTTACATGTGTTACTGTACAGTACATAATTTCGGTTCTCCAAATATGTAGTATTTTTTACTGACATTGTGGTTGTTAGAAAAATATGCTTGAGATGTGCATAAAGGTCTGTCAATAGAAGCACAGAAATCTTCAATTCCAAACTTGCTTTGATGTCCAATTCTCCTACTGCACCAGATTGGCATTTATAAGATCACATTTACAGCTTTGTTCAAAACTTTAAGCTACAAGCTGTTTAGAGCACTAAACAGTGATCACTCATGGACTAATGTAATTTTAGTTTTGATATACAGAGCAAGATAATTACTACTTTTATTGTTCTTCGTTTACTTTCTGATTTAAGTCAACTACTTGATAGACAAAGACAATTCATTGACAACAAAAATATGTTTGCTCAAAATACTTAACTTTTTTTCATCTATAACAAATCTATTTTCTGTGTTATGAAACATTAAAAGCTTTTAAACTTGCTCAGAATACATACTAACCAAAATTACTGAAATGAATCATGAAAAGAAGCACTTCTGTGGAATGTTTTTTGGTTTTTTGTTTTTTTGCTATGAGAAATTTTCATTAGTTTGCATTTTCAGAACATACATGACATTAATGAAAGCAGAAGTTAAAAACCCCATGTCGTTATACTACAGTTGCTTTAGTTTATAAAGAATTGTATTTCCTCAGTAATATTGAATCTGTCTTCATTCACTCAGATAATTAAAACTACACAGAGTCCAGTTCTGAAATGTTTAGCCTCTGATAGAAACAATTTAGATTTCAAAGTCTATTAAGAACTATATATTTAAAAATCCTTTTCATTTTTTTAATACAAATAAATAAATCTCAAAAAAGAATGTACATTTGATAAGCATAATTCTTTGTTGCCTGAAAGTTTCTGATAGCATTTTCTCAGGAAATAAATCTTTTTTTCTTGCAATATGTATTTTCAGTATTATATTTAAACATAATGTTGATTCAATTTAACAGTATATTGAAATACGATGATATAAGTTTTTCTATTTTTTTCAGGCATTCACAAGGCAGAATTTAACAGACAGCTTGGAATTTTTCACTAGTGTATCACAATACAAATAACCTTTAATACAACATATTGCAAAAACTTGTCACTTGTTGTCACTTGTGTCTTTGTGTCTTTGGAAAATTCATGCATATCTTTATACAATGTCAATTTTTAAAATTTACTATTTGCTTTTTTTTTTTTTTTTTTAATCAGGAATCATTAAGGTTTGAAAAAACCTCTAAGGTCAAGTCCAACCATTACCTAGCACTGACAGGTCCACTAAATTATGAGACCTTACCTCAAGGTCTTTTTTATCACATTAGATGGAATAACTTCTTTGGCTAAGGGCTTTACTTGTAGGGACTACTTTAAAGCATCAGACCCAAATTAACCCCACATGTATAATACTTATATAAAGCCTAAATCTCTTATAGTAAACTTGGTAACATGATAGTAAAACATTATGTTAAGAATTGATGATTTCCATTTACCTGTCACAGAAAATAAGCTGTCAGAATTAAACTGGTGGGAAATGGTTCTCATTTATGTTCTCACTCAGTTGAAGGTTGCTGTACATGGGAGAACATCTTCCATTATCAATTAAGACTAGTATAAGAATATGTGAAAACCTCTTCAGAAAAGTATTATATGAAAGTCACTGTGGTTTTATGTGTTTACCCTGGGAATGAGAAATCTTCTGGAGTGATTCTGAGAAAGAGAGAGACATGAATCCTTAGGTATGACCTTGTCCCTTCATCTGGGACAATCATGGAGACTGGATGCAGAATAGCATCACTGATACTCTGTCAGCAGATGATGCTCAAACCCACACATTTTTCAAAGTAAAGCCCTGTATAAGGCAGTGACAAGTGTGGAGTGAAGGAGGTGTGTAAAGTTGTGTGGTCTCCAGACATATCGAAAATATCTTTATAGCTTAGCCATTTATAACAGGCATGATTTATTTCTGTGCATACCTTCTGAGGTGAATAACCATTTGAAACTAGTAAATTTTCTCTTACTCCAATATGGAATCATAGAATCACAGAATGGTTTGGGTTGGAAGGGACCTTAAAGTTCGCCTAGTTCCAGTGCCCTTGCCATGGGCAGGGAGATATTTAAATGCTACCCTTTCTAGCTGTTTTCTTAATATCTAAACATTTTTTTTCAAGATGCAACTCACTCTAGATGCTCTTTTAGTATCTGAAGATTTTTCTTCCTAAATTCTATAAGCAGGATTTCTGAAAATATCATTAGAAGAAAACAAAAAACAGATTTCAAACAGATTAGCAGACAAGAGACTCTGAGCTGCAAAATTATGAAGAGTATACCACATTTCCCCAGATGGATAAAGTGATAGCACTTTATGTAGGAAAGAATTCATAATGGACAGAGAAAGAGTAGGAAGAAGCTGGCTCTCATAGCAGTTGTACAGAGTGCTTATCCAGGAAACAGGCTAATCATCTGTATTTCAGATTGCTCTAGGAACAGTACACATTATTAAATACTTATTCTAAGCAAATCCATTTCAAATTGGAGACAATGTCTATGATTATTTTTGATTGCTGGGGGCTGTTTTTAAATGTATTATAAATAATAAGGAGTTCCTTTCCTGATGGAAATTAGGACTCTTCATTCCTCCTAGCTATTTTCCCTTTGATATGAAAATTTATAAAACATAGGAATATGGGAAATGGAGGACTCAAGAAGATCTCGTGTTATTTTAATCTAACACCTGGATTGTAAGGTTGGTTGGAAGGCCTAGATAAAAATCTCAATAATTTTTTGAATTGACATTTGGACACCTTGATATGTGTCCCTTTGACTGAAGTGTTCTGAAAAATGTTGCATTTTCGTCTACCATGTGGTAATTAAGTAATTGATTATTTTGCTTCCTTCTGGGCTTATGGTCAATAGCAATGTTTTTATGCTCAAGAGTCTATGAAATTCTCATAGCAATAGAATGATCATATTGTTTTTTAGATGTTTGCTAACCCATTCAGGGAAATGATAGATTATATTTGCTGGTAAATGAAGGACATTATCAAGGCCATATTTTTATTCCATTTTTTAAACATTATTTCTGCCTGAGACCTTGGTTTAGAGAAGTGCAATAGGGATGTTTGTCTACTGAATGAAAAGTAGGAGATTCAAATACATGTAGTTAGAGAAAAGGATATTCTCGTTATGGTAATAATATAATGAAAAAACCCTCATCTCTGACAGTGATGTATAAATACATATTCACAGAATTTAAGGGTAATAATCCTGGGTCACGTAGGTTCTATATGTTTTATATTTTGAAGACAAGTAGCATTTTCAGCTCATAACTATCTTCTTCATGAAATGAATTTTGATAGGAGCCAGGTATCCATCATCTCAACTGAAATTATCATAAATAAGAGAACAGTTATCTGAATCTTGTATAAAAAAAGCTTATTGGAGTAGGAAAAAAAAAAAAGAGGATATGCATATTCATTTACTTGTGACACAGAAAAGAATACTTTTGTGTTATTCCATTTTAAGATTCAAAAGAGTCTATTCTGAGATACAGGTTGAAAGAATCATGCTGAGGTGGAAGATTGTAGGATCCAGCCACTGGAAGTCAAAAGAGGATCAGGAGGAGATCGAAGTATCACAGGAACATGAGTGAAAAAGGACTCATGAAAGACATATCTTTAAACCGAAAGGATGGAATAACAGTTTAAGAAATTCCATTACTAACTCTGAAGTTGTTAGAAAACTAGTTGGCATGTATTTTGAAATGTCAAATGGGCATCAAAAGAGATTTTCTAAAATGCCTCTTCAGTTGTACCAAGATAAAATGTTAGATATTCTTTGATATTAAGTTTCCATTGTGTCCTAATTTTGAGCAGCAAACCAAATTTTGAAGGAAACAAAGAGTCTCAGGATCTGGTGAACTTTAATTCAGATTTTGAAACAAAAAACTATATGTGGTGAAATACATTTATTATTTAGTACTGTTTGTATGACAGCTGCATATTAATCTACATGGACATTTTAATCTAATGTATCTATTTCACTCTCTCTCTCTCTCTTCATCCACACACTCATTATTATGTTCTTCCTGGTCAAGTATTTCACTGGAATAATATTTTCTACTGTAGACTTCTAATTCCACTGAAATTCTGAGTGCAATGTAACAATTAATACAATTAATTCTATCTTTCCATTCATATTTCATTCAGTTGAACCTATTACATTTATCAGAATGTTGAAAGAAATGTTACTCTGGACTCTTTTTTTGAGTTTTAAATTTAACTGCAGGTTAAGTACACAGATAGTATTAAAAGAAACATGGAGAAGAGGAAGAAAAATTCTGTTAAACTGTAAAAAATACCTGTAACTTCAAACATTCCTAACCCTTCATATAGCAACTATGTTTTAGAGTTAATAAATGCATTTATTTTTCTTAGACATGTAAATTTGCACTTCAGTAGAGTTTGATCCAACCAGCTAAAGCTCCCATTTAGCCACTGGTATTTCAACACTTACATGCTGGTATTAAAAGAGCCATATACTTAATAAATATGCTTAAAAAGAAATCTTACCCACAGGTTGAATCCTTCACTGAAAAATTTCCAAATGAATTCTCCAAAACACTTCACAAATGCTAGAAGAATTCTAATGAAGTATGAAGGTGATTAACTTATCATAAATCATTGTTCAGTTTTGTCATATAACTTTCCCTAAAGCTCTGAATGCAGTATTGCATGTTCTGTGAAGAGATTAAACTAGTATTATCTTCCTATGGGCAAAATTAAAGCAGTTCCTCTAACCTGTGGCATACAAATTCATTCAGTATTTCTGACAGTTGTAACAGACATAAAGGTCAAATTGTGCCCTGTGTACCCGTATTCATTCAATTTTGGCACTTAAAAAATACATTTAATCAAACTTTTCAGAGTTGTGGCTTTAAAAATGGCTATTTATTTCTGGACTTTGATTTGCAATTTGCAATACTTTTTGAACCTGCTTCACCATGTGCATAATTATATATCTAATTTAAAGATTATGAACAGTTTTGAAGAAGTTCAGGTCTTGAATGCAGTCTTGTTGGTTTTTCTTCTATGCTGTTTCCAATATTTCAGTAAAACACCAAGGTTTATCTTCACTTTTTCTTGGAATTTTTCCTGGAGAATTACTTACCATGCAACAAACACATGCACACAAAAAAAGACCTCCATATTTTCTTCTGACCTCAAAGTGTTCAGCTATCTGAGAAAACATGCCTGGGTAGTGAATTTAAAGTTGACCTTTGAACACTGGACCCACTTTTAAGTTGAGATTTTTATCTGTTAATTATAGCTGACAAATCTCAGTAAAAAACAGATGGTAGACAGAGAAACATAGCAGCCAACAGAATCAAAGAGAGTTTACTTGAAATATGACTGATAAGAACAATTAATGAGTGTTGTTGCTCACAGACCCAATTAGAGTGCAGGATATTATTTAGAAAGAAAAAAAATATAAAACAATGTAGAAAATACAAGTTAAAAGTTAAATAAATTCTCATAGCCAGTTGATCTTAAACTATGAAACATTTCCAGAATGGTTTAGAAAGTTCTGAAGTTTGATAAAATAGAATAAAAACAAATCACACATTTTTAAAAAGATATCAATCAGGCCGTGTTTTTTTGTTTTGTTTTTCAGGAAAAAGGTACTCCTTGGATGTAGGAAAAAACAAAATCGAATGTTGGAATTGTATACTACATATTGTAGACTACATATGAATCTAGAAGACAGAATGAGAATTTTGGAACAGTTTAGCTCTTTCCCCATTAAATAAAAAATAATAAAATATTTTAGACCTTTGCAAAATACGTTTTGTAAACACTTTATTTATATTGTCATGTTGGGACTGCGCCTATCTTATTTGTGATGTTTCCACACTATGCTTCATGTAACTGTATCCTCCTCTGGTATGATCTGTTAGTGATATTTCCTACATGTTTTAAGGATCTTTTTAAGCTTTACATGCTGTCAAGATGATCATCCTGACGTAATTTCTCATCATTCAAGAAATAAGAGATCAAGTGCCCTAATAACTGCAAAAAAAATCTCTTCGTCCAAAGCTGTAGACTTTATGTGGATGAGAACTAGGATGTACAAGTTTGGACAAGTTTTTGTTGAGACTTTAATCTCTTGTGATAGTTTGGAAGAGTAACTGAACCAAGTACACGTGACTGACCACAGATGAACAACTATTCAGGTCCTGCTTGTGAAGTTTGAAAAAATTTCAGAATCTGCCAGGATCTTAGAAGGCCACTGCTTTTGACTGTAGACCATTAGCATTGCAATATGATATTGGTTCCAGCAGCATGAACAAGTAAAGGATTTCAGAAAATCTCTAGTCCACTTTTCTGCCAAAGTAGGGCCAGTTAAGAGGTCAACGGAGTGTGCTAAGGGCTTTATCCATTTGTGTGATGAAAAATTCCAAAGATAGAGACTGCATAACCTCTATGGACAATCCCTTTCCCCTTGTTCTCTGTCCTCATTAAGAAAACATTCCTCCTCATACCCAATTTTAGCCTCTCTTATTTCATTTTATTCTCTTTGTCTCTCATCCTCCCACCATATGTTATTAAAGAGCCCGGTTTCATCTTCTCATGAACCTCCTTGTATGCACTGCAGGCCTGCTATTCTTAAGACTAAACAAGCTCCATTTCCTGTTGAAGATGTGCTCCAGGTCCTCAGCCACTTCAGTAGCCCTTTGTTGTTACAGCAACATCTTTCATGCATTGGGAGGCCTGAAACTGGGTAAAATATTCTAGAAAATGATGAGGTATGAGGATAATCCCTTCTTGTACTTGCAGTGCTCATGAGATCAATAACTCGATTATGTTCACAGAGTATTGGAGAATACATTGTCCATGGCTGTTTACCTGATGTTAGCCGTATTCCTGGTGCTGCAAGATTATGCTTTGTTTTATTGTGCTCAGCCCTTTGCCCGTAACAAAGGCCTACTCATAGCCTTTCTGTTGCCTTCTTACAGCCTTGTTGCTGAACCACAATCAGGATGAATACTAGCCATTTACAAGCCCTGTATTCAGTCTGAATTTTCCCTGTTACAATTTATGACTTTTGACGCTGACCCACCTACCGTGTATATGTGTAAATGGTCTGGCTCTGACTTCTCGATAATCTCCTTGTAAGTACTGGAAGGCTCCAATTAGGTCCTTGTGAAGTACTCCCTGACCAACTCAAGTGGCTTAACTAATTCCAGTTTATTAATATTTTTCTTTTATTTGTGTTGTAAAACTGCACATAATATTCCAGACATAGTCAAGCATAGTCTAGCATGATTTACCTTAATGGATCTATGCTGGCTATTCCCAACCATCTTCCACCTTTCAGGAGAGAAGGGAAGAAAAAAGAGGAGAGAAGAACAAAATCACATTGTTTAAAATAGAAATAAGCATAAAAAGAACCATTTTTAAGCTCAATTTCCATATCCAGTGGAAATAGGACCAGTTTTAAGAAATCAGGTTTGACAATTTCTCTTTACAATGAAGAATAAAAGAAACTGGAGGAGGGAGATACTGAGAAATATTTCCATACCAAGAAAGCCAGGAAAAAGGTATTCACACTCCCTGGGTGTTCAAATAATTGTTCTTTATACCTCTAGAACGAGATGAACCTGACTCACTGACAGCAACAACTTCCCAAATTCTTCTGTTCATTGGAAAGAAAAGAAGTCTGGCTCACTGACACTAAAGTTTTTCTGTCTTATTTAGGTTGTCCTAGGCTCTAATATCATATTTATATAAATTTTTGAGGGTTGTTGTTACAATGGCACAGGTAGATAAAGGAAATATATTCTACAAAGGTTTCTTGACTTGTAAGTACTCTCCTTTTTGTTTTCAGAAACTTATGTCCAAGGACTGTAATACAGAAAAATAGATTCTTTTCTTATAGAGGAATTTCATGTGTTAGAAATTATAATAACAATAATTTACTTAAATCTTTATCCAATTCCACAGCTCAGTCACACAGCAAGTAGATGTCATTATAGACTTACCATTTTGCATGGTTGGTTTAAAAATTTATCTGAAATTAGAATGAAACATTGAGATGAAAAAAAATGTCTTTGACAAAGTGTGAGGAAAATTGATAAGAGTACTTTTAATGATAGAATGTACTTGTAATGTCACTTGAAATAGTCATTTATCCCTAATATAGTCTTAGATATACTTTGTTTGCTTATAATTGAAACAGCAGACAAAATTCTCAGCCAATAATTTGTAGACCTCTTCCATCTCTTCACAGGTAATTCTTATCACCTTTAAAGTTTTTAACATAGATAATTAGAGTGTTTCTATGTCTTTTCATGTATTTAATTCATCACTTTGTTAGCTTAAAACCATTGGTACATAATAAAGTAAGAATATGCAGATCACACTGTTTCTGTATACCCTGCTAGTTTGGACCTCTTCTTGCTTCATTTCAGAATGAACCATCCATGATCAAAGTGATGGATCACTCTCAGGACCTTTCTGGGACAGAGCAAATTTTTTGATTTCCAGGTATATAAATAATTTTCCTATTAGATTAAATATTCTATAGTGAGATCAATTACTTCAGCAGTAGCAACCAATTTTATTATATTGGTAAATATGCACTAACTATTTAGCAAAGTTATAAAATACTTAGAGGGAAACATTTTAGAGAAATAATTTCCTTGGATTGCTCCCTGAAAACTTAAATAATAAGGGAAAGCTGTTTCTGACCTTTTTTAAAGCTTCTTTAAAATTGTAGAATTTTTAAAGGGAGAAAAAACTACATTTAAATAGGTCTGATCTTAGAAATGTGATGGTTCATTAACTGTGGTTTGTCCTTCTTATGCAGGGATAGGAGACAGAAGAAGAGAAATATGGATACACCTGGCAGTCTTTCTGATTTGATACTTGTAGAACAAGGAAAAAATATAGAACTTTCACACAATTTCTCTATGAATCATTTACTTGTCACTGCATAAGACTTTTTAAATTCTTTTTTCCTAGCTACCACAAGTTTAGAAATCACACCTCCCCCC
>VXAY01007403.1:163645-188083 GCA_013399855.1 Oxyruncus cristatus | reverse complement strand
TTTTTTTTTTTTTTTTTTTTTTCCTTTTTGTTGAATGACATTTTGAATATTTATCAGATGGGGTCTTTCATGAATACTGGACAGAATGACAAGAAATTTTATATTTAAAATACAATAAAGATAATAGCTTTCATATGGAAACTCTACTACTACATTTTTGAGTATTATACTGAAATACCAAGACTTTATCTATATGAAAGGAAAATAAATAACCAATAACTTATTAACTTAAAGAGACAAAGGAGGTCAAAGTTACAAGCTCTGAAATATTCTTAATATGTAGAATTATTTTATCACAAAATTTTTACATTTTCCTCATGCAGTTCAGGATTATAGGCTACAGAACATAATTTGTACACAAAAACATATACATTTATATGAGATTTGTTCAAGTTGATATTTAAGTTTTCCCCTTAAAAAAAAAACAAACAACCTTTTAAATTTGGGGCTTTTCTTGGTGCTTTTTTGAAAGGATAAAATAGTTTAAGACCTTCAGAATCCTTCGTTCCCAATAAATATTTAATACTGGGTTTGATTTTAACCATTTTAAGCAACGTCCAGCTTTTCTTCTGTATTTCTTATTTTAACTGATTTTAAAATGAAATTACTTATATTGTCTAATGAATAAATTAATTACAAAGTAGTTTCATATAAATCAGGTTCGAGAGCCAGGTTTTCATTTCAAATTAGAAAATTATATTACTATTCACTTCTAACTAAGCAAGGACTGTATTTATTTGCAAGAGAAAGTAAAAACTTGTTCAGAGAAAATGAAATGCACTAATGGGAAATAATTTTGGTGTTTTTTTCCAGTAAATCCTCTAATGCCTTAATGAACTGCTGCTTTCTGGCCCTTCTGAGGCTACCATATTCTTACAAATTTTGGAGGCTGTTATTATAAATGTTATTCTCTGATTTATACATCTCAAAACTAATAAAAATTGAGAAATACTTGTCATCATTAACATTTGTTTCATTTTCTAATTCAGAATTAAAACATCCTCTTCAAACAGAGATCCTTTATATTACTTGAATCTTCCCTAAGACCTAGAGATAATGTTTAATTGATAACTAGACTTTTTACATGAATTTAATTTCTTCTGGGTTATGGACTAGCACCTAGTAAGGAGTGTATACACTGCTAATGGAATTGAAGGAAGTATGATATTTGAGGTTTTAGTATATACCCTGCTCAAATTAAAACCAAGAAATAGTCCTATAAGATTTTACAGAAAAAAAGGAAAAATATAATATTAACTTCTGTTTCTGTCAGGTGGTCTTCTAGATTACTTGTGCTCACATACTTAAAAAAAACCAAAAGCCCCTCCTTTATTTCTGTGTGCTGAGTGCCCAGCTGCAGTGTTCAAATACTACAAGTAGCATTTCTGTGTGCTGAGTGGTGCATAGTGTCCAAGACAAATTCACAGGTTTGTCACAAAGTACCTACCTGTTGAGACTCTTTCCATAGTTTATTGTACATGTGCTATACATTGTATAGGACTGGACAGGAAGCAGAGAGGAAAAGCAACTTCCTTGTCAGGAGTGCTGCAAGCTTTGGCAGACAGAACCAACAGGAAAGGGAAAAATTCTACTTCCCTGAGTTAATGAATGCAGGCACAGTAGGGGGAAGCTCCAGGGTTATTTTTCGGGCAATTATACAAGAGCAGAGAGAGCAAGTAACGACATATGCTGAATGTGGTGAGGAAAGCAGAGGCTGATGCAGAGAACAGAGCCAAAACTAATCTTAAAAAGAGTCAGTGACTGCTCCCATAGACGAGAAGGGCGTTATGCTCACAGTAAAATGGTTTCAAGTCCTGGAAGTTGCCAAATCTGTCAGCAATAGGGAGGAAGAGACTGAAGTTTGGAAATCTTTATTTTTGAAACTTCTTAAACCGGATCAGTTTGGTCCAGCAAGTCTGATTTTTACCTTGTTCATGTTTCTTTTTTTGTTGTAATAAAAGTCTTATATTTTGACAAACTTTCATGCACCATTCAGTGCTGGCTCTTTTCATTATGATATGCTTGTGCAAACATACGTTTATAAACACCACAAAAGTTTTAGGTGCTAGGACCTAAAGAAATAAGAATTTAATAAATAAAATACTAACTTTCAATATAGACAGGACAAAAACCAAAGTGTCTCCTCAAAGTTCCTGCGAGACTTTTAGCCCATGAAACATTTTATTACACCAGTGAACACAAGCTCCTTCATGCCAAGACAGGGGTAAATGTTAACATACCATCTTGAGAAAATATTATGGTTTTTTAAGATGTAGTTACACTGTTTCCTTCTCTAAGTTGATTTACATATTGTTTAAAAGTAGGGATAAGAAGGGAAGAGAAAATGGAAGGAAATGTTAACACACTAACTCAAAGTCTTTTTGGGCTGAAGTTACACTAGCTATTGGTCTCATTCAAGTTTTCTTTGGCTGATATTCATCCTGAGCCATTTAATCTCTCTGATATTAAAGTGACATTGAGGTCTGGATTTGTCTACCTTCTTTGAGAGAGAAAGAGTGGGAATTTAGTTGTTTTAAGCTCCTTTTACAGACAATGAAGAGAAGCAGATTTATTTGTGCAAATTCAGACTTTTTTAAACAGCCTAGAGGAGACTTTGTAAATGTTCTACACAGTTTTTAAGGTATTTTACATAGATTTAAATTTACTATTACCTTGTTTACAATGTAGAAATTCTTATTCTTCTTTTTCTTATTTCATATAGGGAAACTGTTGAATTTTTCATTTAAGAAAGATCACAGTTGTGAGGTCTTATTTGTCCTAAGACATAACTCAAGAAAAAAGGGAAGTACGAGCATTCTATAGCTCTGAAGAATTCAGGAAATAAAAAAAAACTGAAAAAGAATTTGGTTGGGAATTTCTCTGTCTTCATAGAAGGGAAAATTTTTCCCTACAGAGGTTTTAGAAAAGGTGATAAATTCAGCGGATTTTCCCTTTATGTAGACTTACAGCTGTATTTTCAGCTTCCATTTCAGCTTTTTTCCAAATGAGACTAGAAATTGCCAAGATATTAATCATGCTTCAAATATTTATAGCATAACAGCCAAATCAACTTCAACTATGGCTTTATTACTACTATCCCTAAGGTAACTCAATGATACTTATTTTGTATTACATGATGTAATGCATCAGTCTAAGAACATAATGACATAACAAACAACAGCTGAGAAAAAAAAGGAAACCTGAAAGAATTAATTGAAATTGGCTTTGCAAGAGATGAAGTGGAACTGAAGGAATTGACTAAAACAGTATTTACAAGAGATGTGGAAACTTACCAGAGATGGAGAGACAGTAAAATTTTGGCCCTCAATCCAAAATTTTTTTCTCCATATCCCTATCACCTTTTAGAGGCAGTCACTAACTTCTTTCAGGGTCTCATGATCTAACAATATAAAATGAATGTACTGCAAGTGATGCACAATACAATTACTCACTGTCCACTGACTGATGCCCAGCTCATCCCCAAATAGCAACTGGCCCCTTCCATCTAACTCCCTCCATTTATATACTGAGCATGATGCTCTGTGGTGTGGAATATCTGACCAGTTCGGGTCAGCTGTCCCAGCTGTTCTCCTTCCCAACTTCTTGTGCACCTGCTCATTGGTAGAGCATGGGAAGCCGAAAAGCCCTTGATTTAGAACTAAACCATCAGTGTTTAGTCAACATTTTTCTCATACCAAATCCAAAACACAGCACTGTAACAGCTAAGAAGACAATTAACTTTGTCCCAGGTGAAAACAGGGCAGACAGTCAAAGAAAGAATTTTAAATTGTGAGTAACTGTAGGTGGAAAAAAGAGACATAAGAAAAAATTATGTTGCAGTAAGATGACTACTACCAGTCAGGTAATCAAGTAGGTGAAGTACTCATAACATCACCAACAAACTAGGCCAATAATAGTTATGTGGAGTGTAAATATTCCTTTCTAATTGTTTTCAAGAAGGTGCATACACTAGCTTATCTTCCCAGAAACCCCATATACTACTAAATAGATTTTTCCTTCACCCACTTTTCACTGGAACAATTTAGTAAGTGAGTTCTTTTCTCTATAAGTCTTATGTATACTCAGTGACTAGAAGCTGGAAAACATAAACAACTGCTTAGCATTTATGAACCAACAATTCTAAATACACTCCTTGTGTTTGTATTTATTAATATTCAAGCATCAATAAATAGGTCTGGTATTTTCCAGTTCCTTCAGGTCAAAATCCCACCAACGCCTCTCAGCATGAATCCAATGTGTTTCAAATGTGACCAATTAATTTTGCAAATGAAGAGCATCTGTGCAGGGTGTATGTATCAGACTTGAATTCATTTCACACTGTATATATAGAACATTGTATGTCTGGAAACATTTCTGTTTAGAAAATATAGATAGAACTATAAGAAGAAGCAAGTTAAAGAAAAGGACAGTGTTCTGGGGGAGAAAAAATCAGATGCAAACAACTTACTTCTAGCATTTTATACCTGACATTTCTTTCTTTGGGACTGTTTTTTAGATGTCTAAGAATCAGCACAACCACACATATAGCTACTCTTTCATTTCCTGGGAGCAAGGGGCCAAATCTTAAAATGAACTGAAATAGTATACTGGACTTGTGTGGAACTTAACTTTTCCAAATCAAATGTGATGATTGTAGGTGAAAGAAAAGAAACAAAAACTAATAAAAAAAGACCAAACAACAAAAAAACCCCAGCCAACCTATCAACCAACCAACCAACCAACCAACCAACAAAAAAAACAACGAAAAAAACGAACAACCCAAACAACAAAAGCCAAAAAACCCCCACAAAGAAACAAATATATTTAACTAGCAGTAAATAGTAAGTAGAGAAGAAATGGGAAGGGAAGCTTCCTGGTTCACAAGCTTCATTCTAGATCAGTGTAGCCACGAGGAAGCAGTAAGTTAACTTTCAAGGCTGAAAGGTAGCTGTGTTTTGATGAAAGGTCTGATCAGGATTACGGACTTACCTTCAAAAGAAGCCTTATGGTTTTTAGTGTCAGGAGGAATAATGTTTCTCTGTCTAATTGAAGTAAGTCATGAAGTGAACAAAGTTTGGAAACTTTTGCACACCTCTAGGCTGTTACACTGTATAAAGAGGTCAACTCTTGCACAGAGACCTTGTAAAACTGAGCCTAAGGAATTCCTGTTGACTGACATTCAGCCTGTATTTTTCCTTTAGGTGTTTACATCTTCCCCAATCACTATATTCATTAAAGTGCCTATTCATACTCTTTCTATTCTCTTGTCTCTCCTCTTTGGTTGTACAAGAGACATTTCATATCAAGGACACATCTCATCCAACACCCTTGTCCTGCCATTAGCGAGGACCAGATAGTTAGAGAAGTTCTGTGCTTTGGAGTAAGACTTGATGAGATGAAGTCCACATAAGTGATTTTTTTTTCCCCCTACAGAGAATTCTTTTTTCCCCAGAAGATGCTTTACATCTTAAATAAAGAAGTTCCACAGTTTTTGCTCATATTTTGCTTTTAATATACTTTCTGTGGTTGTGGTGTAAATACTGTCCAAGAAATATTAGTCTTTTTCTTTCTACTTTTTCTCTTTCAGGCATCTAGCCTCAATTATATCTCATTGCAACATGTCTCATAGGTTAATTAGGCATTGTATAAATAAGTGTTTCTATTTATATATTTTTTTTCAATTTGTTGCATAGCTATGCGTGTTGTTAGTCAAGAAGTGAATATTTAGGTGTTTGTGACCTTTCTCCTTAAATTAATTTCTAATTTCTCAAGAAATGTAATCAGGTTAGTTGTTCTTCTCTGATCTTCATTCAGTTTATTCCTTTTCCCTTTCCAATCAGGTACCAAGATGTTAAGAAATGCATAAAGTATTCCAGGCACAGTCTTAACAGACCTGATAGGCAGTGACTAATACTTTCAGGATAGATTACTTAATGTTTTGGCATATGATGCCAAAATCTTCATTGACCTTGGATTATTTTCCCCCTTGAAATATCACAATTAGAGCTAGAAGCAAAATGTCAATATTGCCAGAAAATTTTCAAAAGTTAAATGTTCCTTTTTTTTAAAGAATTGAGGCAAGTAGTTGGAAAAAAAAAAATGAACCAATAATCCCCCTACATTAGTTTAAGTCAGTTGAAATATTTCATTTTGACATTTTCTAAATGTTGCAATTCTATCTTTCTAAATGACAAGCTACCCATAATTAGCTAACATTTTTACACAGAAACTAATCTTTTTTTATACGTGTAAAAGGTCAAAATAAGATACTTTAATAATTCTGAAACATTTAGTATGTAATGAGATGTAAAAAATCACTTTTTCTCAGGATATTCATAGAATAAACAATTTGACACATCCAAAAAAAATAATAAACTAAGTGCAAATGTTCTGACCACTTTTAATCATACTTAAAATTTGTTTTCAATTATTGTTCTGTTTGACATTACCATCCATGTGCAATCTTCCTACATAATACCTAGTTTATTTTTTTCCAATTAAAATGTGTGTTTTTCAAGTTTTATTTTTCAAATGTTTCTGTACTTTCTAGTTACATTTGTATTATTTCTCACAAACACTCACTACGCTTTCAACTTCAGGTTTCATTAATATGCTCTTTACTCTTACTTTCAGATTGTTAATGAGATGTCTAATAGGACAAGAGGTGATTCTGACCCCTGTGGCAGTGTATGACACTTCATTTCATCTTGAAGTGTTCATGGTATTCTTTGCATGGCCTCAGTCAATCTTCTTTCACAGGACTTCATTCTTATTTTGATCTGCACTAAATGTGTAAAATTTCTTTGGACATTAATATCGAATATTGAAATTTAAAAAAAGAACATCATTCCTCACCCCAAATGCAGTATGTCTAGTTTTCTCTGTCTAATTCCTTTTCCAGTTCTGTAAAAGATAAAAGAGGTTTATTGTAAAAAGAACGCAGAATTATATGCTGATTGTTGACCATGTTCCACTGTTGTCAGTGCACTGTTTATGGAGGCAATGCAATCCCATGATCTTTGCATGACCCAGAAAACTAAGAGAAAGACACTGTTTCAACAAGTTATTGCCTAAATTTGATGTGATGAGAAGAAAGTAACACAATTCCAATGCTATATTGACGGATCTCTTTCCTCACCAACTGCTCAGCCCTCCTAAATAGGTTTCTATCTCTTTGCCAGACATTGCAGCCCCTCTTCTGAGCAGGTACAGACCCAGAACTCCTGCTCTGAATGTTCTGTGTGTGTTTTTGTTAGGTCTTGGCTAGAATTAAAGAAAAGCTAAGAGTTAGGCAATTATCAGAGGACCGTAGCTCCTCTGAAATGCTCAGCTTGGGAGCTACTCGTACCACACTAGTACATACAGACCAAGGCAAGGCCCACCTTGAGGAGAAAGTGCTGCTAGATTTTTCTATTGCATTTTATTTTTAAGCTGAAGGATGTAATCAGAAGGTTGTAAAGAACTTGTGCGATAAAAGAATTAATGGACTTGTTTAGGAGTAAGGAGATATGAATTCAGTGGTGTCTTTGTCTAGACTTCTAAATCCTAAAGGTGACTTTTTCAAGGTATATCCATAAAAGTAAGCTTTAGTCACAAGAAATTGCTAAAGTCCAGAGCACTCTTTTGTCATCTGAGGACACTGACCAGTACCTGTATTTTTTTGTTCTCATTCTTTCATAGTGGATAAGGTTTTACACTAACATGTGGATTCATAGGGAATCTTTGTAAGAAGTGGTAGCTTGATATCTCTCAGGTTACAAGGGTTTAATTGACTTAGTCCTAAGGAACATTTGGAATTACCTTCAAAAAGGGGCCAATGACTATGAATGTCAAGCATATGAAGGTGTACAAAACAAATAAATTTCAATTGCATGCTTTACCACAGATTTAACCTCAAGGTTTTTTGTTTTGTTTTGTTTTGTGTTATTTGAAGAACTGGTGAAACACCTGCCTTCACACAGTTCTTCAAAATTTATCTGTCAGATCCTCATCTGTTGCAAGTCATCCATGGATAATTTGATTCCACTTTGATTCTGTAAGCAAACTTATTGAGGCCAACAAAATATCTCAAAGACTCATACTTTTTTTTTTGATTGATAGTTCTGAACCTTTGATAGTGAGTCAGAAAATTCTGAGTCAGAAAGCAAGACTGACTCACATTAGAACAGTTCTCCTTTCAGCAAGAAGGGAACAAAGTATTTTCTGCTTATAAATCTGATTCAAAATTTCCTTTCATTTTTTTTCCAGTTCCTTGTAGTTTGGTTTGCAGGAAGTTTATTTTGGGTTGTATGGTTTGGTTTGTTTGTTTTGGGGTTGGTTTGTTTTTGTTTTGTTGAGGGGGTCTTTGTTTTTATTTTGGTTTTGTTTTGCTTTTTTGTTTTTACTTTGGTTTTGTTTTGTTTTTGTTTTGTTTGGTGGGGGTTTAGGGCTTTTTTTGTGGTTTTCTTTTGTTTTATTTTAGTTTTAATGTATTAGGTTTACACAGCAAGGTTTGGGTAGCAGAGGCAGAGCTGCAGTGTTTGTCGGGAGCTGTCCCAGTGTGGGACACAGTTCCAGCCAGCTCTAGGGACCCGTCACTGGTCAAAGTTGAGCCTATCAGTGATTCTAGTGGCATCTCAGAAATAACATATTTAAGAAGTGGAAAAAATGCTGGAGTTTTGAGATGAGGGAGTGAGAATATGTGAGAACAACAACTGTGCAGACTCCAAGGTCAGTGAAGGAGGGGAGGAAGGTGCTTCAGGTGCCAGAGAAAAGATTCCCCTGCAGCCCATGGTACAGACCACGGTGAAACAGGCTGTCCCTCCACAGCCAGTTGGGGTCCATGGTGGAGCAGTTATCGACCAGCAGCCTATGGAGGACCCCACACTGGAGAAGGTGGATGTGCCCGGAAGGAAACTCTGGCCCACAGAGAGCCCATGTGGAGTAAGCTCCTGGCAGGACCTGTGTACCCGTGGAGGACTCACACTAGAGCAGTTCATTCCTGAAGGACTGTATCCTCTTGGAAGGACCCATGTTAGAACAGTCCTCAAAGAACTGCTGCCCATGGGAGGTACTGACATTGGAGAAATTAATGAAAAACTGCCCCTTGAGGTTGGGACTCCGTGCTAGAGCAGAGGAAGAGTGTGAGGGTTTTGTTTAAATATATGAGTAATGACTGACTATTCTTATTACTTTTATAATTATATACCTGTCCTGTATACTTACAGAATATTGTCTTTCACAGTAACATGCAGAAACATTTTGAAGAGGTTTGCTGTAGAGACTGTGAAAAGTATTCCTTTGAGATACTGCCATTTGTTGCTTTTCAACTACAGAGATTTCTTGTGGACAATCTTTGTTCAGGGACACTGTATAAGATGGCCTCTTGGTTTCCTGTAACTTGATTATCTTTGTTTTAAGTGTCATAAATAGGGCTGTGCTGAGTGAAAAATTATAGATAAATATGTGGATATATAGTTTTCAGAATCAGTCCTTTAGTAAGTATATTGGTATATTGGTATATTGGCAGTTTACTTTTAAAGGTAGCCAAAGGCATGAAAATAAAACCCTATAAAATGAAGTACCACTTTGGGCATCAGAAGCTCTCAGCTTCCCTGAATAAATATGCTAGAATGGATCTGCTAGTACTGGCACAATTTGATCCTAACTTGTAAATAAAGCTTTGTTGATTTTTTTTCCTGTCAAACCATTCTTGACCCTTCTTTTTACTGTCTATACAGAGAGTAAAAATACTTGCACATTAGAGCAACAAAAAAAATAACACAAACTGGTATTTCCCAACTTTTCATTTTTATATGCTACCAGTTTTATCAGTTTTTAAAAGAAAATTTTGTGCAAAATGTAGGAAAATATGTTGATTTCCTTGGTGTAGTCAGCCTTTCTGAACACGTGAAAATGCTTTATAATGAGACATTTGAAAGTATATGGAACAAAAAAGGCTCTTTTCTTGAAAAAAAAATGATGTGTGCTTGAGATTTACAGATTATAGGACAAAGTCACAAAATAAGAAAGAAAAAAACAAATTATCAAGGGCCATTTCTTCATGTAGAGAATTCTAACTATGTTAGTGTTACATAATGGTTTTCAATTCAACTGGGCTGGGAAAATAGAAAGGAAAAGCATTGAATAATCATTAGAGTGCTCCCTGTGGAGGAATAGAATTTAAAGAGTTTAAGGACCAATACTTCTACCCCTTCTTGGTTGGAAGCTTTAAAGCTTTAAAGTAAATGTCTAATTTTCCAACATTTCTTCGGTCAAAGCACCCACTGTCAGTGAGAAAAATAACAATAAAATTTAGTAATTCTTGCAAAGAATTTTATATAAAGGAAAACTGGAGATGTTAAAAGCCATCAAGAACATGGCAGAAATTTAGTGCATGTCTGGGACCAAAAAACAAAGTTCAGCAAGAAGGATTGCATGTGTTGGCTATAGTACAGCAGGGACAAACTGTCTGCACCCCTTAGGAGCAGGAACACTGAGGGAGCTTGGTGAACTGCTCTAAGGGACGTATGAAACAAAGAATGGAGTGACACAAAGGTGTAGTGCTCCATTGAAATCAATGCAGATATGAAACAAAAGATGGAGCAGCACAGAAGTGTTGTGGTTATGCCCCATCAAAAACAACGCAGTTAATGTGGTCTAGGTAAAGGAATCCAGACAATAACAGAAAGCTGAACTTTGCTTCATTAACTCAAAAACACATATTACTTCTCATGGCCTGCATATGCTAATGACTAAAGTCACTCAGGCTCCACCTAAAGACGAAATGACATCACCATTAACTTCACCATTTCTCCTCCCTCAAAAGAAAATAACATAAATGTAGCTCAGTTGGGAATGAAGGTCAGAGAAGATTCCATTGTAACTTCTGGATTCAGTCAATGGGTTGAACCTGTCTTGTCCCCCATAGGGACACCCACTGGGTAAGAACCATACTCTCTCTGTGATCATCTTGAGCCAACTTTTATTGCTCATTAGAGCTAGCTTGTGGTTGGTTACTCTCAATGGCAACCTCTGAACCTTGACCTGTTGCTAATATCTTCTATTATCAATATATTTGTTAACAAACTGTGTTATTAGTAAACTTTTATTGTGAGTCCTTAAAGGATGCTAGCAGCTGCTAGCAGTGGACAACATACTTGACAGAACTGAAAATATACCCATGAAGACTGAGGATGCTGTCAGCTTGTAACCCTGAAAAGGTTAGTTGAACAACCCTCCTATACATTGGGCTGTTCAGTGGGGTCCCCATAACAGGGCACTGACAGACTGCTAGGGCCCAAGAATCTTATCTTCCCTGAGGGTACTGATAGACTGATCAAATACAAAAGGTTCAAGGAAATCTGTCCCTTTTGTATCACATATCCTATCTATAACTGTCTTATGAATATATTGATGGTAAGAGGCCTGATAAGTCTCTAATAGAAAAGAATTGTCTGAACACAGTATTTTAATTGAAAGTGCTGGTAAATTATTGATTTTTACCTCATCTAGGAACAGACTTCTGAAGAAAAAGACACTGTTTGTTTTGTTATGTTGTTATTTGGTGGGTTTTGTTTGGTTGGTTGGTTTGGGGTTTTTTTGCCTATGATGCTTATTACTTTTTGATGTATCTTTCCAGTGTAAGGTCTTCAGGCTCTGCCTGTATGTATTGTTGTGTAAACTGCTGTGTTATAAACCAGATGCTCAATGAAAGTAAATCAGCACTGTGTCATTGAAGTTCAGCTTTGGATTGCCAATTAACTGAAGGTAATTAACATTTTTAAATACTAGTCTGAAACTTCTTTTGGATGAGAAATATTTATAGCTTATTCTACTGATGAACCACACTGTTTATTTGAATTCAGTTCTTCTTTGAGTTAGGAATTCATGAACACCCTGAAGAAATGCATCTGTTGTGCCTAACCCTGCCCAACAGTTTGAAATAAGCCCTTTTGTTTCCCACGGAAGTCCTGGATCCACAGTCTTCATAATGGTTAGTGGCAGCCAAATTGGAGGAAAATGGAAATTTGGACTTCTTGTCTCCCCCAAAGTTTTTTTTTATTATAATAGCAGAGATAAATGCATAGACAAACAATGCTGTGAAATCAAATTACCCACAATCAATATAAAGTCTGGTGTAAATGTACTAATACAGAGATAAAAGTACTTAATAACTGAATATATATTGTCTCCTCACATGAAAATGATCTATAGCATTATTACTGCAATGAAAATGTTATGTTATTTTAGCTGTAATGTTACAGAATAAAGGGTAATTTTTTTCTGTTTAGTCAGAGATTCTAGGTAGCATTGCTACTCTAAAGTTAGAAACCAACCCTATGCAAGCCATATCTGATTATCTGTTAAGATTCAGTACTACTAAGTCCCTTGACAAGTCAAGGAGCAGTTCAGCTCACATTCAGAATACATATAGCACCAAAAATGTAACACCAAAATCTATGTTATGCTCAGAAGTTACTGTCATGGATATTTGAAGAGACTTCATTTTCATACTTACAAAAAAGAAGTTATTAAATTGCTGCCTTAAACTTTGGAACAATTCAAAGTTAATGATTGGGATTTGAGGAACTACCATATTTTCTGCACATTGATTTTACCATCCTACCTTCAAAATAGGAGTAGCAGTGAGATGATGTGATTAGTGAGATGATGTGATCTTGCCCTTTATTCCTGGTCCCTGTTACGAATTCCTATGTAAGTCACCTAGTGTATAAATTCACGATGGTTGGATGGACCCAAATTAATATTAAAACATTCAGAGTATGTAGTCTGAATCAGTAAGATTGATCTATTTAAACCTATTCAAAATTTAAGGAATTTATCCAAACAGCTCTAATGTAAATTGTTGCTTAACATTATCACTACACTGAGAAAATTCTGTTATTGCTGTTGTTATCCTAAACATAACCTCTGATGATCAACACATGTTGTGTACTCGAAATTATCTTTGGAGAAGAACTTTCTACATAGTTTTCTGAAAATAGTGCAGTTCAAATGTCTGTTGATGCAACTTGAAGAGATAGTATACATCCTCAACTGCGGTTGGAATTTTGATTTTCTGTTACAGGCAGAGCAGATATTCCTTTCATGTCTCTCAGGGCTTTGGAGTATATTTTTAAGATTTAACCATGCAAATGTCATATTCATGTGAAAGCACTTTAAATGTTTTTTTTAAATTTCCACTCTCCTCAGGCTCACTGTGGTCTTTCAAATCATTCACAACTGTACAGCCCTATAGTACAAAAATTATATGTTCAAAATTCTGTTACAACAGTAACAGACTATAATTAATAATAAACCCAGCCAGCACGGGTTTAGGAAGGGCAAGTCCTGTCTGACCAACCTGATCTCCTTCTACGATCGGGTGACGCGCCTGGTGGATGAGGGGAAGGCTGTGGATGTGTCTATCTGGACTTTAGCAAAGCCTTCGACACCGTCTCCCACAGCATTCTCCTGAAAAAGCTGGCAGCCCACGGCTTGGCCAGGGGCACTCTGTGCTGGGTTAGGAACTGGTTGGAGGGCCGGGCCCAGAGAGTGGTGGTGAACGGGGCTGCATCCAGTTGGCGGCCGGTCACTGGTGGTGTCCCCCAGGGATCAGTGTTGGGCCCAGTTCTGTTTAATATATTTATTGATGATTTAGATGAAGGAATAGAGTGCACTATTAGTAAATTTGCAGATGACACCAAGCTGGGGGGAGTGTTGATCTACTGGAAGGCAGGAGAGCTCTGCAGAGGGACCTGGACAGACTGGAGAGCTGGGCTGATTCCAACGGGATGAGGTTCAACAAGGCCAAGTGCCGGGTCCTGCACTTTGGCCACAACAACCCCCTGCAGCGCTACAGGCTGGGGACAGAGTGGCTGGAGAGCAGCCAGGTAGAAAGGGATCTGGGGGTGCTGATTGACAGGAAGCTGAACATGAGCCAGCAGTGTGCCCAGGTGGCCAAGAAGGCCAATGGCATCCTGGCCTGGATCAGGAACAGTGTGGCCAGCAGGAACAGGGAGGTGATTCTGCCCCTGTACTCGGCGCTGGTGAGGCCACACCTGGAGTGCTGTGTCCAGTTCTGGGCCCCTCAGTTCAGGAGGGATATTGAGGTGCTGGAGCAGGTGCAGAGGAGAGCAACGAGGCTGGTGAAGGGACTGGAGCACAAGTTCTATGAGGAGAGGCTGAAGGAGCTGGGGTTGTTTAGCCTGGAGGAGAGAAGGCTCAGGGGAGACCTCATCACTCTCTACAACTATCTGAAAGGAGGTTGTAGCCAGGTGGGGGTTGGTCTCTTCTCCCAGGCAACCAGCAGTAAGACAAGAGGGCATGGCCTTAAGCTGTGCCAGGGGAGGTTTAGGTTAGATATCAGAAAGAAATTCTTTACAGAGAGAGTAATCAGCCATTGGAATGGGCTGCCCAGGGAAGTGGTGGATTCTCCATCCCTGGAGGTTTTCAAGACGAGGCTGGACGTGGCACTTAATGCCATAGTCTAGTAACCACAGTGGGGTTGGATCAAGGGTTGGACTTGATGATCTCCGAGGTCCTTTCCAACCCGTCTGATTCTATGATTCTATGATTCTATTACTTCTTTAGTATAGTCCCATACTGCTTTGCTTTTCAGTAACTGATTAGACACATCAGAACACTATTTCCAATATTCACCAAAGCATTCATATAACTCTTATTTGTTATTGATTTGACAGTTGTTTGGTTTTGTTGGTGAACAATAAAATTATTTGCCACATATAAATAGAATTAAAAATATAGTCTAAGAAAATTATAGATTCCTTTCCTCATATAAAAATTAGGATAAAGTTTGGCTTTATATGTTGTGATCATATACAACCATAGTAGACATAGTTTTATTTTCAGAGAACTCATAATTAAGATATTTTATTAACATCAAATTGTGTCTCAACCAAAGTGTGAGTTCAAAATACAAGTAGGTTGTCATTGGTTAATCATGCTCTCTTCCAGCTCAAGTATAAATGGATACTAAATCCACTTAGTCTCCCAAATAAATGTTGCTATTCATACATGAATAAAAGTATGTAGATCATCAAAGCAAAACAAGCTTGATATTCTCTGAAGTCTGGAGAGAAATGCTCATGGTGTTCTCCAGCTCCAGCAGAAAAACCACTCTGTTTCAAGCTGGAGACATGCCTTTGAACTTCTGATAATCTTTCACCAGCTTTTTATCAGCACCTACATATTAATTTCTACTACAGAAAGGTGAGTTGCCTCTTTGTGTTCTTGAAGTACACAGTTTACTGGTGTCTTATTTAACTGGGGGCAAGGTGGGTCAATGTTTCAGCATATCTAGGGGGCAGTCTTAATTATATTTATCCCCGGATCAGAGGATATATCTAAATGCTTCAATGTGTAAGATCTTTTTTTTCCTCTTTAAGGTGAATATTTTTTATGCTTTTATATGATACTTTGGAGGAGGTTGTTGGGCTTTTGGTTGGTTGATTTTGTTTCTTTGTTGGTTTTTTGTGTGTTTGTTTTTTCTTGGTTTTTTTTTTCATTTGAATGTACCAATATTATTTATGATTTCAATAAACTAACCTAAATATTTGAACTTGGAATCTCTCCCGTTTTTAAGAGTTAAATATTTATTTCAATAAAGCATTTGAAAGAATATTTGGGATGAATTTATGTGTCATTTACCTGCATTTATATAAGCCACTAAGTTTCTGAAGGATCTATGCTTTGTTAAATTTTCATTTTCCATTATTTATGTTAGAATAAAAATTGCAATCCAATAAATGAGATGCATGTGTCTTGTGAAAGTTTTCAGGACAAAAAATCCAGAACAAAGAAAAACATTTCAATTTGCTATATCCTTATTCACAGTTCACACTATTTGTTTCATGATAAGACCCCATAGTTCCTCAGTTTTCTGCACTAGTGATGATACGCTTTGCATGTTTGTACATCAAGGGAGCTCTGTGACTCACCCTTCAGTAGATGTGTTCCAATCTTTATCATGTGAGAGGTATTTTCTCCAACTGTAAATTAAAAAAAAAAAAAAGAATGAGATGCACCGGTCTGGAATAAATCACATCTATCATTCATGGTTGCCCTAAAAACTGCTGTTCAGGATAAGAAAGGTAATTCTTGATTGTTCCATTAACTCCATCAGTTGGCAAGTCATGGTAGACAGGCAGAAAACTAACCGTGTGGTAAATGTAACAGTGAATTTCAAACAAGTATTAGATTTTGAAACTAGGTTCTGTAACATTTAAGACCTCACTCCGGGTTTCAAATATCTGATATAATGAGAGGCTTATGGAACTAAACATTGCAACCTGCTTAATCAAATTGAAACAACAAAATTAGATATTTAATTCCTAGAAATAGGCAAACTGAAAAACTATGATCCTATAGAGTTATAGATTTTGTTGAAATAAAATTTATGTTGGATTTAAATAATTGGTTTAAATTATTTTGAATAATTTTGTGCAGCTTTTATACAGACCTAGCTTCAGTCTGCACATCATGCAATCGAAGAGGTATTTCTTACCATGTAAAGCTACCTCCTTTGCTTAAGTTATTAGAAAGAATGTGTTAGTCCAGTCATAATATTAATTTTTCATGCTTAGCAGCAAATTCACCAAATCCTTTTAAGGAACTATTTCACTCCTTCCATTCACAGAAATTTTGCTCCATTGTGAATTACTTTCCTTCTTGCTAGTATTGAATACCGACAAGTATTGTATAAGGTAAGAATCTGAGAGTATAGAAAGTATGTGATCTACCAGCTTAGCTTCTCTCTCTCCACAAAAGGAAGTGAATGTACAGGGTAGTAATAGAAAACCATAATACAGTGTCTTAGAATAAGGAAGTTAATAGGAGTGAACATTGAGATGGGGAGGTGGGTTATGATTATGAGATGAGGCTGTCTGTACTGACCCTTGAACTATCACAGACTACAAGAGACAGAGAAAAATAGGCATTTGTGGCATTGGACTTATTTATTTAGAGATGAGTTAAACCTTGAAAGTCTCTCCACTGGCTATAAAAGGAGTCAAGGGTAACTAATTTAACTGTTGTTTTCTGCAATGTAGGCATCTGTATTTCATCAGCTGATCCCCAGCCCTAGATCCTGCTTTTGCAGCAATGCACACCTTGGACTGCACCTGAAATAAATGATATTTATGTTTTGCGTAAAAGAAAGGCCACAAAATTTGACATCCTTCTAAGAAAACAGGTTTTAGAAATCTCAAATTGTTCATAAGCTTCAGTCATTGATATCTCTGTACCTCAGCTCCCCACCTGTTAAACAGGAATAATACCCTCACTTCATAGGAGTTCCATGAAAGCAAATTAATTACTATTTTTGAAGCATTAAATGTTATAATTATCATTGTCATCAAATAAAACTTGATGAAATTAATAATTCTGTCTCCCTGGCAGCACCTGAATAGTGGCCTAAGGCTACACAGTGAATAATAACAAGAAAACAAAATATTGAATAACTACCTGTTTACTGAACACTCTAAATCATGAGTACTGAATGATGCAAGGCTCTCATGAACAGTACATGAACATCTAATCAAAAACTGTATTATACTGCCTATGCAAAAGAACACAATTTAGGATTCCACAGATTACTTCATTCTAACCTATTCTAACTTTTGAGTACTTTGCTTTGAACTACAGTAGTCTTTTACTGTAGTTTGTAGCATGTAAGTATCATTAAGCTTGAAAGTGAAAGGCATTTTCACAATTTACCAAAGTTTTTGATGTTGTTTCCATAGGTCTGGAAATAAAGTTATATCTATCTATCCAGAAGTATATTTGAAGTACAGTAAAAACTAACATTAAGTACTATATATAATTGAATTACACAATTTTCATAGATTAACTTGTAAATTCAGGGAGACAGCCCACACAGAAAAAACTGTGAAAAATCATGGAATACTTGCCATGTGATAAATAATATAAGTAATAGTGAAACACATGGTCTTATAGGTCTAATTTGAGGAAAAATAAAAACAAAATAGAGTTTCCTAAACTACTGGGTAACTAGATCTTGAAAGATGAAATGTATCTACCAGAAAATAATTTCAAAAAACAAATCACTTGCTCTCTTGACCTTGTACCGAATTGCTTTTATTTCTCTGTTTATACAAGGTCCCTCTGCTCTAGTACATCGTGTACCTCTTTTCTGCTATATCTGGGGCATATCTTTTCTTCAAACCAACAGTACTCATATCTTAATAATACTTTCAACGTTGTTCGTTCTTCTTATTATTATCAGAGATTATTTAACTGTCAAAATGACTCCCCCGCATATTGTCTTGTCATTTGCTTTGTCCTGCATAAATAGAAACGGTGCAACAGTAAAATAGGCTTTTATTTTCTTTTGCATTTCAAGAAACCACTTTGCCTCTGAGTAGATTGATCCATACTCAGAATACAATGTTGTATTTTCTTAATGGAAAGCTGCTTAATCACTCAGAAAGAAGTTTCCTTATTTTTTTCTGTCTTTTATGTAGCTGTTCCCAAGTGTTGCTAAGGGGCACCATTCAAATGAAATTACACTAGACATCATGCTGTATGTTTATTGCATAATTTAGTTTAAAAAATGTAAACACGTCAACTGTGTGGCGCACTGTAGTCTTTTACATTTGACAAATGCTTGTGTCAGAAAAGAGTTACAATATCTACAAATGTTTCAAAACATTTCTGATGTCAAAATTCAAATGCTTCATTCAGTGTACCTACTATACTTGCCTGTAACCTTTCTCTTTCTTCATTTTAAAGGGAATTGAAATTAAAACTCAATAGCAAAACATGAGTCAATGTCAGTCTATGAAATCAATAGGGTTGCTATTGTCTTTGATAATTGTCATCTTCCCCAAAACATTGCTGAGCAAAGGAAGCCCAAGCAGAATGAGCAGAAAGTACCAATTTCAAGCCGGGTTTCTTAATTCTGCTTGTCATATGTCTAATGGCTTTCATCACAACATTTCATCTGTAATTTCCAAGCTTTCTTCTTTGTCACCCTTAAAATATGTATTTTACTTCTCCAATATAGCTCAAATTTAATAAAGAAAATATCACATTAAAGACAGAAAATTTTTTACTCTGTTTTTATCAATTTGAATGATCTTAGTGGTTTTAAAAGAATAAAAAAACAAACAACTAAATTTAATAATAAATGATACCCAATGTAAGTTCACAATATCTGTAAAAAGTTTAGGTGTTTCATGTTATATCTGCAAGATATTTAACACAAAGTAAAAATAACTCAGGCAGCAAAAGTCACACTTGCAGCTGCCTGCACTACACAGTGTCTTCGAACTGTTGTTCCTCCTGTTTCACATAATGGCTCAGCTTAGACAACAAAAAGATGTGACGATTTTCCTCTAAAAGAAGAAGTGTGCATTCCGATACCTAAATATTAAGAATTATTGAAGCTCAGGTTTCCTCTTTCTCTTGGGAATTCATCTGCCATTTACCTCTTATGCAGAAATTAGATTCTGCAACTTTTTCCTTTAATGCCTAATTAGAAACTAGAGATACATGTTCAAAGTCAGGCCATTCTCAGTAAATATGCAGAATTATTCCAGGTATGATTTTCCTTTTTCTAGGAAGGTAATTCCATTCTCCCATGAACATTTTTCCATTACTGCACAAAAGTTACTTTCACCCCCTATGGGAATCAGCTGAAGTTTTCCAATTACTTCAATGGCAGTGAACAAGAATGTATCTATCAGACAACATTAACCAAGAAAAGATCTTTTGATTTCTCATGGTTATAAACATATCAAATATTCTATTTTTTTGGGGGGGGGAAGCATGTTCATTCTTCATGTTAAGGTTTTCTCTCAACACTTAAGGTACCATTTTCAAAAGGAGAATGTTTTCTACATTCTCAAAAATATCTCTGGGATGTGAACAGCCACAATAAACTCAGTATTTACAGACATTTTCAGATCTCAGCTGAGGTTTTTCTTCTAGGATTTAAACGTTAAAACATTGGTGTTAAAGGTAAAAGTTTGTCCTTGATGTGTCTGAAAATGCAGTTTTACTAAATAGAGACAAGATGAGACTGGCATTTTTGAGGTGGATATTTAGTGGAGTAATTCCTTTTTTTCTTTTTTTCCTGCAGGATAAATACGATGGTGTCCCTCAAAGCTGTCATATGACCTGGATGAAAGCTGTATAAAAGGTGCAAAATCGTATCACTGGTACAACTGTTGCAAAAATATCAATTACAGGAGAGGCAAAACCAGCAGTGGAATGAGCACTGTGTCACTTCACAGCCTTGGCAGAGAGATGACTTTTAACACCCTAGGTAAGTTGTGTTATTGCACATGTCATCAAGAGTCATAACAATGTCTTATATTTAACTGACAAACCTCCAAATCCTTACTGAGCATTTAAGGAGGGTGAATACAACTACATCAGCAGGGAAAGGCTGACAAACTGACTTTCCTACCTCAAAAAGACATATGAAATGTATCAAAATGACTATTTCCTGCAGATAGCTTATAGTTCTCTGACACAGGTATAAAATGTGACCGTATTATTCTGCAGCCTTCCTTCTTTTTATGTGTCCACCCCTCAGAGCAGGTGTCACCCGTCTTTCCCAGATGGTACACCAACCTGTATTTTTCTTTCCTCAACAAGAACTTAAACACACCAACAACAAGTCAACATGAGCTTGCAGACACTGAGTCAAAATACTACTGATCTGATGATTCTCAAGTGCTTTTTTAATGTCAAACAAGCTCTCCTGGATAACAATGATGTAGGTATTCAGGTTAATACTGTGTTTCAGGCTCACCTGTCAGCCCCATCCCACCTTGAAAAGAACAGAGGTGAAGAATGGTTTGTGTCAGTACATCTCCTGTGAGACATCTAACGAGAAGGAAAGCCTTAATAGAACCCCCTGCTGAAATGGTTTCAGATAATGTTATTGTTTGGCTTTTGATTTGTGCCAATGTATTTTTTTCTAGTCAGGGTATGGTAAGGTCTGTAAGCACACCCTCAAATCTTTCAAGTCCCTGAGCTGTTGTCAGAGTCTTCGGGAAGGAACCATTACCCTAGTGCAGAGGAAGACACATTTAGAAAATACTTAATAACTGTCTTTGAGGCCAGATGGATGTATCTGAGGGAGCTGATCTTCAGCATTGCAAGGCCCCTGTTTATCCTTACTGAAGGGTTATTGTAACTGGTGATATTCCTTAAGATTTGAAAAAGAAAAGTATCACCCCCATCTTCAGGAAGGACAATAAAAAGGATTAGGAGAATTACAGAAGTAACTTCAGTCTTTGGGAAGATTAATCCCAGAGAAATCCTCCTGTAAATCCTTTCTGAGACATGGAGGTGATTTGGGACAGCCAATATGAATTTACCTAGGCCGAGCAAAATCTGAAGCTATGTGGTACTGTTCCAGGGAGGGCTCTAAGGGATGCTGGGACTGAAACCAAAACACCATTGAAAGCTCAGAAAACCCAATATTTATTACAAAGAGGTGGCCAACAAAACAAGAAAACGGTAGACAGAAAAGAGAAGGGAAAATAAGCCCTCAGTAAACCCCACAAACCCCCAGGTGTAACTTACGAGGTTATCTTACCAACTCCGAATACTAAGGATTCTCTACAGCAGCTGTGTCCTCGGAGGGTCTGACTCACACACCACGGGTGTCCCCGCAAAAGGCAACGTGGTCCTTCGTGTGTAGCGTGAGCCCCCCGAACACGAGCCACCTGCTTTTTTATCCAATTTACCAGTGACATCTACCTGGGCAGGTGTGGCCAGCACCGCCCAGCCAGAGGCCCTCAGTCCCTCCCCCTGTTATGTCAGTGGTGCCCCTTCTGCGCACGCGTGTGGACATTGGAATTTCCACCACGCCTGCTTGATGCACGTTGGAGGGTCTTCCCTTAATGAGTCTGGGGGCTTACTTCATCACCCTCCTCCTCACTTTCTCCTTCAAATGCCCTTGAAAGGCCATCAGCCAATAGTGAGAGACCAATTAATTTTAGTTTATACAAAGTGCTGCCTTCAAGGACGAAGTTTCCCTTTATCAGGCCTTGTTTTCCCATATCTTGGCAGGACAAGTACAAGCCGCAGGTGGCTGGGCCAAACACAGACCGACAATAGCAGTGTTTAATTAAGCACGGATACAGGTACCTTCATATGATGAAATGACTGGCTCAGTGCAAAAGGAGAGTAGTGGATAATCTTTATTCTATTTTAAACAAGACATGGTCTTCCAATGTGTTCTTTTATCCAGACCAGTGAGATGTGGGCTGCAAAGTAGGAAGAAAACTGAATGGACCACGGGGCTCAAAGATTTGTTATCCAGTTGGTGGCAAGTTAGTAGTGACATCGTTCAGTCTGTTGACACTGGTATTAATGGTCTGGAAGATAAGACCAAAGATGCCATCAGTGAGTCTGCAGATGATACTAAGTTGGAGTAAATAGCTGATACAGAGGAGAGTGTAACTGGTATTCAAATGTATCAAATGGACTGGATAAATGTGCAGAAAGAAAGATATAGTTCAACAAAAGGAAATGTAAGATCTTGCAGCTGGGACAGAATAGCACCGTGCAAGAAGAAAAGCTGGGGACCCACCAGATAAAAAGCAGCTTTGAAGGGAAGAAACCAGATTCCAGGTAGATAAATGGAATATAACTCAGCAGAGCACCATTATAGAGGACTATGAGATCATGTAGAAAAAGTGTTCTTCTTTAAATGGGGGAGAGGTGAAAGGGGAGAAGAAGAGGTATTAAATGAAAGGTTTTGAATAAATGCTATGTTTCAGATAAGCAAAATAAAATAGGTAAGGCTCCCATTTCTTCATGATAACCTTAACGCTATCAATTTAATAATCAGTTTTTTTCTTCTTACTGGTACATAAAAACAAGGTAAAATACAGTTTTATGCTCCAGAATAAATAAATAATGTAACATAATAAAATTATGCATCTGGCTGCATATACATAGTCTTTGTTATTTTTCAAGAAAATAATACACTTACTATCCCTGGGTGATATTTCCAAATTTCTTATTGAAACATCTCTATTCAGGCAAAGATTGTTCCTCTGCCAGCAAGACTTTGCAGGTGCCATTATAGGGTTTCCTGGAGATAGAAAGCATATGGTCTGAACGACAAAGAGCTATGAAAAAAGAGGTATCACAGGTTAAAGTCACAGGTAGTGTTCTACACCAAAAAACCATGGATGGAAAATTTCCTCAAATGTTTTACAACTTCACAGGTATTATGTACTCTTGCTGAGCTACTGATTCTAGTTATGCTTTCATTCTTATTACTGCAGCTTTTAAAGAATAGTAATTTTAATTCAAATTTTAATATTTTTGTAAGCAAAATCAAATTTAGGCCCATTGTAATGAAACCATAAACTACTGTGCTTACTGATGTGCTTTTGTTTCTTGTGGTATGTGTCTATGACAATGGGATAGAGTGAACAAGAAGTGTGCTGCAAGGTCATTACTGTGAAAATTTTTATGATTCATGATAACTTTCAGATTACTTTAGAAGATTGTTTTAAATTATACACTGAGTAAAGCATTATGTTGTAAGTCTCCCAGTTATAACTACTCGAGCTACCTATATAAAGAGACTGTAGGACACTTGACTGTTTGGTAAACATGGAGCACTTGAAGAAATGTATAATAAACCAGTAGCGAAGTGTGTTACTTGATATGGGTGGTATTATCAAAGAATTTAAATGAATATTGTATAAAAATTCTCTTAGTGGTAAAAAGAAAGGCAAAACCTGGTCCAACTGAGTTTTTGAAGATAAATTCAGATATCCAAAATGAGAAAGCCAGCTACTTTAATTCCAAGGAAGTTTGCAGTTCTTCAACTCAAAAAAAAAAAAAAAAAGGATTGTAAGGATTTTATAGTATCAGTTGAAATAGGTCTGAGGGCTGCTTTCAATTTTAGGAGATAATTTTAGGTTCAGTCTAAGTGCAAACTGACAACAGGAGCCCACATTTGTAGTTTACATAGTGGGAGCTACGATACAGGTTGTAAAGCACAGGTGTTTGCAAATACATCTTTGCACACAGTAATTTTTACTGCTTAGGACTGATAATTTTCATGATGCAATAATCATTGACTAGCTCTAGGTGGGCCAAATCTGACTTGAAAACCACTGGGTTAGTAAACTGAAGAATATTTCACATCTGTCTCATCCTGCATGGAAAAAAAACAGTTTCCAGGTATCACAGGTTCACTTGTTCTAAAAAAACTAAACAGAGAATTTTTCCTTTCCCCCTGCCCCACCGTGTGGGAGGGATGTTTGAATGGGCAGGCTGGTTTTGCCTTGGGTATTTGACTAACACAAAAGAACTGGCCAGCAGGTTTGACATTCCAGGCTGATGGGAAGCGGCAAGAAGTCTTTCCCTTTCCTTTTCCCTTTCCCTTTCCCTTTCCCTTTCCCTTTCCCTTTCCCTTTCCCTTCCCTTTTTTCT
>VXAY01007403.1:132662-156798 GCA_013399855.1 Oxyruncus cristatus | reverse complement strand
AAAAAAAAAAAAAAGAGAGGTATGGAGGAATGATTTAAAGCATTTTTTTTAAAGTAGACACACATAAAAACAATCTACTCTTTGAATTTCTAAGAACTAGTCTACACTGCCACCTACATAGCAACCTAAGAAATAATTTTCTCTCAAAAAACCTTGAAATTTTGCCAAAATTAATCTTTGACTTGCATTTATTTTAAGTTTCTGTTCCGGGTTTTCAAGTTCTCTCCTGACTTGAACCTTAACATGCTGCATTACCACGTGTCTCCCTGTTTCAGTCTTGGCAACATTAGTTATAGGTTTGTCAGTACTCCATATCTCCTCTCTTGTTTCGATACATTTGTTAAAAATTTTCCCAGTTATTATCTAAAAATAATTTTTGTTCTTGTCTTTTAAATTCTACTGTAAGACAGGTTTACCAGAACAGATACAACCTGATCATCCCATGCAGGCTTAAATCTGCACTAGGAATACTGTCAGATACGGAGCACGAGCTGGAGTATTGGAATGGCATAGCACTGAGTTGATAGCATGATCCCCAGCACTATTTTAATTCCATCCAACCAGCAACCTCTCACACAATGCTTAGGCTCAGCTGGGGGGTTGGCGTCTGGGGGAAGGACCAGGTGTAAGCACGTTTTGTCTCATAAGTTCTGACTGTTGCGACAGGAAGGTTGTGATTCGAAGGGAGGGTCCCGCAAACGTGGGGCAGCCCTGTTCTGAGCCAATGTCCTGCTCCACCTCGAGGCTCGTGCTCAGCTGTGTGTGTGTCCCCTGACCCTCCTCTGACTCACTTCCTGGAGGAGGGCTCAAAAGGGCAGGCTGTGCGTGGGTGAACAAAATGGCCCAAAAAATCTAGTTTACATAAGAGGGGTGCACTAGGTTAACTATAAAAGGAAATGGGTTGGTCCCCCTCAATTTTCTTTTCCTCTCTTTCATTTTCTTTGTCTCATTACCCCAGATCCTGACCATCCACAGAGCAGGACCAGCATGGGATCTAAAGACTACTGGGTTTTTTTTCATCCTTTCTCTTTTTTCTGCCTTTATTTTCTCCTGCCTTGCTTTATCTGGGCTATCATATTCTACCCCATATTCCATACGGAAGTTTGTTGTGGGAGTGTTGAGCCTGAGGAGCGGTGTGTTGTGGCTTGTGAGTCAGCACCTGTGAGAAGTATATTGTAGGAGTTGAGAGCTTTTTGAAGTATACTGTAAGACATGAAGAGCTTGTTAGTCACTACTTTTGAGAAGTGTATTGTAAAATTTAAGGGCTTGTTAGCCAACACCTTTTGAGTCTAAACAGTAGTTGCTGGAGTTGAGGCTATACAATAAAAGCTCAAGAGTTCCCTGACAGGTGTCCCTGAGATTAGTACAGTGCTAATAATGCCAGGTTTGATCCTCATCTGGTCCATTCACTGAGGAGTTGAACTTAATGATCCTTGTGGGTCCCTTCCTGCTCAGAATATTCTGTGTCCAGTGTCTTTGCTCAGCCTGATGAGAATTTACGATGTACATCACACACCGTGCCAGTGGGTTGTGACAGTATCATCCCTTGTACCACTCACAGCTGTGGTATGGCAAATGTAGAGAAATCAGGCCTCCTAGTGTCAAATAAGGTTTAATTGAGCTCAAAATGAATCAGTAGTGTGACCTGGTAGCTAAAAGTACCAACAGTATCCTGTGCATTAAACACAACACAGATAACTGGTCAAAAGAAGTGATTGTCCCACTACACTCAGGATTGGTGCAGCCTCACCTGGAGTACTGCGNGAGATTAGTACAGTGCTAATAATGCCAGGTTTGATCCTCATCTGGTCCATTCACTGAGGAGTTGAACTTAATGATCCTTGTGGGTCCCTTCCTGCTCAGAATATTCTGTGTCCAGTGTCTTTGCTCAGCCTGATGAGAATTTACGATGAACATCACACACCGTGCCAGTGGTTGTGACAGTATCATCCCTTGTACCACTCACAGCTGTGGTATGGCAAATGTAGAGAAATCAGGCCTCCTAGTGTCAAATAAGGTTTAATTGAGCTCAAAATGAATCAGTAGTGTGACCTGGTAGCTAAAAGTACCAACAGTATCCTGTGCATTAAACACAACACAGATAACCAGTCAAAAGAAGTGATTGTCCCACTACACTCAGGATTGGTGCAGCCTCACCTGGAGTACTGCACAGAATTTTGAGCTTCACAATATAAGAAGGACATGAAAATATTAGAATGTGTCCAAAGGAGGGCAACAGAGATAGTGAAAATACTAGAGGGCATGACTTATGAGAAGCATCTAAGGATACCAAGTTTGTTCAGTTTAAAGAAGAGGAAACTTGAGTAGTGACCTCATTGCTGTCTATAAATAACTTCCTCTACCAAGATCATGGGTTCAAGCCGTGTATAGGCCATTCACTTATCAGTTGAACTTGATGATCCTTGTGGTCCCTTCCAACTCAGAATATTGTGATGCTGTGTCAAACCCTTCTCTCTAGTTTCTGATCATCGAACACAGGGAAATGGCTTGAAGCTGCCCGGGGGGAAGTTCTGATTGGATATTAGGGAAAAGTGTTTTTCTGAGTGGGTGATCAAGTACTGGAACAAGTTCTCCAGAGTAGTGATTTTGACCTCTCTATGTTCAAGAAATGTTAAGAAATGTTATGTTCTTATACATACGGTTGAACTTTTAGGTTGCTCTGTGAGGAGTCATCAGTTGGGCTTGATGATCCTTATGAGTCCCCTCCATATTGATATTCTATAATTATAATTCCACTGAAATTGAACAAGATAAATATTTCTTTTTTTTCCTAAATATATCTAAAAAATCTTTAGCTGTCCTGTTTCTATAGACTGCCTAAGTAACTCACTTGGGTGCTTAGCCAACTCCCCATTGGGAAGCCTTTCTTTATAACTCAGGCTTAATCTTTGATGCAAAATAGGCCTATTATTTGTTGTCTTGTTCAAAGTGAAGAGACTTCACTTCCTTTTATTTGTTTTTTTTTTTCTTTTCCACAATCTTCCATATATATGAATCCTACTACTGTATGCTTTCAAATTTGTTTCTGTTTACCGTCAAATAATACTAGCTCTTTCAAGATTTTGTGTAGGATATATTTTCTAGAGCATAATTTTCTGCTCTAATTCCACATGCTTTTTGAAGTGTGGTGTCCAGAAGTGTGTAGCAGTGAATAAAAACAAGACCCTCCTAGGATGGTGAAAATGGAGAGACTGCTTTGATAAAATTGAACAAGTTCCTACATGCGAAAAAGGTGCGGTTACAAAACGCTGGGGGAGTGAGCGCAGTCCTGTCCAGTCACTTCGAAGCTTCTTCCTGGGACACCTATAACTGGTCATCCTTTCACAGGCTTCCATCAGGACTTCAACTCCCAGTGTACACCGTGACCATTACACAACAAGCATCCTGTATTATCTCACTCGTGACCCCACAGCAGTGGGCATTGTAAAAAGGCAGAATTGCATTACAAATATAGCAGTGTTCAAACAAATAGAACTTGACCTTATTCCATAACCCTGAGGTGAATGAGCAATAGGTTAAATATCCTCACTATTTAACCCCCTAAGGTTTCATAACAGTGATGTTGTATCCAGATTGACTATTGGGAATGGAACCTGGCCCATGTTAGCCATAAAACTGTGTCTGGAAATTTCCTTAATGAAGACTATTTGAACCACATCAAAGAAAGCTAGGGACTATGATAGTAATCTAACATTAGAAGTTATTTAGTTCCAGTGATCTGACACATGACCTGATCAATTGACAGAGCAACCTGAGTTTTTTTGGCTATGCCCAGAATTACACATCAGTTTGCCTCCAGTCAGCTGCATATCACACCTTTCGCAGTAGAACGTGGCAACATACGTACCATTGACCTTGCAAAGCCATGGACGGGAGTGCACTTGGGAGCTTGCAGATGATTGTTGGCAAAGTCTCTACAGGAGTCAATTGCAGTACTAGCTTTGGATGCTTCAATAGCCAAGTCCTAGCATACCCTGATTAATATCAATTTTATTAGCCTCTAGCTTCCTCGAAGAAACATCCCAGTGATCTCAATACCAACACTGCCTTGGTAATGATTATCTAAAGCAGCCTGAGCTGCTAGACAGCAGCATATGGTACAAAAGCCACATCTTCGGTAGTCCAGAAAGACCAGAAAAACTTATTTGCTATCTGGCAGAAAAAAAACAACTTGCAAGTATAGAATATAGAAATTTGGCAGCTAATAAACCCCCTTGTTTCTAGTTAGTCCTCAGAGATAGAGGGGTTGGGTGTGTTGTCCCTAAAAGTGGGATCCATCATCCAGTGTTCAATAAGCCAACCTCACACACAGAGCCGAGGTCTTTGTTTGTTTCATATTTGCACGAAGATGGATACTAGGTGGTAAATCCACAAAACTAGCACATAGATTCTCAAAAATTTACACTATTTATACATTTTAATAAACAAAGGAATTATGGTTCCTTTGCCACAAGTTAGCTAGTTATTGTCCTAATTCTACTGTCTATTGGTTAATTCTACCTTTTATTGGTTAAACGATTCTCTCACTTCTCGGACTAATGCTGATTAGTCAACATGCTCAGTCTTTCTCCCATTTGAAGTTGGAGAATTCCTTGAGTCAGTGGGTTATGAGTCAGTTATTTCAATCCTTTCCTGCCAGAATTGCCTTTTACCTAGTTGAGATTGATTTTAGCACAGCTATTGAGTTGGCTTTGTTAGTTTCTTGTTATTTTATGCCAAATGTCTTTGAGGTCCATCCACCACCAGTAGCATATCCTTCTTCCCAACCTCTGCTGTAAAACTGTAGGCCTAAACAAACTAAGGAAAACAATGTATTGCTCCCCTCCCTTTGAGGCTGTGAGACCTGTTTTTCAATTTGCTGATAAGGCAAATTGACAACATGTTTCACAACCCAGTTCACCTTCTTTGTAACTCTCTGGGTATATTACTAACTGTCCCTGACTCTTGAGGTACCGGGTGCTGCTGGGCTTACTTTCTGATTGTAGCTGGTTCATCATGGTAAGACTGGACATATTCAATAAGAACTTTTAAGATCACACATTCATGGTTTATTGAAATTACATGTAATAGAAATTTGGAATTACCATTCATAAATGTACTTACTGCACTAGCACTAAATATTAAAAAAAAAGAAACAACAACCAACTGGTAATTAATTCAGCCTAACTTCACCATCAGTCAAGCTTGATTGCAACTGGGCGTCATCCAATGCAGCCTGGGGAACAAATCTTACCAAAGATGTGTCCCTGCTTTGGGGAAGAGAGAGGAGCAAGCCCGTTGACTTCTCTGTAAGGTGACTGTATTTTTATCCTCTACCATGGAGGATTTTCACATGCCAGAATTACATTTTTTGGGAGAAGTGGAGGTAAGACTGTAGTCAAATAACCTGTTGCTTCCATCATAAAGAGGGAAGGAGTGGAGGTGGCTACTTTATGTGTAAATGACTGTTATTGAGGTAATATCTCTCTTTGAAACTAAAGAGCAGGATCACAAGAACTGTGGGTCTTGCACCCTGGCACCTCAGTGTCACTCCCTTTACCACAGGTCTGATTGCAGCAATAAGGGTTATCCTCTGCTTGATAACCTATCTCATCCATTAGCAGTAATCCCTTCACGGCATATCTCATGGTGTATCTCATGGCTGTAGGCCTCATTTCTAGAGAGGAAAGGCATCTTAAGTGTCTATATGTTCGTAAAAATTTGCAAAATAAAAAAGAAAATTATGTTCTCTATGCATATAATAGAAAAGGAAAAATGAGATTAAATTACAGGAAAAAATGTCCATGTTAGATAAACTGTCATAAAAAGCAGTAGAGTAAGGCATGAGAGCAGATTCTCAGGAGACCCTAGACAGCCTTTGTTGCTCAAGGTCTCGAGAAAAAACTAGACGAACACTGGTAAAGGATGACACAGAATATTCTTTGAATATTGGATGAATCAGGGATAGAATAGACAGCCACCCCACCTTATTCTTTGGGACAACATACATTTCTTTTGTGATCCACTGCAGCTCTTCAGTCACATTCTGCAGTGAAATTTTATCTAGCCCACTGTTTACCATTCTGAATATATATACAGATAAGTATTCCTACCTAGTTAGAATATTTTGTACTTCCCTCTTTTTTAGTTTATTTTAAATCATTCCTTTAACTTGTTAACAGCATTTCATATTTATCATCCTGTATTCCGGAGTTCTTACTAATTTGCCTAGCTCTCAGATAAAAGAAATTCTTTATTTCATCTTTCAGGTCATATTTTTGTATGGTATTAGATCCAACAATATGATTCCTGGAGTACATACATCCTCCCAGTTGGCACAGAAATTGAAAATCATCCAGACTGAGCTGGATGTCACTGTTTTAACCCCTGTGCCAGGGCCAGATGGTTCAGCTTTCCCTGCTCCAGCTTCAGTTCTGGGGTTAACAGAGAGGTGACACCTCTCTCCACTGCCGTCACTGCCTGACAAACCATAGCCCGCTGTGGGCCTGGAATCCCTTTGGGATGATAGGGGCTACTGCCAGGCTGCAGCTGGCAACACAGGAGAAGTAACTGGAATGTGACAGGGAAACCTATAAATATAGCACCCACCAGAGCCCAAGCAGAAAGAAAATGTCAATGTCACACTTCTCTCAGCAGACACCTGCAAACGCTGACAAGTCACTGTGACCCCCTGTCTCCCATACTTCTTGAGAAGGGCTGAAGCATCAACCTTAGGACCCGGAGGGACACTGGAAAGATAATCATAACATCAGAGAAAATACACAGATAGAAGGAAGACTTTAAAACAACTCCCACATTTTAACTGCATTATTAATGAGACTATGGCCTCTAACATGACTTTGAGTGTAACAACAAGACTTCAAATAATTTCAACTACTGCATATCTTCCCCAGATCATAAATATTTAAATTAAATCAAGCAGCAATAACACTTCAAAACTGAAAATCCTTTTCTGGATCACTTCCAGTACAGTCACTAAAAAATTGTGAGGTTTTTTTACATGCAGTTTTTCACGTTGTTGATAGGTAAGTGACAAACAAAAACTCAAAACATTCCTGGTTACTACGAAAAGTGCAAGCTGCCTCATGCATTAGGAAGTCCTAAACTCCAGAAACCTGTGATCACCACTGACACTTTAACAGGTGAAACATCTACTGTAAATCGATTATTTTCCTTTCTTCTCTGTGTTTAAAGATAGATGGATGTCAGACGCTTGAATACAGTCTGGATTGATAGAATACTGAACACAGATCATAGGGTAAAATAAAAATATTTTCCAGCTTATGGTATCATTGCAATATTTATCCCAGGTTTAGTTTCATGCTATATGTTTCTTAAGCATACATCTTGTCCATATACATCACTTAAGTGTTTTTACATCCCCATACACCTGTACAAAGACCTCCAACTCTATTTTAAAGAAGACAGAAGAGTCCATGTAAGAAATACCAGTGTATGAATGTTTCAGAAAAGAGCAATTCCCTTACCAAACCTTGATAGTCCTGTCTAGATATCATAGTCTCATAAAAGGATCCAAGTTAGAAGGGCGTCTGGAAGTCACCTCGTGCAATATCTTGAATAAAGCAAGGTCCAATTTGAAGTTATGCCATTTTGCTCAAGGCCAGTTTAGTTTTATACATCTCTAGAGACAGAAAAATCACTGCTTCTCTCTGAAAACTACTCCAATGTTTGTTTACATCCCTGTTGAAAATATTTTTTTCTTCAAATCTAATTAGATTTTCACTCACTGAACTTCTCTCCACTGTCTCTGCTCCTCATGTTGTTCATCTTTAAAAGCAGGCTAAGTCTGATTTCTCTATGCCCAGTCATGCTCTGGTGAGACCCCACCTGGAGTGCTGCATCCAGCTCTGGGGTCCCCAGCAGAGGGAAGGACTGACCGTGGGAGTGAGTCCAGAGAAGGACCATAAAGATGATTACGGGGACAGAGCAATCTCCTATGAGGAAAGAATTGGGATTTTCAGCCTAGGGAAGAGAATGCTTTGGGGTCATCTAATTGCAGCCTTCCAGCACCTGAAGGGAGGCTACAAGAAAGAATGGAGAGGGACTTCTAACAAGGTCATGTAGTGACAGAATAAGAGAGAAAGGATACAAACTGAAATAGGGTGGGTTTAGACTAAGTAGTAGGAAAACAGTTTTCACTATGGGGGTGATGAGACACTGGAACAGATTTCCCAGAGAAGTTGTTAGTGCCCCGTAAGCGCTTTAGGCCAGGTTGGAGGGAGTTCTAAGCCACCTGGCCTAATGAAATGTGTACCTGCCCACAGCAGGGGGATCAGAAGTAGATGATCTTTAAGGTCCCTTCCAACCCAGGCCATTCTAGCATTATGTAATTGAACATGTAAATTATTTCCCGTCTGAACATCATCTTTTTCAGGCTGAACAAACTCTGTTCTGAAGCCTCACTTCATTCCTCTGAGCTTCAGGCCCTTGATCATCTTGGCAGCAATCCTTGGAGCTTTCTCTAGACTTCCAATACCTTTCTTGCACTGCAAATCCCCAAACTAGACACAGAACTGTAGACTTGATCTTATACCCACTAGACAGATTTGAGTCAGCTTTGTTTTCATTAATGCAAACATAAGTGTTTTATCTTCACCCTTGCATGACTGCACTGATGGCTCATGTTGAACATGATGCCCACCAGGAATCTGAGTCTTTTGTTACAAAGCTGCTTTTGGCTCTTTTTGATTCCTACCATCCCCTGTTACTGCCTTATTCTATCCTAGTGCAAGACTTTTATTTTCATCTTCCTGACTTTATGGTGTTTCTTTCTACCCATTTCTCCAGTTTGTTGAGTACCCTTTGAATAGCTTTCCTTCAAAATACTGTTTGGGTTTTTTTACTAAATAAAGTACTTCACTGCCTTTATCAGAAATAATTAATTGATATTTACAATTAAAGGTCACATAGTGGGTATAAGATAAGCCTGTACTTAATTTTAGATCCTAATTCTACATTTCATTAAAAGTGTTGGTACATCACACAGAAATAGAGAAAGAAATATGCATTTGGGTCTAAAGAAGAAATCCATTCAAACTATGCTGCAGTTTTTAAGTCACGAAATAATCTGTAACAAGTCATCTCAAATGTTTTAAATTATGTGAGGGGGTTTTCAGTCGAAGTTTGTGATAGAGAAGAAGAATCTTCTCTGTTTTGAAAGTTTTCTGCAGATATGTTGTGTATCTTCTGCCTTTGGTTGGAGGTAATAAATTAACTCTGGAATAATCTACCAAACTGCCAAGTTCGTTTCAAGTTTCTATGTACTTGTTGCATATTTTATATTTCACTAAAGTTTTACTCTCCAGAGAATATGGCTGGCCATCAATAGTAATCATCAGTCTCACCATGTCAAACATAAAAAAAAAAACACATAAAAAAGCTGATGCTAGACATTACTGTGTTCTACTTGTATAGAAACCATGAATTTTTAGAGTGTAAGAAGTAAATCTGAATTTGACAGAGGTTGAGGGTTTTTATTGTACTGTAGAATAATATCTGTCAAAACATGGCCCATGAAAAAGAATACTGCAAGTGTAGACTGCTAACCTGACAAAGTCATTTCAGCTATGACAGTAAACACTTTGGAAAACCTACTGTTCATCACTTTTTAAATCTTCTGCTATCAAACAAAATGCAATTGAAAATCTAAGGTTTCCTGTTGAAAAAAAAAAAAAATTAAAAAACTGCATTAACTGTTTTCATTCCCTTGCAGCATGAACTGGCTAGATAAGATCATAAAATACAAGCACTGTCGTGATAGTAAATATATACTGATTTCAATAAAGTCCATAAACAAAATCAGAATCATAATTATCTCCAGAGAAAAGATGAAATATTGTGGACAGAATGCTCTATTTGTGGCAACTTTGAATTGTAATAGAGAAGTCGGACTGTCTTTTGTGACTAGAGTCAGAAAAACTAAACACTATGTCAAACTGAATTCACCAGGGTTAGTTTTAAACCTTTAAATATTAAGCATTGTAGTTAGAGTGATTTTTCTCAGTTTTGCTGAGAACCAGTTTCTCTGGAAGGCATTGGATTCTTGAGTGTGCCACCTGTTACAAGAACTCATAAACTAGGAGGAAAATGAGATAAGTATCTGAAGAACTTTCAGGGCCTCAGGTTAGAGGTGATTGGTAGCCGTGAACTACTTCTGATGTTAAATGTCTGACACCTTCTCTTTTAACAGCTCTCTGATATTTGCTACAGATTATTAAATAGTCACAGAGGATTTATTATTAATGAAGATTCTTTATTACACAAATAAAATAATGAGATATCTGTTAAAAATCTTTCATTGAATGTTTATGTGTTTTTGCTCAAAGTGATGGTTTTGGTTTGCAGAAAGAGTAAATCCTCACTGACAGTCATTATTATCTAGTACATAAACTTTCCAGTGTTATAAAATTACCAATCTCTGATATTTTTGACACTAACAGAAGAATAAGGTCTTACGGGTATTTAACATAAAGTCCCACATAGCACCCTCTAGAACTTTTGGAAGTTCTTTTTCTGTCTTTCTATTCCTCTCTTTTTTCTTATACAGCTCGTAAGTATAGATGAAATCTGTGGTTGATGAATTTTCAAAAACTTAACACATGAAGAGAATATATATCTTTAGCAGATTATAGAGCTGCATTCAAAAGACTTGCACGTTTTGTTTTTTCTTTTTTTACCCCTATTACTCATTTTCCTAAGCATGATAATCAATTATTAAGGGGTTAAAAGTACACTACCAAGTTCATAAATTCAAAACTGGACACATTTCAACAAACTGAAAAAAATGTGTTTAACACAAAATCATAATATTTTGAATTAATGGATGAACAGATTGTATTTTTCAACACTTCCTTTCACAACCTTTTTGTTCTTCCACAAGAGTTAAGAGACTTTGTAGAGTTGATATAGAAGTGTGGCTGTAAAGGAAACGTAGAACTTTTTTTGGTGTAATTATACAATTTACAACTAAGGAGCCTGATTAACATGTTCACTTCTCATATACACAGTAGCTTCTATGATTTCCACTATCATTCCTAGATAAGTCTAAAGACACCTAACTCTCACTTAATTTACTACTGTGCAAGGCCTGTTTACTAACGATACACAACAGAGGTCACGCTTGACTGCACTTTTAGATAGTTAACTACCCTATGAAATCAAGTTCATTCTTTTTGGCCTGTATTTCTCATCAGTATTTCATGGCATTGTATTTTTTTTCAAATTCTTATCAGGAGGACTCAACAAAAATCTATCCTTCATGCATACAATTCAGGACATAGATGGAGTTACTGCAATCATAGGCACCTCTTTGTCCAGAAATACTGTGTAAGGACTTGCTAAATATGTGAAAGTATCACATTCAATTCTCCTTGCTGCTTGATTCATACAAGTAACATAGCCAAAAAATGCTAAGACTTCATTGGTTCTCTCATGGTATTATAGTTGGAGTATTTTCAATCCTTTGTCTGAGGTTACAGCACATAAAGAGGGGGCATGTTGACCCCTTTAACATCTTTTAAGAATCTAGGCTCTGAGCTATGAGCTCGTTGGAGGGGTTTTGCTTTAAATATATACAAGGCTCCAAAAATTTGCCCCCCAAATTTTTTTAGAGGGGTCTTTGGTTCTTTTAATACTCCAAGAGAGCGCAAAGCAGAAGACAGTGTGCACATTTCTCAGAAGGTCAAAATAACACTTTTACTGGCAAATTTCAAAAAATAAAGGAACTTGGTGGAAATTTAAAGGGTAACATTCAACCAAAATAAAGCATTTCACAAAATGTTGGCTTAGCACATGCTAACCCATACAACTCTACAAAATCCAATCCATCCAGTTTTAAGTTACACAAAAAATTAAAAAAGGAGATTAGGAGAAGAAGTAAAGACAGATGGAGAGAAAAAGAAAGAATGATAGCTACAACCTGGAGACCCATGCAAGTCCAGCCTTCTACATGTCCAGAAGGTACAGGTCAAACAACAGGGAGGGCACAAGTTGCTGCTTTTATTTGCTTTGGCCCCTCTCTGGCCAACCTCCCCTCCTGCTCCTGGGGGCACTTGCAGTGTGCCAGCCAGTCTGAGCCTGGGTTAAGGGCTCTGGTGTGTGGTGTGGACAGTGCTCCCGGGCTGCTTTGGACTGACAGCTGCCCCAGGACTGCCCAAGGAGACTCCAAGGGACTGGGATAAAGAACAGGGGCCACCTCACCCTCGTGAAATTCGATGTGTCCCTCCCCACCACCACCGCATACACACTTTAGTTGGTCTAAGCCAATAATTAATATAATAATCCAGTGTCCCACACATTTCTAGCAAGCACTACAGTCTTGCTAAACTACAGAGTCACATGATTTTCTCCATTGGTCTGATTAAAATTTCATTATACAATGCAAGGTAGAGTTACTCTAAAAAATGGGACTACGAAAGAGAAGGAGAAACTCTTGCAAGCATTCCCATTATAAAAGAAGCCATTTTTTAAGTCCTTGTCAAAATTTACATTCAATATTATATAAAAGAGAAAAGTGCAGGAATAACTATTAGTCAGGATAATATATTAGAAATATTTTTTGTTTTTTTATCTAAAGGAGATAAACAGGGGTTTTTCAAAATTACTTCTTTTTTTTTTCTAGAAAAATAAATGCCTTACCAGAAGTTGTTGGCTATTTCCAGTAGAAACATGCACAATTATATAAGAAGGACTTCTGAGATAATACCAACAACATTTGTGTAAAATCAGATATGCTGGTTGTCTGGTGAAGCCATTTCCCAAAGTGAGTTGACCTTGGATGGCTGCCTGAACTGTCGCACAGCCACTGTCTCACTCTCCGTCTCATCAAGATGGACAAAAAAATAAGATGGAAAAGTTCATGGGTAAAGGTAATGACAGAAAGATCACTCACCCATTGCCATCACAGGCAAAACACACTTGACGATGGGAAGATTATTTTAATTTGTTGCCGGTTAAAAGTGCAATAGAATGGTGAGAAACATACCAGTCTTAACTTTACTCTTTCATTCCTGATTCCTCTACCTCCCCTGCCCCGAGCTGTGCAGGGGGATGGGGAAGGGGGAGTTGTGTTCAGTCCATGGCAGCTGCTCTCTACCAGTCCCCCTCTCACACCTTTCCCCTTCTCCAGCGTGGGCTCCTCTTCATGGGCTTTAGCTTCCATCAGGGCACATCCACCCGCTCCAGCTTGGGGTCCTCCATGGGCTGCAGATGGATCTGTGTTCCACCACTAATCTTCTTGGGCTGCAGGGGGACAGCCTGCCTCACCTGGTTGCAGGGAATCTCTGCTCTGGTGCCTGGAGCGCCTCCCTCTCCCTCCTTTTAAGTGACCTTGGTGCCTGCAGAGCTGTTGCTGTCACAGATTTGCACTCCTCTCACAACTCCATTTTCCCACCTGCTTATATGCATTTTCCCTGAAGTGTTCCTACCTCAGCCGTGCCCTGTTCCAGGTGGGTCAGAGCTGGCTGGAACTGGCTGTGTCCAGCGTGGAACAGCCTTGGCCTCTCCTCATAGAGGCCTCCTGCAGCCCCCACTGTGGTCAGCACCAGGGCATCTTCACCCTGTACACCTGACCACCTTCATTTTCCCTAAATAAACAGTAACTGGAATAAGGGAAACCTTGGATCAGGAAATCACACCTGTACCTCTCCTCCCCCACTCTCTAGTTTTAGCTCAGGTCTGGTAGATACTGTTGACTACAGAAAGAAGTTGAAGTGTTTCAAAGTCAGATATGACTTGACACTGACTTAAAGATTTCAAAAAGGGGATAGTGTTCCATTAATGCTGGCAATGTGAGAACAGATATAAAGACTTCTTATTGTTTTCTGTTTAGTGAAATACTGAGATCCTACTGAAATCTTGCTGAAATACTTTCTAATACAGAGATCTACATAAAGACCTTTACATGATAGGTAGATGTGTCCAATAATCCCAGTCAGAATTTTATTGAGCTTCAAAATTATTGTGTTTTTTTCCAACCTATATCTGTAAATCATCAGTCCTAAAATGTCATTCATGTTATGCTTCCATAAAAATTAGCAAACTTGAAAAATATCACTTGGACACCTCCATTACAGGGCACCAGCTGATGGCTGTATGGGGTTCAAAATGTAAAGCACTATTATGAATTTAATTTCCTTTAACCTTAAAAGGTGAAGTGTTGAGACTCAACAAAGTCTTAAGTATTGGTTTCTCACTTCTTAAAGTATACCAGATATTATCCTAGAAATTAAAGGGTTAAATTCTCAGCCATCCTCAGCATTAAGTGGTAGGAGAACTTTTCTTTCACACACAGATCAAAGAATTGATTTTCATTAATATATTTTTTTCATTTCCTACTGAAATTTTGAAGCTTGGAAGCAGAAACAGATGGAAGACAGGCTATTTCCAAGGTTATTTTTTTCTACTTTTTTTTTTCTTCCTGATGATATTTTAATGGAAATCCCAGGAATTAAAGTTTTTCCTTATGATATTTCAGTATGTCCTGATCTGGCCTGAAGAATCCACCAAGGCCACTGTCTAAGCAAAAGTCATTCATTGATTAAGATGCTTCTTTTTGTCAATGATCTCTGAGCTGCATAACTTTCCCAAGCACAGGATTCAGGTGTCAGGAAACTTGTAAGCCCTGTAACATGTGGATGTGATTTTGGATCTGAAAGTAAGGATGTGTTTATATAATGTAATTCAGCCCCATTAAGGCATGTCTGAATTAACTTCAGCATATAAAACTAAGTACAGTATTGCCATGGTAAGGTTTTCTCTAAGACCAGAGATAACTCAGATACATCTGCAGAGAAGTGCCTTGGATCATAAGCACGAGAGGGTACTGCCTAATCTGGAGCAGAGAGGCTGCTCAGAGTTACTACACCAGCTGTGTTAACCAAGGAACTCCAGCCATGCTCTCTTCTTTCCCATGCTCTCTCCCAAGGGAGAAGAGATTCTCTTTGGGGCAGGTGATAGGAGATAGAGAAGGGAAGAGAGAAGAAATTCAGTAGAGAAGATGAAGGCCTATCAGATCTTACATCCTTCTCTAAGATACATCACATGGCCATTTACTCATCAAGGGAGTTGCCCTCTGTTAGAGATTTCTTGCACTTCCTTATTTATTCAAGTTCACCAAGTAATATAACGAAAGAAGTTTAATCACATTGGTTTGCTCTCCCAATACCAAGCTCATACACTGAAATGGATCAACACAAGGGATGGGAGAGCAGACATTGTGGGCAATCTCAAAAACTTTCCTGCATTCGCAAATAAACATTTTATTTCTTGTTTGGTCTGCTTCATTACTGAGCAATTCAAAACTTTCAGATTACACTTGGAGCCTACAGTATAAGTCCAGTGATGTTACAAGATAATCTTTCCTCCTTAGACCTCTAACCCAATATCAACGTTCTTGATTTTTTAACAAGTCACATCAGATCAGGATGAACACCAGCAAACTTATTCATCAAATTTTACATTTTAAAAAATAAGAGGGAGTCCTGATAGACAACAGTGACAAGTGGTGTCTCTTAGGGATCCTTACTGATACCAGTGTTATCTCATACCTGTGTTAATGACTGAGATGAAGGGAACAAGTGCACTCAGAAAATTTTCAGATGACACCAAGCTGATCGGTGTGGTTGACACAACTGAGGGACCTGGACAAGCTCAGGTAGTGGGCCCATGGGAATCTAGTGAGGTTTAACAAGACCAAGTGCAAGGTGTTGCAGCAGAGTCAGGACAATCCCTGATACCAATACAGACTGGGGGATCAACAGATCAAGAGCAGCCCTGCTGAGAAGGACTTGGGGGTGCTGGTGGACAAGAGGCTGGACATGAGCCAGCAATGTGCACTCCTGGGCTGGGCTGCATTAAGAGAAGAGTGGCAAGCAGGATGAAAGAGGTGATTCTGACCTTCTACTCCACTCTGCTGAGACCCCACCTGGAGTGCTGCATCCAGCTCTGGGGTTCCCAGCTCAGGAAGGACACAGACCTGTTGGAACAAGTCTAAAGAAAGGCAACAAAGTTGATTATAGAGGTGGAGCATCTCTTCTACTCAGGAAGACTGGGAGAGTTGGGTTTGTTCAGCCTGGAGAAGAGAAGGCTTTGGAATAACCTAATTGCAGCCTTCCAACACCTGGAAGGAGGCTACAATAAAGATGGAGAGAGACTATTTACAGGGTCGTGTAATGACAGGACAAGGGATAATGGCTTCAAACTGAAAGACAGTAGGTTTAGATTAGATATTAGGAAGAAATTCTTTACTATGAGGGTGATGAGACTCTGGAACAGGTTTCCCAGAGAAGCCATGGATACCCCATCCCTGTAAGTGTTCAAGGCCAGGCTGGATGGAGAAAAGTAACCTGATCTAGTGAAAGGTGTTCCTGTCTATAGCAGGGGGGTTAGAACTAGGTGATCTTCCTTCCAACCCAGGCCATTCTGTGATTTTATGGTTAAATGAATGGTACAAGGAAAATTCTGAAAATTAGTAATCTCTAAAATAAAACCATTCTAAATTAAATTCTAATAAATAATAATTTAATGAGATTTAATACTTTCATAAAACCATCAGAGTAAAGCTAAACAAATGCAAATTCTCTTACTCTCTGCTACAATAAAAGCTGTGGAAAAATAATATTAGGATCTTGTTAAGATCAACATAGAGAAAAAAAAAGCAGATGAGACAGTATTGAATCAAATCAGTGCTCAATTCAGAGCAAACATTCTGGATTCTTTTGATCAGTGTCAACATGTCTGGACAAAAAATTGTATAATAGTGTGGATTTCTGGAATTAGTCGATTGAGTATGTTAGCTATCAAGATATTCATGTATTAATTTACTTTATAGTATCATAGGTTATGTGTAAGCATAAATTATTAAAAAATTATTTCCTGAAGGCATTAACTATTCAACCTACAGGAGCAAATTTAGTTACATGGGCATTCATCTTGCAGCAAAGTTCTTGTGCGTTATAGAGCTGACTAAATGATGAAACTTCTTCATTAAGTCAATTTGAAAGCTATAGTTTATAATAAGGAAAAAAATGCACATCAGGCTGGGTTTTTCAATGTGTATACTTTGATTTTTTTCTTTATTAATATATGTTTAGCCCTACAACAAATCTTCTGAGGACCTCTTAGATGCAGATGTGCTCCTCTCTCTCTTGCTGCATGCTGCAGAACTTCTTTATTTAACCATGAGCACTGCAAAATACTCTTTATTGTCCTTTATATTGTCTTTCAAGATAGCTTGGTCAACATTTGTTGGAGCATGCAATTCTGCTGTTTAGATATATTCCCATGATGAAGAGGCCCAGCTCTTCATTCTACAAATTTGATGTACCTAGAGATGGTAAATGTTTTATTGTCAAGTTGAAATCATTCTTAAATTTATGGAAAATTAGGAAAAATGCAAATTCATCTTGTTATTCATACTCAAGAAGAAATGAAAGAATTTTAAAGTTTCTTTGTAAGAAAAATCAGCCTGAAAAATCTTTATTTTAAAAACATTTAACTTATTGTCAATATTTTCTTTATGTGACCTTTTCAGGAACTTTTTTCCTTATTAAATAGAATAGTTCCAGTTGAAAGCTACCAACAGCAATTATCTAGCCCTATGTTTCTGCATGTGTTGAATTTCAAGCTTAACTATGTAAAGATAACTGGCTCTTATGGAAAGATTATGACTGCTTCTCGCTTTGGATTTCTCCGGGAAGTCCATGCAGATTAAATCTTCCCCCTCTATCCTCATAAAAAAATAAGAAAAAAAAAGTTAAAACTGTATTTTCCTGATATGAATTCAAGACAGATGAATAACCTAGATAATTAAATTAAGCATTTCCTCGCTTCTTTGGAACAGCATAAGTCACAATTGTTAAAAAAAAAATTACTATCTGGCTGAAATTGATTCAATATTTTCCATTTTATTGGAAGTTTTTCTTTCAGTGTAATGTTTCACCCACTGAACCCATTTCCTGATGATTTACAGATTCACAGACTAATAAGTGAACTTGATACGAGTACTTCAGTAAAAGTGTTTACAGCTCATTATTGTCTGATAAATGATATAACAGTATTCTCTCATTTTGGAATGACTACAGGCTTTGACTGTTATGATCCTGTTATTAAAATTATTAGAGAGATGTCTCTGCCTGATTTAAGGTTCAAACAAAACCATATACTAAAGTCAATAGTACAGATTTTTTTTAAACAGTAAGTGTGAGGTAGAGAGGGATAGAAAGAAACAGGGAAAAGAGAGAAGAGGGGAGAGAAAGAGAGTGAGAGACAGATTAAGTAGAAAAAAGTATAACCACTCCTTGGATTCTGCTGGCATCCCTTTGGTCCTCTTCTGATCTTCCTGGTGGTAAGAGTCGCAGTCCCCTCAAAGTGATGTTCATGGTCTCGCCCACTGCCTTGGTCAGTCAGGGATGAGGGGAAAACCCACAAAACGCAGAGTCCATTATATTGTGGTCAGGCTAGGTGGAAGTGCACAGGTACCTCCCCTAGGGCAGGGAGTTATACCATCAACACACATGAATACCTCCAGGGCTACACATGAATGTCCTGGTACTTCCTCAGAGGGGAGGGGAGTTATCACAGCTGAGTCACTTGTGTAANGGATGAGGGGAAAACCCACAAAACGCAGAGTCCATTATATTGTGGTCAGGCTAGGTGGAAGTGCACAGGTACCTCCCCTAGGGCAGGGAGTTATACCATCAACACACATGAATACCTCCAGGGCTACACATGAATGTCCTGGTACTTCCTCAGAGGGGAGGGGAGTTATCACAGTTGAGTCACTTGTGTAAGGACAAAGAAATACTACCCCACCTCACAGGATTTGCCTCTTTCCTTGCCTTGTTCAACACCCAGCAAGTAGCCTGATTGTTTGAGCCAACAGCATTCCAGTCTCTTTTGGATACACTCTTCTCCTTAGACTTTGGATAATTGGACAATAGTACTATCTTTATCTTATCTCAAGTTCCCTTCACAGTCCAAATTAGTAGGTATATTTGGAGAGGGGTGGGCTTTAGTGAGCAGTTGTTCCTTGGCACGGTTTGAAGACAAGACTTTTAGTGATTTTAACAATTTTTAAGCTGTTAACCATTTTAGTCTCTCACACTGGCTTCCAAAACCTTGCATCTAACAATAATATTGCATGGGGGGTTTTGTGTTTTATTTTTTTTTTCAGAAAGACATGCTGCAAACAGCAGGGTTGAAACTATTGTTTCTCACATTCTCCAGAGATTCACTGCAGCATGTTCTGCATGTTTAATTAGCAAAAACCAGCAAAGAGATGGGTGGTACCACTAGCTCACAACTTCACAGCAACACATCCCTCCTTATGTTGTTGCAACATGTAGGTGGATGAGTGGATTGGGAAATGCAATCAAAGTAAAAGATATCTGCCATTAAATGATATTGCCTTTAAATGACGGGTGGAACAACAGTGATCTATTTTACTATGGGAAGTTAAGATTTGAAATTTTAGAAATGCTAGAAACCATGGCAGTGGTAAAATTAATTTTGGTTTTATCTCTTTTAATAATGCCTGCATTGTGTCTGGAGATTAATTTTCTTCTATTATTCATCAAATATGAACAGTTTGGTTGTGGCTGTAAGGATCATAGTATTGCCCCACCAGGATGTTTCCTTATTTACCTCAAAAGATAATTCTTAGAATGATTGGATGCTCAATGCCTGTGGTAGCTGCAATTTCCTGAATGAGATGTGGCTGCATTGTTAGGAACTGTCAGGATCAAAACCAATCTTGTAAAAGCTTCTTAGCCATTTTTGAATGTTCATTTATTCATATGGAAAACATATCACTACAGAAATGTTGATAAGGAATCATCCTTAAAAGATAACAAAAAACTAAAATGCAAGATTTTTTTTTCTGTTGCCTCAGCTTCCCGATTGTGTCTTCACTGCACATATTAATTACTATTAGAAGATAATATTGTAGAGAAGACGATCAAGTCCTATTTATTTAAATATAAGGAAGGCTTCTGAATTTCAAGGAAGCCTTTTGAGTTTCCTTCTGAATTGCCTTTTCTGGTGAGATAATCTTGCATGTTTTGGTTGCCAAAATGCACATCTTTTAAAACTATTAAAAAGAAAAAAAATCCTTCTTTTCAAACTGTATTTCTTTATGTCTGCAATCTTACGTGGGGGAAAAATAATAATAAAAGTTTACCAATCAGTTACAAAGTTATATACCATACATATACAGGTGAATCATGAAGAATGTGAAGGGACATTTGATCTTAACTCTTTCTTTTGAATGGGAATTCAGTAAAGCATTTCATTGTGCTTAAATTCTAAAGATATAGGTAACCTGATTGATATACTCCCCTATTTCAAACAAGCACTTCTCGAGTACTTTGCTGAAATGAGTCCTAACAGCACTGCAAATCACCAATGTCAGCGCTGATGCTGATGAAACAATTGCGAATAAAGATGATTCAAAACATGAATCACATAGTATTTATGATCAAAAATATGTTGCTCATCACAGCTAACTTCTCTTGGTAGATTCATAAGCTGAAATAGAATGATGCTGTATTTCTCTTTTATAGTTCATTCAAACATTAAGGAAAACTCAGTGAGGAAAGAATATATTTACTGGATTTAATGCTGTTGATTCTGGGGCAAAATGCTCTTTTGTATTGACAGTTAAATAAAAAAAGTGATTTCACAGTTCTTCATGTAATTATTTTTAGATTACAATTGCCTCATAAAATTGTGCAAATAGTAAAAAGGCAACATAAAAGGCTTAAGTAAACCATTAATGTTTCTCTTTTGCTTCAGAAAAAAGTATTGGAGAAGGAAAAAATAATCAGGGTTAATTTTTGTTACAGCCTAACTGAACTTCCTTACTTGTGTGACATTACCAATTCATGAGGTATTTGAGATACTAAAAAAAATAAAGAGACAAAAACACCAATGGGAAAAAAAAAAAAAAAGAAAACCCACAAATGTATGACTCAGCTAGATTGAAAATAAGAAATTTAAATAATTATGTCTTATGAACACATAAAATGCTATATTCATGGCTAACACATAGACATGTAAAATAAACAGATTTAGGATCACATGTTTTATCAGGTAACAATATATACTATTCAATATGGTCATATTAAAAACATTTCACCTTTAGATCCAGCATTATAATTTATTCCAAAACTAAATATCCTATTATTATGTGACAACTGAATGTTTGAGGTTTATATTAGATATTCAAATTTGGATAAATTTCATATTTAGCCAAGAAAGTGCTGTTTTCCCTCCATATGCTCAAAGACATAATGACATACAGTATAAAAATATTTGAAAGTCCTTAGAGCAGTATAAATGTTTTCCATGGCAACAACATCTAAAAGATGGTGAAACCCTCACTGTAGTGTTGGTGCCCCAGGACATCCATTTTAAGATTATAACATGCTTAACTCTCATCAGTAGATGGAAACATGGCTCCTTGTGCAGTCTAATGTCAGCCAAATTTAGTGTCTAGCCCAGAGCTCATTATCTGGGATGAATGGATAAATCTCATTTAATAATTTGAGAAATTTACTTCCTCACACTTTCCTCAGAAAGTATAGTTTTAAAAGATGCGTTTCCCAGTGGTGAAAGACTATTTCTTTTCCAGTTGTCTGTGCATAAAAAGTAAGTGTTTTCCCATCCTTCAGAAAGGTTGGAATAATACGAATATAATCAGAAAATAGGAGTCCTAGAATATTGCAGTAGTATGCCGAGAATTGACAAGTCTGTTTACTTGAAAATCGGTTATCCTTTAATGATAATCTTTTAAAATAAACAATTATACTTTTTCTATATCATGTTTTTTACTTCTTGAATTTAAATACCACAGAATAAACTTCAAAGTTAGTTCCTATGGAAAGCTGTTAGTTCTTTGTAGCAACCAGGAAGAATTTTGTGCAGGAACTGTAGCAGGTATATTCACTCTGTTCACCCCAGCTACTTCAGACTAAGAGAGGAGATGAATTCCATGAAGAGATATAGAGATACCAGGGAGATGCAGAATATGTAAACAGTGTCCCTTTGGGAGAGTTTCTCTCTCTTTCTGTGGACTAGAGGTTGTAGGTTGTAAAGAGTAGTTTGGACATATTTTCAACAATGCTGTTGAAACACAACAGATGTGTTCTCTTCTCTTACCCTTTATTATTAATAGATTTTTATCATCAGTACTTGATTACTGAGACTATGCATACATGTAAAGTATCTTAATAAACTAGGAGCCTATCCTGCTGAAAATATCTTTTTTTTTTTTCTTTTTATTAGAAAGTAAAGCTTATACAGATTGGAAAAAACCCAGTGAAATTTCATACTACTCTTTTCTAAAATCTGTTGGAAAGTGTTACCAGTTTTTCTACACAACAAAATAAGATATTGTCCATTTTGGGACAGGACATCTTTTTTATTATCTTATTATTTTATTTGTTTTGCCTTATTTTGGTATCCATTCACAAAGGCTCATATCATTCTGCTGAATTCTAGACATTCAAATGTTGGTGATTTGAAAGCTATTCTTATATAGAGCAACATCAATGAGTTGTTTTTATTTGTCTTGACCTAAACATGCTGCAGATTATGCAGAAAAACAAGACCTGAATAATTGTTTTTTTATCCCTGCAATAAATTGCCTTTTTCTCACCATGCTTATCAACTCTTGCTCGAAAAGATAATAATGGGGGGCATAGTAGGAAGAATTTAATACCTCCTTCTACTCTTTGAGTACTGTATGCACCTGCATGTACCAGCAGCAGTGTATCTGTCCACCAGTGCAGTTCCTCTTTGATGTGATCACAGAATCAAAGAGTCACAGAATATTCTGAGTTGGAAGGGACTCACAAGGATCACTGAGTCCAATTCCTGGCTCTGCACAGGACCATCCCCAAGAGTCACATCATATGCCTGAGAGCACTGTCCAAATGCTTCTGGAACTCTGTCAGGCTTGGTGCTGTGACCACTTTCCTGAGGAGCCTGTTCCAGGGCCCAACCACTCTCTGGGTGAAGAATCTTTTTCTAATATCTAATCTAGTCTTCAACTAACACATCTTCAGGCCATTCCCTTGCATCCTATCCTTGGTCACCACAGAGAAGAGATCAGTGCCTGGTCCTCCTCTTCCCCTCACAAGGCTTCTACAGATTGAACATAACAAGTGACCTCAGCCACTACTCAAGGCCCCTCAAGGCCCTTCACCACCTTCATTGCCCTCCTTTGGATGGTCTCTAATGGTTTAGTATCTTTCTTATATTGTAGTGCCCAAAACTACCACAATATTCAAGGTGAGGCCACACCAATGCAGAGCAGAGCAGGACAATCCCCTTTCTTGACTGGCTGGTGATGCTTTGTCTGATGTCCCCCCCAGGACACAGTTGACCCTCCTGGCTGCCAGGGCACTGCTGACTCAGATTCAACTTGATGTTTACCAGGCCCCCCATGTCCCCATGGCACTGCTTTCCAGAATCTCATTCCCCAGCCTGTATGTACATCTGGGGTTGTCCCATCCCAGGTGCAGAATCCAGCACTTCTCTTGTTGAACTTCCTATGGTTGGTGATTTCCCAGCCCTCTGATTTGTCAAGGTCTCTCTGCAGGGCCTCCCTGCCTTTGAGGGAGTCAACAGCTCCTCCCAGTTTTGTGTCATCTGCAAAACTTGCTTGGTATCCCTTCCAGTTCTGTGTCCAAACCATTTATGTAGATGTTGAAGAGCACAGGGCCTAAGAAGGACAGAGCCCTGCGGAACCCCATGAGTGACAGGTCACCACTCTGATGTCACCCCATTCACTATTCCCCTCTGTACTCAACCCATGAGCCAATTGCTCACCCACCATATGTTTATGACCCAAGATGGACTTGAAAGTACTGTTATGAAAAAAAAAAAAAAAAAAAAAACCAGAATTTGGAAGATGTACCAGAAAGCTAATCTCATGCATATACCTAGAATACCAGACATAAACCACTTCTTAAACGAGAAAACAGCTTACATTAACAAGGTTAAGCTACCTCCATGTCATTGCCTTACATGAAGTAAGTGTAAATATGGGGCAGTAACAAATTCTGGAAGTGAGAGGCTGATCATATTCTTGCTC
>VXAY01007403.1:116463-132650 GCA_013399855.1 Oxyruncus cristatus | reverse complement strand
AATTTGGAAGTTGTACCAGAAAGCTAATCTCATGCATATACCTAGAATACCAGACATAAACCACTTCTTAAATGAGAAAACAGCTTACATTAACAAGGTTAAGCTACCTCCATGTCATTGCCTTACATGAAGTGTAAATATGGGGCAGTAACAAACTCTGGAAGTGAGAGGCTGATCATATTCTTGCTCAAGAACCAGAGAGCATTAAAGAACATCATTATGATGCCCTCTATTAATGTCCATTTATGATGCAGACCTCTTAAACAACCTTAAAATTATTGCTGTGTTTGGTCATATTAGTCATCCTCTTGAACCTAGAAGGAATACTTTTTGATGAAATTATTATCCAGTAACTATTCACTTTTACCCCTTTCTCCCATGTCAGTTGGTTGCATGTCATGCAACTGCTATTCCTAATGATAGATTTTATCTAAATTTATTATTTACACTTCTTCATCAAAGTCTATCATTAGAAATAGCAAATTGCAACTCCATGGAGTTCTTCCATTTATTTTCAATAAATTAATTAAAAATACTAAAAAGAATAGTTTTACTATGTGCATCCCCAGTTTCCAGCATTATAAAAATATATACATGGGATTTCATAATTTCAAAATGCACCTGACTAATTGAGAACCTCTTTTTGCCAACGTGAGGGTTCCCATCTTGCATTCAACTGAGAAGGTTTTTTTCATTGTTGTTTTCAACATGAATAAATAAACTCACAAATAGCTTCCAGTTTTCTCAAAGACACTTAGAGAAAAACTTAGGTAACGTTCTTACAAAAATTTCTAAGACTCTTTTGCCACAGAATTTGACATTTTAATCCCTGTGCATGGATTATTTTATAAAAGAAACCCCAATTGCTGTTATTACTTTAGGAAAAGGTGACCGGGAAGAAATTCAATGAGCACTGCAAATACCCACGAACATTTCCAGTAGTGAAAGACTTAGAGGGTTAGTGTGCCAGTTTCTTTTAGATGGTTAGATGACTGTACAACACTGTTGTTCTGCTGATGTGTAGTCACACTGACAGTATAATGGTAAAAGTGCAGTCATCTCTTTGACTTGCTCTTTGAAGGACGAGATATAATTATAGGAGGGCCTGCAAGATTTCATTACTGTAAAAGCACCTACTGCACTGACTCAGGAGAGGTAGCTGAATCTTTCTAACCTATCCACAGGACTGTACCATATCTCACTGGTGGAGCAGAGATACAATTACAGATACCAAGATCTGGATATAAGGTTTAAAGAGGGATATGTCAGTAAAAAAAAAAGTCTATTTTAAAAATTAGTCAATTTAAACCAAAACAAAACCTGATAAGTAGACAATATCCCTTTAAGTGGAAACAACAGCCTTATTCAAGCACAACTATTTCATTCTAAAAGTAATAAACGTGAGGAATAAGTTGTCAGGTAAGCCCACTGAAGCACATACTATAAATGAATTTAAGAGACAGCTAGAAGTTTTTATAGAGCTAGAGGGGAAATTAAAGACAGTGACAAAGCAGTAAGACTAGGCTGAACTAACATATAAAAGACAAGTTTTCCAGTTCTTCTCTCCAGCATTTCTTAATGTTCATTACAAAGTGTATCTGATTCTTGTTATTTATGTTAGAGAAAGGCAGAAAAAAATGAAGCTGTTTCAAGTACATTATCCCAAAGGTCCCAGAAACTTCACCTTCACTTCACTTATAGGCAGGAAAATTAAAAAATAAAGTAATAAAGCTGAAACCTTGGCTTTACCTAATTTGACATGCTATGAAGCTAACAGTGCACGAAGAAACACTGGTAGGTCACAGGGGAGAAAACACAAAAGATATGGCCGAATTTACCTCTTTCACACTGTGTTGAGTCATATTTTGTGCAATAGTTTTTGTTCTGCTGGGTTGTGAGAGAACTAGAACTGCAACAATAGTTCTTCCCATTGGGCCCAATCCAGCTCTCATCAAAGTTGGGATGACTTTATATATAAAGCTATATATAGCAGGAATTTTTAAAGTATTTTATTTACCAGAACCAATTATGCAAAAGGTTTAGGAGCTTGTGCCATTTCAATTTGACTACTGCTTTGCTTTTATAAAATTTATTTTCTGGACTAAAAAAGTCTAAAAATATTTCTGATTAGCACTTCTGTTTCCATTGTAAGGGGAAATAAAAAGGAACTTTGAAAGTTAAGCTTTGTCAGTTGTTCATGTCTCAAGCAACTCTAAAAAACCAAGCTTTTCTTAATTGACAGTTTTGGGATTAGAATACAATAATAATTCCACACTCTTCAGGTTTTGCTGCTGAAATTTGACACCTAAAATGATTTTGTGTGTTTAGGATTTATATATCCACACAAGTGACTGCTAGTGAAATGACTTACCTGTATATAGATATACAGATGTTAAAACCTGAACACATCTTTCTTAATACTTTTGACAGGTCTGTCTCAAGATTGCTACCAATAAGATACATACATAAAGATCAGAATTTACGCCTATAGGTATTTGTTTATATTTATTGTAGCTCCTACATTACATACAGAAGTAAATAGTTTTGGCAATATACACAAATACTGTTTTTCCACATGGAACTAAAATTATATCTATTGGGCTGTTTTTGTTGAACACTGAAGTGAAGCATTCAACTAAATATGTAAAACAAATTCATTGACATAAAGGAATGTTTATATGTTTAATAAGCACCAAAATTATACCTTAGCTTATGAACAGCAAGAAAACTAAAAAGGGAGGAAAATGTGAGTTCTGAGTTTGAGTTTTTATAACCCAGATTCACTAGATTTGCTTTCAGGTCTGTGGTCCAAAGCACAACATGTAAGAACTGTAATAGTCATTTATAGCTGGGTATTTCACATCTTTAAACCTCATGATGCTACTTGATAGCTGTCTAACAGTATTTTGATGATAGAGTGTGATGCTGAAACTTAGGATGGCTTGAGATAGTGGCAGAAGGGTCTAAAATGTCAAGTGGGGATTGGCATAATTATGGGCCCTCCAAGCGCTTCTGCAGATAATAAATTCACAGTGACAAGAAATGTGGAGATTAGCCTTTGGAGACTGCAATCCAGTTGCTGTAGTAAGAGTCTTCATCTTACTAGAGGATCTAACACAAAACAGGAATTACTGGCTGCTACTTTAACAAAAAATAATGCTTCAAAGATGTAGATATTAATTACTTCAAAACTATAGTAAAATAATACAAAAAATTCTGGCAAATTGGTATACATTTCTTGTTCAGAGTTTAGCTTCAGGATATATTGTCTGGTTTTTAGATTTTGAGTGTTCTGAGTCTAGCTGATGATGACCATTTAATGTTGTGAGATCATAAATATTTCACATTTCATCAGGAAAAGTGGCTATAGAATTATGTTTTCTCACTCAAAATCCTATTCTTGATAATTTCATTTTTTCAGTGTCCATAAACAAACACTCATTTTTGCATTGATAATGCACCTCTTCAATAGAACACATATTTTTATCTGATTTTGAGAATACGTACTCGACAAATATGATGTTTCCGACTGTTTGAGCCATAATTTACACAGCATGATGCTAAAAAAAACAGGGGAAGGTTTAAAGGACTCAGATACAGGAGATAAATTTGGCGATTAATAGGAAAGTATGAGACAGATCTGTCATATTTAGTTCTTGATTAAGGTAGGAGTTTTGTCTCGGCAGAAATTGTCCCATATCTCTGAAAAAGAGGGAGAAATGTGCTTTACAGTGCTGTAGTGATAACTCTGAGAAGCTGGTAAAGAACAAGCCGAGAGGAGGTACAAGCAGGTGGCTCTATGTTATCTCCAGAGAGTTGTTCGAATCATTTTAAATCTCCCTCAGGAGTTACTCTTCTTTGCCTCTGGCTGTGAAGGAAGCACCAGCCATGAGCTGATGTCTAAGCTAAGGACCTGGAGTGAATTTAGGCCTCAACATCCATCACGTAAAAGTATATTAGAACATTGTCCAAATATTATGTAAAATCTTCAAATATGTGGAGATTCTTTTCTTGCGTTGTTTGGGGGGGATTTTTTGTTTGTTAGTGGGTTGTTTTTTTTTTTTTTTTGTTTGGTTTAGGTTTTGTTTTTGTTTGTTTCTTTGGTTGGTTGGTTTGGTTTGGTTTTGGCTTTGGCTTTGTTTTAGTTTGTTGGGCTTTTTTCCATGGAAAGGGCCTACATATTTGCTTTAAACAGAATTTGAGGATTTAGTAAATGAGATCACCTGAGGGCTATATTAACCTCTGAAAACCTGTGAAAGGACAGTTTAAGATCATAAAATAAAGATCTTAGAAAAAAAGATAATTTTTTAACAAAGCTCTTCTGGACATAAATAAATAGATTGTGACCACATGTTGCAGATTGCAGTTGTGGCAAAAAAAGTAATATACAACCATATATATTTCCTATGCAGACGTGACCTTGAAATCAGTTTAATGTTATTTTGTCTCTATGGGCTCACCATTGGCTTTATGTACAGGTTTCCCAAACATAAACACACATTATTTTGAAATCAACTTTCTTGACCATGGAAGATGCTATGTCCTTGTCTTCATAGGTGTGAAGTCCAGTAATCATATCTATATGTTCTTACCTGTAATAAATCATTTAGACTTTAGCAATTTAACTATACAGTTAATTTGAGTTGTCATATATTTTGTTTGCGTATATTTTAATTTTATTTTAAAACTCTTGAATCAAGGTAGGCCTCACCTTACCTTGTTTTAAACCAGAACTACAAAATATGAACAAAATTAAAATTGCTCAGTCACTTGGAGCATGAATAATATCTTGTTAGATATACTGGTAGATTCTTTTCTGCACACTGTAATTTCAAATTATATTACAACTTTCATGTTTGTGATTGTTTGTTATTCACTTTCACTGCATTTAGAATATAGAGCGAAACAAAGGTAATAGAAATTCTGAATACATGAAAATACACTGATGACATTGAATTAACTTATAATAAAAGTGTTTAAACTTTAGATACCCACTGTGGACATAAATTATTGTCATTTTTAATTAGGAGATATGTATTATTAACATCTTCTAAGTATTTTTGTTAGAGTTTGATTTTATAAGAAGTGAGATAAATGTATTAAGTCAAGCAAACAATAAGGTCATTAAAGTAAGAAAAGTATTTACTTATATTTAAACTCTTATATATAAATATTTCTGTTCTAAAATAAATAATATAGATTAATAATAAATTGGAGAAAGAAGGAAAATTTTATGAAGAAGTCACATGAGGCCTCTCCTGGAAGTGGGTATGTTTCGTGGTGTTGTCAAATATAATTTTTGTAATGGGCATAAGGCCTGTGACACATACTTACGTAATGTTTTGCTGGCAAAAAAATTACCAGTTGGAATAGCTAATACCTAAAGCAATGTGACCAACAGCTGCTCCTAGAGTACTTGTTTAGAGAGGTGTTCCACGTTTCATTCCTAGAAAAGATCACCCCAACAAAGCAATAATAAAGGGAGGAAAATTAGAATTTCTCAAAATTTTCTTCTGTCTTTTACTCTATTTGTTTTAATAACACAATCCCACATAGATTTTTATGTAGGTGGAAAAAAATATCTTTCCAGAACACTGTTGTTCTTTGTCTTTAGCACAGCTGCATTTGAATTTTCATTTCATATGCAGGGGTAAAAAAAAAGAAAAAAGAAACAAACAAAAAAAAGCGTCAAATAAACCCTGGAGCACGTTCATCTGGAGGAAAGTAACTCAGCAGTGACCTCATCAAAGGGATCCACGATCAGGGTGGTACTTATTTCATGTACCTCTGGACAACTAACAGAAAAATGTCAGGCCACACTTGTGTCTCTCATTTTCTCCGCAGTCTGACGAGAAACAGATGCCTGCAGTGATGATTCACTCTATCTGCACCAGTGTCTGAGACACCAAGAATAAATCTCTCTCTGCAGGTGATTTTCTGTAACCATTTGATAGGGAGAGACCATGAAGACTTATCTGTGGGTTCTAGAGCACTAGCCTCTCCTCTAACACCAAAGGTCTAAATCACATAGGATGTCAAATTTAACCAAAGAAAATTAGATTAGATGAACTTCACCCTAAATTATCAGTCCTTGTTGTAGGAGTATCTACACTTGCTTTCACACAGCTACTTTGTGGTTCTCAGTGCAAGGAGACTCTCAATATTTATTTCAAATAACTTAAAACAATGTAAAAGCCATGGTTTTAAAATGTCACAAACAGCTTAGTGTTATCACACAGAGGTATAATGATTCTCTCCATAAAATATGATTACAAGTGAATCTTGCTACTTACATGTGCCGTCCTTTCTGCTTTGTGTCTGTTCAGAGTAGTTTTAAAGCGTTTGTCAAGCCAGTAATGTAATGAAGTAATAATAGCTTTTCACATACTGACAGCCACCAGGGAGTTATGTAAGGTAGTGAAAACAGGACTTTATTCATTCACCAAAACTACTTTGAAAGATTGTTAATTATTATTACACTATTTTTATTGTGCCTAAGGCATGAAATGATGTTACTGTGCAACAATCTAATCTTACAGGTCAGTTAAAAAAAGCGTTTTTAAATGGACTACATTGTGTAAGTGTATCTTTTTGTGCTCAAAAATTCCTAGAATTTTGTACCTTTTAGGACTGTAAGTGTGCTTTGCAGTTGTACTCAGTCTTCTAAGTCAATATTTAGAGCACCAGTTTGGATATCTTTATTTTTTAATTATTTAATCTTTCTTTAAGATCCTAAAATCTACCCTTAAAATCCTAAAAATTTTTCGTTATAGAAATATATGTATAAAACTGGTGTCAAATAGAAGTCAGATAAATTTGATTTGCAGTGGCTTGCCATTTTTATACTGCACTTCCTGAAATACCTCCATGTCTCTTAAAACCTACCTTGAGTAATTTGGACTGTCTTTTGTGCATACAGTTGTGTAATTACTCAGTTACGTTCAGAGGCATGTACCCAAACAAAGCCAGCCTGGTCTTAGTAATCTCAGATCATGTAAGAGTCCACATCTTGTGGAAAAAGAAGCCTGTAGGAAAGATTATGAGGCATTTCAAGCTGCATTATTATTCTTAGCTGATTGAAGTATTCATCACAAGACATGTATTTGCTGACTGTAGCCCTTTACTCTGTCTCTCTGAACAGATGGAAATTTGTATACATTTTTTTCTCAGGACTGCTCCACTAGTTTCTGCAAATATATTTGAGCTTTGGGATTTTTTTATGAACTTCAGCAGAATATTCAGTCACTAGTATAATATTTGCAATTCACTATTTAAGATTTGATTGGTCTCTAGATCAATGTAATTCTTGCACTCCTAAATTTTCAGACTAGTGGGACTGTAATATTTAAGCTTACCTCCTGCTCAGAACAGGGATATTCTTTACCCAGAGCAGCATTAGAGCTGAGCTCAGAAACAGGAGAATGCATATGAGTTTTTATCAAATACTAACTTTTTTTGTCTAATGTATTTTAGTTTGCTTCTCTTAAAACAATATTATATCTGTTATTTTTTAAAGAACAATGTTGAATGATGGAGAGGCTGTAATACCACCTTTCTGGATTCTTTATAAGGCTGGAAATGAAAACCAAACCGATCTGTCCATCCCTAGCTTTCACTGCACATGTAACTGTAGGGGATACATTTATCTGCATCCTGAATGAGTGAAGCAACCCAGACTATTTATGGTCCATTGTGCAGTTTAGCCCAGACACTTGACTTTAAACGGAGGATGTCTGGATCAAACTTGGACATTAAGCAAGTGCAAATGAAACTGAGTTTGGCAGGTTACTTTGAGAGATTGACCCTTCTCTATGTCTATGCAGATAAATTTGCCATCATGTCATCCAGAGAGTGCCATTCATGAATTTTTTGTTTTTTTTTTTTTTTTTCTCTTTTCTTAATATTTTTTTTAACTTTCATTTTTAGCAGTATTATCTGTAACAAAAATTATATGACTTTTGCAACAACTGCCATCAAAAGAATGTATTTTAACACCTACAATTGGTAGTTATTGGTAAATTTTAATTTCTCTTAACAGTTATTCCTTTTTTTAATGAAGGTTCTGGCAGCTTTATCCACATTAAATATTCTCATTAATTTCAGCTGTTTTGTTTCTCCAACAAATTAATTCTCAGATATAGTATCAGAACTATACATTTTTGATATGGCAATTAAAATACAAAATATGCTACAAAACAACCATTAAATAAAGAAAAAATACAGAGGTTGTAGGTTTTGGAGAACATATTATCATCTTTATTTCTAAGTCTACAGACAGATTTTCAGTATCACAACAGCATCTAAGAGAACCAAACAATGTCATGACTATATTTCGCCAAGTTCAGTGTTACATGAATACAAGGAAAGAGACCAGAAAAACTAGTGGGCTAAGAGACACCTGACTAATCAAAAAAAGGTGTGTTTTCTTACCTGATCCTAAAACTTTTCATAATGCATGAGATGACATTAGCTACTTCTTTATTAGTGTAAGCAACCTTCCAGCCTAGCTTCAATAGTAAAATTTCTATTATGGCTAATAAAGTTATGAATTACAGCTCATTTCTTCTGAGTTAACTACTAGAGAAAGATGGCTACCTGTAAAATATACATAAGGTTGCTGTAGCCCCATTTGTACAGCTGTCATTTCAGACTGAGGGAATAAAGGTATTTTTGCAAAAAGTGTTAGCCATTCATAGATTTTATCACAATTTTTACATCCTCGAAAGTGAAAACTCATGTCCTTGGAAGCTTTTTTGGAAGCCTAAAACTTCTTACCATATTCAAATAATGACAGGGGTTGTTTCAGTGTATCTGTCTTACTGAAACCAAGATTGTAGACCATGCAAGAAACGATCAGGAAAGCTGCCATTCTGATGTATTCAGAGAAAAAAAAATTACTTCATAACTGCATTTACCTTTGAGGTTCTGTCAAAAATGTTTAGCTAACTACTAGCATTCTAGGCTAGCAGTTTCTTCTTGATGTTTTGAGCATCAGCTGGGTCTCATGTAGGCATTCAAAAAGAAATAACCTACAGGATTTTTCTTGTAGAACTTCAATAATTGAACATTATAACTTCTGTTTCTCTAACTCCAAGGGGCAACAAGTACTTTTAATGACAACTACCACTTTGTGTGCTTCATTAATTCTGAAATGTTATATAAATACTTCCTTATTTGAAGCAATTAGCCTTGTACAAAGTAATTAAACTCATTAAAAAAATTCTAACCTCAAATTTTTTATTTTAATGTTATATCTCTGTCATGTTTTGAATTTCTGATGCAATTTTAGAAATTATTAGAATGAATAACAATATTTTTTTTTCTAAATTTGTATCTGATCTAGATTTTGTAATGCTGAAAAAAGAACTCCAGAAGTAGGTAATGCTGTCATCAATAAAAACCAAACCCGCATAAAAACACCCCAACCCCAAAAAACCCTACAAGAATATGAATACTAGACACAGTAAAAGCACAAAGAATTAAGGGATAAAAGTATTTCTTAAACACATTGACGCAAGACTTAATTAATGAGTCTAAGCGCAGCAGGTTGTTCTAGTCCAAAACCACATTCTTATAAAACACATTAAGATTTTTAAAATCTAAATTATCGAGGCCATGCCATTTTCCCAGTTTTCAATAGAAAGTTTTTATTTAATTGGTCACCCAGAGACTAAATTCCATATTGCTGGTGAAAAGTTTTTATCGGTAAAATTAAACCCAAAATGTTTATGCGTAGTAAAGGCTTTGGAATAATACAGGATGAGCAAAACTTCATTGTTTCATCATTAATAATCTTGAAAGTGCCTCAGCTTCTCGTTTTCATTTCTCTTTTTCTGCAAAAGGCCTCTCTAAGATATGTTAGTATATTTTATGGCCCATTTAGTACCTGATCTGGCTGCTAAGACTGCCATAGACAAGAACATTGTAATGTGGACAACTTCACAGTAGGAACTGGAATTCCACATAATTTCATGTCTGCTAATGAAGAGGTCAATGGATAGTGCTAATGTTCTGCAGAAAGGCTCTATAGACCATTAGCAGTTCCTGAAAGCAGCCATCCTAAAAGGTAGAGCTTTTGAAATCAGATGAAGATTTTTAATCTGTTGAACAGAAAGGAGGAATAGGTATCATCTTTCATGCAGATGTGTAATTTTCATTCTTCACTTAGTCTCCTAATCAACAAGATTTATTAGTATGGAAATTATTTTCATCATATTAGTGTTCTCATTTATATAATTCTAAACTTATTAATGTTATTTGCTAAACAAAGACCATTCATAGAAGTCAGAAATATACTGCAGAGAATGGTACTCAAAGAATATAATGCAAACTTTCTGAATAAAGCTAGCCATAAATAGACACTTAAGTCTGTCATGTTTATTCAGATCATGCAGCAATTATAACACTGCTTTTGTAAGTTAGGACTCACTTCGTCAAAACACTGCAGATGTCCATTTACTTCTTGTTCCTATACAATCTGTCTCCTTCCAGACATGATACCATGTCTCTTTGTAATTCCAAGTGGGAAAAGAAGGTTACAGGAGTGTTTAGGAGACAGTAGGAACTGAATATAAAGTGAATGCACTGTGAGATAAGGCAAAACTAGGGGAAACTTATGTGAAATGCGTCCTGCACATTAGCATAAAAAAGTTTGACATTATAACACTGCTATACTTTAAGAAGTTCCTAATGTTACCCTGCTATTACTTCTTCAGCAGATGGTCTTCTTTCTTTAGCAAATGAAGAATGTATGAGCAATAGAAATGGCATAATTTGCCTTTTTCAGTGTAAGTATTTAGACTGTTAGTATTTGAGTTCTGTTATTAATACTGCTTTGTTTCTACACTTCCTGTGACAAAAGATATGCTGTATCTCTCACAAAATCAAGTGGTTTTAACCATAGAAACTTACAGACTAAATTAAACATAACATATATACTCCAGGTAATTAAAAACTATATAAGATAAAGTGTGAAAAGATATGGAAGGTTAATAATGACATAATATTAATTCAAATGTTCCTTGTTCAAATTAATGATTTTGTAATAGTAAAAAAGGGCACATTATCTCTTTACTCACATGTTATTCCTGTAGCCCAGAGCAGAGACTGTTTTTTAGTTAGTAGGTGGAGTGTCTTGGAACAGACAATATGACTTTAAAGTGGCCTTTGGGTGGATTCTGTGTCTCACAGAAGAAAACTATACCAGGCTGCATTAAAGCAGATTTAATTTTTTTCATGTTATTTTATAAACTTGAATCAAATTCCAGCCATTCTGTAATCATTTGCCTTTAAGACACAGTAGCATTTTCCTTTGTTATGAAGGATCAGTCTTAACTTGCCAGCAAGAGAGAGAAAAGGACAAACTGGGATAAACCTCTGAGTTAAATACATGTAAGCTGATAGATTGGCCTTTTTGTTTACTGGCTGTGAATGAAGAAATCTGTTGCTATCATCTGTGCAGCAGCACACAAAGCATGAACTCTCAAGGAATCAATGTTTGGCCTTTTTACAATTATTAAATTACTTTACCATTTCCATACAGCTTTCCTCTGGGGCATATATTTTGTCCTTAGTAACTAAGCTTGTTTGTTCTATATATTGGAAATGAGGCTGTTGTTACATTTTTATGACACTTTTATCTAGTCATGTTGTTAATACTAACAGCATTTTAAAAGGCAGAAGGAGTATCTTTGCATCTTTCTCTCATAAAGCCCGTGAGAAAATGCATTTCTAAATTGATAATGTTTCTGTGTCTAATTTAAATACATTTGATTCTAATTCACCCTTGAGAGTGCAGATAGTGGATATGTGGTGGATAAGTAACGTTAATACTGTGTATGTTGCCATAATGATTTCTGGGGAAGGAAGAGCTTTAAAAGAAAATGGTCTCCTCACGTTTAGTTATGTGCCAGAGAGACTGCATGCTTTTCAGCAGCCACTCTCAAAGGCTTGGAAACATTGCATCAGAACACTGTATCACAGACACATCCTGCAGGCCATCACTGAAAACATCCCATGCATTAAAGCTATCCTCCTAAACAGGCAAGCTGGAACGTTACCCAAAAGAATTAGCATTATAAGCACTCAAAGCAGTAAAACTTTTAGCTGGGTTGCAATAGCACTGAAACATCAAGGCCCACTCACGGGATCAGGAGGTTTGGGGTTTTTTTTTTCAGAAACTCAAAAAGAAAAGGCAGTGAAAGGTCACGAAAGTACAGTTACAGTAAAAATGTTTACTTAGAAAGTTATTGGTCTGTTCATAACAAAGTCAGGTTGCTATAATCTTGCGGGAATGTTTGCTCAGTTTTAAATACTTCTTACTAATACACCTTCTAAGATGCTTGAGAACAACATAATTCCTTTTTTAGCTTATTTATTAAATAGATATTTTTTATTTATTAAATTAGATATTTAGGATAAGTGAAAGCATTTTTGTTGCTGTAGTTAAAAATAAAATTCTTGTTCATCTGAGAAATGAATACTAAGTTGTTACATCATATCTCTGTTTGTTCTTCTATATGCCATGTGACAGCTGCTTTCAAGGAACCCAGTTTGCCTTCCTGTTTTGATATTCATTGCTCATTCTTTTCTTCCCCTGATGGCTACAATAAGCATCTTTCAGTTGCTTCAGCTGTCAAAAATACTTCATATCAGTGAGAAGCTCCATTTTAATATCAATTTCTAATTCATTTGCACTTCATGCTAGGGAATTTCTGTAGCTCCAGTCCCATCTCTAGCACACAGAGAAAAAAATATTTTCTCCTGTATTAAATTTATTTTGTTACACCAAACGGGGACCCTTTTAGTAACAAATCCTAAATTGTTGTTGTATGTAGCTAATGAAACCAGTAAGCTTACATGAGACAATCATAAATGAAAGTACATGAGGAGACAACTGTTCATTAAAATCGACTAGAATTTATGCAGTTTCACCAGTTCACATTTTATTTGCTACAATGCTTCAGCCTCACAATTTGTCTCCCAAAGTCCAGATGATGTCCTTTCTTCCTCACATACAGCATTTATCTCTGTTAAAATAGCAATCAATTTGAAGAAACCAAGTCATAATCCTTTAACTGACTTTGCCAGTTTTTGTCTGTGTTTCTCCTTTTGAGTCCTAGATGGTTAATGGGAGTGGAGTTCTCTGTGTGCACCAGTAGTTCCCTGTGGAGATGAGTTTGTTATCTCCATTTTTTAAGTGCCTTGGTATACTGGGCTTGCTAAGAGGGTTACTCATGCTGAAGCACTGGAGCTGCCTTTTTAAGTAAAATGCACACTAATTTAATTAAATATCAGTGGTGTCATGTTATTGCTTTGCTTTTTCATCTTTAAGCTGCAAATTACATTTCCATCCCATCAACTTATTTCCTTTATAAACACAGTTAGTTCACCAACCGCATTATACAAATAATATGAACATTCTTTACAAAGAATTCTACAATTTATCATTGTTTTACACTTCATTAAACAGAAAAATGAAACAAATTATATTTGAGACAGAATATGGTTTTAATGCCGCAAATTCTATATAGTCATTTAAAACGTTCTCATACACATCTGCCAAAGATGTTAAGTAGCTAATTATAATTTCCCCCCAACACTATACGGTAATGTGGTGATAAAATGTGTCTTTAGCAGCGTCTGTAGGAAGCATTCCATAGTAAACAAAAAAGTTGAAATGTCTGAATTCACCAGATTATATTTTTTATCTTTTTTTCTTAATTACAAAGGAGAAGCATAAGGTTGTGATGTTGGTTTTGTTTTTTCTTTGTTGTTTTATCTTTTGTAAGTGTCATAAGGCTTGCACCTAAAATTGTCAATCCTTTCCTGGCACCAGTCAGAATATTTGAACCCTTGCCATATTTTGTGTCACAGAGGTTTCAAGTGATACCTTTTTCTTCCTGTCTTTTACCCTATGTAGATAATATTCACATATAATTAAAAGCCTCTGGAGAAACTTTGCATCTTATTTCTTTTTCCAGACTAGTAACTTTTAAGTTTGAATATGTTAGTAGCCAGTTCTGTCTAAATACTTTTTATAGTAAATGAGAAACCTACCTATTAAACTGTAATGCATTTATTAAATAAAGTTGCATATTAATTCTATGACACTAACTAAAATAAAATAAATTGAAAGAAAAAGCAAGGAAGGCAATCATTCAAGAAGCTAAATAGTAACTAGTCATTGGGAGAAAATTATACCTTTTTGATCAGCATGGACAGGCATAAAACTAGCAGTATGCTTTTGGAACATTAATCTTGCAATCGTATTTATACATACATATAAGTTTTACCATGTGTTTCCAGTAATAATTGGACTGGACCTGGCCAAGAAATTTAATAGTACGTTTTCAAAATTACATTTCAGAAGATGTTATTATTTTCCTGATATTATTATTAAAAACACTCTTACACACATTGACTTTGTTGTGTATGCCAGCTGGACACAATGTGCTCTACTAAATATACTATTCAGGTTCATGACATGTATGAAATAGGCATGCACCACTATGAACAGCTCAGTCCATCTCTTCAACATCCTTCCTGTAAGCAGCAGGGGCTCCTGTCAGGTCTTCCCAGAGCTGTCTCTTCTGCAAGCTTTCCTCACAAGGCAAGTGCTTCAGATCCTGTCCATTCCAGAGGCCCTTCAATAGATTTCCTTTAGTTTATTGATATTTTTCTGTTATTGAGCAGCCCAAAGGAGACATTCAGCAGATCATGTTGAGAACAAGGCTCTTCAGTCAGGTGAAGGTAGTCACATGGTAACTGTGCTCATTTTCTGAGCAAACCCTCTTTTGGAACAGATTTTTCACGTGTACTATCATTGGACTATAGCAAGTTCAGCAAAGCTCAAACTCTCATTTAGAATTTTAATATACAAAATATTAAAAATGCAGCTCATCCTCCTCCCAAGGAAAAAAAAAAAAGCAAGAAACAAATAAGAAAATGCATTCTCTAAGAAAGGGTACATTTTAAGTGACTTTATAGATGTTATTTTTACTTCACCTTACGTAGCTGTATTGTCAAAGACAGCACAGTAGCATTTTCAAAATTTGATGTTACTCACTAGGATTTTGAAGATATCTTACATCCATTTTTAATCTTGACACAAAGAAAATACAAGTGCTAAAGGTGTCTGTCATATAGAATTCCTTTAGAAATTAAAAATGTGATTCAATGATCAACTGAAGAAAAATAAAGCAAAATCTATTTGGTGTTTTTCTAGTGTCATCTTACACTGCAATTCTATATATACTGGTGCATCATTACACCATTCCCCTCCAGGTATATCCAGTTTCAGCAGATTTTCACTATGTTTCACACACACATAGTCAGTGGACAATCAACAGTAGAATAATATACTTTGTGATCTATCCACACCATGACATATGTTGGTACAAAAGGGCTGAAAAATATAAGACAATTCCCGTGGGATAGTCTTTGCAGACTGTTATATTACATTAATGCTCTGCTAACATTGGTATAGAAAGAATGATAATGGCCAAGCAGCAAAAGAAAAGCATCAAAGACACATGGGAGCTTATCTAGAATGCTGTAGATAGTCTGGATTTTACACACTAGAATATACAGAAATATTAAAAATCTAACTGAAAGCAGTTTCTCAGGTTACCTAAGTTAAATCAGTGTTGGAGATTAGGAGAGTGGTGGCTTAAAGCCATTTTTGAGATCAGTATTTGCTGCCCGTGTTCCAGCTGTATAACTTCTCCACCCTAGAAAAATATGTCAAGATACAATTTCAGTCTTTACATATGGCCCACAAATTCCCTGAAACTATAATGCTCAGATTTTTTTTTATCCAGCATAACTGAAGTAGTCCCTAATGGAAGTAGGACTGGAAGCATATTGTGCCGTTCAGAGTCAGGTGACCTACAAATTAAAAAAGAGCTTAATTTATGCTACAGAAGCTTAAAGCTTATCAACATGATGAATAAAAGCTAAAAATAGCAGAGAGTATTTTAGGGACCTGGGTTAAGCCTTTAAAGATACCTTCATTGAATATAAAACACCACTAAACAAATTGTCTCACTTGCTTTTCTATAAGTACAGAATGACCCCATTAGATATCCTTATCAGGTTTTCTGCCTTTTTCAAGATTTCTTTTTTTTTTTTTTTTTTCTAAGGGTAAAAGGTATGTGGCCACTGTAGGGATTTTATTTTTAATATCC
>VXAY01007403.1:102932-116421 GCA_013399855.1 Oxyruncus cristatus | reverse complement strand
TTTTTTTTTTTTTTTTCATAAGGGTAAAAGGTATGTGGCCACTGTAGTGATTTTATTTTTAATATCCTTCATTTATTGTTTATGGATGAACTTGAGTATGCATTTGAATTATGGTTTGTGTCAGCAATAGGTATGAGTGTAAAATATAAAATTGTGCAAGCTTTGCAATTGCTGAAGTGGATCTTAAAGAAACTCAACCTCCAAGACCACAAACTCTGCACACATAAAAAAGAAAATTATGGTGTAGCTTCCTGGAATGTGTTCCACAGTTTCAGGCCAATACAGGGGGAAAAATAGGTAAAGGAGTCCAAGCAATGGAAGTATATACTTTTAATAAACTTAAATAATAAATTTAAATAATACTAAACTTACCATGCAGAACTTTTATTAGTCATGATATAAGCTCAAAGTTACTAAAGATGAAATAAAATTACAGAGATGTGATGTTTTGTTGGCTCAGAGTCCAGAAAAATTAATTCATGTCTGTATGTATGAACTTAAAGATTTTAAACTAAATAATTTTATTATTTTCTGAGTCCTAGAGCAAACAGCTAACATTAGGAAAAATGGCTTTTTAAATGAGGAGAGTAGGGAAGTTTGGCAAAGGATGAGAGTTTGGGAGAGGATGAGAACTTCTTTAGGACAGGCGCAGACGGGATTGTGGGAAAAGACTTGGAGTGTGAGCAACAGTGTGAAAGAGAAGTTCCTGTCTCAGAAAGCCTCCCTGCTTGAAGGTTTACCAAGAATGAGGAATGTGAGAGTAAAAACAAAATGGAGAAAAACTCCTATGATGTCATGGAAGCCGTTACTTTACATTTACAATTCAAAACTTTCTTCAGAAATCAAACAGAAATTAATAGAGTAAGAAAGTATTCTGTTTCATGTAAAGTGAGGGGATTTCTTACAGTGGATAAAATCCATAGACATGTAGTGTAGCAATTCTATATAGTAAAAGCACAGAACACATGGATTTCATTATAGTGACTCTGGGAAAAACCCCCCCCAAAACTTAAAATTGCTTAAACTTAGGGAAGGTTTCTATTCTGGAAGCATCCTGTATTTTTTACTCTGTTTCCTTTAGTTCTAGGAATGTAGTGTTTGGTGTAAAAAGCTATCTATCATTAGCTTTTTGTAAAAAATCCAAACAGAATGTGATTTTTCTGTACTACAAAATATACGGCAATAATTTCTCAATTCACAGTATACTTCAGAGATAACAACTTCCTTCTTTGTAGAAAAAGAAAGAAACAAACAAAAAAAATCAGTAGCAGTAAAAAGTATACACATATTTTAAATAAAATACCCCTATTTCTGACATGGATATGACGGAAAAAGGCTGACCTTCTTAAATAGTGTAAAATGCTATGGTTTTGTTGAAATAAATGAAATGGTACTGATTTACACAGTTACGGATCTGTTCCACAACTTCTAGCCACTTTTTCCAAAACAAATATCCTAGAATCATAGAATCATGGAATGTTAAGGGTAGGAAGGGATCTTAAAGATTATCTAGTCCCAACTCCTCCTGTCATTGGCAGGGACACCTTCCACTACACCAGATTGCTAAAGGCCTTATTCAAGCCGGCTTTAAACACTACCAGGGTTAGGTCATCCACAACCTCCTTGGACAACCTGTTTCAGTGTCTCCCCACCCTCACAGTAAAGAATTTCTTCCTAATATCTACCCTAAATTTCCCCTCTTTCAATTTGTACCCACAAGTTATTTTATTTTTTATTAATTGTTTTGGGGTATATGGACTATAGACACAAGTTGTTTAGTCATCCATCTCATATGACAAATAGTGGTTAAGAGCGACAAATGCAATGAAATGTTGTAGCAAGCTAAGTATTTAATAATTAATAGCTTAAATATACCAGTGCTCAAGTCAACTTTTTTAGTGCAACTCTAAGAGAAGAAAAAGGTGAAATATTTTATTTTCTAAGAAAAACAGTAGTTTATCAGTATGTCACATATCATATTAGAAATTATTCATAAAAATAAATCTTATGATCAGACACAAAACAATAATGTGTTTAAATCTCTTCAGACCATAAAAAGGGTAAAGGGGAGCAGATATATGAGTGAAAATTCACAGGAGCAGTTCTTCTTGAGTGAGTTCTCAATAAATATATGCACATTGGCCAGCATGTAAATAATTACTGTTCTCTTCATTCACCTAACACCATCACAAGTTTTTTTAATACTTAGTATTATATTTCCAGTACACAGGTCTGTGCATGCTGGTGGACCCCCAGAACAATTATTTTATTTCTTCAATGGTTTATCGACCTTTAACATTCTTTAAGGAAGATCCCCGCGTTCTTTCCATTCATCTCCATCACAAGGAGCTCTCCTGCTTTAGATGTGCTGGTGCAATTGCAGGCTTACTTTTTCTTCTGAAGGAGAGAGAGCGAGTGACGGGTGGGGGGCACTCCTCTGATTAAAAGGGTGAGTCAAAGCAGACTGATAACATTACGTGGCACAGGGAACTGGGGTTGAGAGATCATGGGCAGCTTTGTATTTCCTGCATCTGGTGAACAGAGTGGAAGTTTAGAGAAACAGTTGGCAGATGGTCTGTATGAACTTTGCCTGGAAGACCAACACCGAAAAGGAAGAAAAAAAATCCCTTTTAGAGTTTTTTCCCAATAAAAGGCAACCATGAGTAATTCTTCTAGTCAGACAGTCCTTGAACAATGTAGTAGATGACTGGCAAAATTATTTCTCTGATTACTCAGCAAAACTAAGAGAAAGGTGGCCTGAAGCAGATGAAATAAAAAAAATTAAAAAAAAAAAATAAAAAAAGACAATTATAGCCCATTGTAAATAAGGACTGTGCCTATACACAAATATTTTCTTGTCAGTGACTTAATTAAATGTGTAAAAAGTAGTTTTAGCTGTAGTTTGGATCCCTCCTCCATTAACTATTGTATCTTAGGACAACCGAAAAGCAAAAGGTTTTTGAATGCAAGTCTGTGCATCAATCTGCAAGGAAGACATCTCAGTATAAAATGGAGATGACTTAGGGCAAGTAACTGATATGGAAAGTATGTTATTAAAAAGGTAAGTTACCATAGAAAAACAAGAACTATATTAAATGGATTACTCCAAACCACAATCAATAAAATAATGAGACACTGAGCTCTGAGTACTGATAATTCAGTGTTGAATTCCCTCTCTGAATGCAACCCTAGCATAGACTCTCTTTCATCTTTTGTGACCTCAGATGTTTTAATGTTCCTTTCTTCTACAAAGCAAAGTTCCTGTTATGAGACAAATATTTTTTTCAAAATAGCTGTTTGCATTTGAAAACAAGCATCAAACAAACACCAGACTATTTGTTTATACTTATTCATTGCGATTTGAGGGTAACCTGTGAGAGCAGCATGGCAACACTGTATTTCCACTTATGCACTCTGCTTAGTATCTAGGAATATCAGTTGACAGAACCTTAAACTGACCTTTGCAGTTTGGAATTAAAATCTTGATTCAGCATTTGGCAAAACTTTGTAGATCAAATCAACAGTTTCTAGTTTTTAATCTCCTATACAATAACAAAAATTTAGCCTATGCTCTCTACTTCATTTGTTTCCAGTGCTACTAAATATAACGGCACAAAGTGAGGCAAAAAAGCTACGGGCAAGATAAATTTCCTGCAAAAACTCTTATATCTGCATCATCACACCGTGAATAAGCTTGGGTGACACTGTATAAGGTCATATTCAGAAATGTTGGATGGAGAATTTTGGCATATATAATGTGAGTTAGGATTGCTTTTTCAGAATTGACTTCTCCATTTCTGTGATTGTCTTTCAGCCCATAATAATCTGTGATCAACAAAAATAAAATCAGATCTGCATTATCATTATAATTGTTTAACTTATCAGTTTAATAAATTAGGATTGAACTTCATAACTTAAAATATGAAAGAAGATATATAGACCTTTCTGATTAATATGATTTTAATGTGTGCTAGATGAAGTACAGAATATCCTATGAGAGCCTCATCAATCTTATTAGATTGCTGATTATGCAGATGGCAATCATTAGACAGACCTATCTGACCTACTTCACTGTCTAACATTGAGTGTTAGATGAGCCACATTCCTTAAATGTCTGTGGCTAAAACTTCTGCAACTGTAATGCTTGATTTCAGTTCCTCAGCTAACTAATATAAAGAGTAAGGACTGAATTTTACAGAACCTTAAGCCAAGATTTTCAAAACAGTTGCCTGTAGTCAGCTTGAAATTTGATTCTAGAGAAATTTCTCAATGTTCCCAGGTTTGTAAAAGATAAACTACCTATTTCAATCTGTGGCATTTTAGGGGAAGCCTAAGAAATTCAGTTCTGAAAATCTGACTTTTTTTCAGTAACAACTTCAGTCATCCATCAACTTGACAAAAAGACTTAGTCAAAGCCTGTCACAAGCCAGACAAATACAGATTTGTTGAGTGTCTTTAGTCTTCATCCTTTGGTAGCCAAATGCTGTTTTCCCCAGCTGCTGCCCTCCCTTAGCAGCTCAGGGAACAGAGATCAGGTGAGCTCACCAGCCCTGCAAATGAGCTGGGGTGGCTTGCTGCGTGCCTTCTTCAACTTCCTAGAGCAAAATGCAATATGCAGCCCCATGGCATTCAAAGCTACAGGGAGCTGTCAAGGAGAACATTACTTTCTTCCAGTTCTTTCCCTTCCTTCTCAGCTGCTCAGGGCTGCTTCTGTGCACTTTGAATTACAGAATTCAATGAAATTAAGAGGTTAGGCATCCATATCCTTTGCTAAGCTGAATGGACAGTTTTGTCCCAGCTCTGCAAAGATAGAGCTTGGAGAAACTTTTGTCATTGCTTAAAGCTGGGAATACAGCCATGAATAGAACACCTCTGTCACTTAGGTCTGAAGTTTTGTTACCCCTCTGTAAAGGTAGAAGACCTTTCGGAAGAATTATGGTGAGGAGATCAGAACTTATTTTGCTTAAGAAAGCTTTCCTGCCTAGAAGAGGCATCTTTCCCCAGAGACAGTTTTAGATGTTTTCTTTTCCTGCATTCCAGAGAAACAGCTCCCTGGTATGAGAAAAAGATAAGTCCTGCAGATATTTCAAAGGCCCCCTGCAGTAACTATAAAAGCCCTGAGCAGAGCAGGGGGCGTGCCTTTCTCAGGCCTGGTGTTTGAAGCGCTGTTAGGGTTAATGGTCCTTTAAGCCTAGTGTTCTTGACGTTGGAAATAAATTTTCCTACAATCCTTTCACTACCTGGCATTTTGTGGGTGCCTGTATGTTATCTTACTTCATGCTGTCCATGAGTTGCCTCTACAAACAGTGGCCCATTTTTTCTGTTTTTCTACAGTCACTGCTCTGCAACCTTAGATGTACTCTGGTCTAGTATTTACATCAGAATAGTTTAGCTAGCCAACTATTTGTATGTTTTGATATTCTGGAGATAGCAGTTCGCTTAAAATTCCCGTTAGTTTAGGATGTTTTTTACCTTTTAGGTCAAGGTGCTTTTGTATGCCCAGTTTCAGCAGCTGCACTGCTCTGCTCTGGTCTTATGCAATTTGGGAAAACACATGGCTCTGGACCATGTTTTGAGACAAAACAGCACCACAATAATTTCACATTTTTATGAAACATTTCACAGCAGTAGTTGAGACTATGACTGATAGATGAGTGTGAACTGCACTCCAAAGAGCTTTTCTGTGAAACCCGTGAAGTGTGTAAAATAATGGAGATCTGAAGAACAGAAACAGAAAGATCTGCTGACATAGATTCTTGGCACCTAAAGTGTAACACCGACACACATATTATGTTTAGGCTATATTGACAGAACACAACTGAAGCAAAAAAGGAAACCAAAGAATCCTACTCTCATTTCATGCTGACACCAAACAAATAGTCTGAATATTTTTCTGAGAATAATCCAATAACTACTTTTAAACTCATTGTTGACTCCATGGCAGGGACCAGGAATCCAAGTTACAGTGGGTGGTGTGTATCAGCTTTTCAACTGTGTATGTAGCTCTTCAACAAACAATACCAAAGGTTGTGTATTTCCCCCTTTAAGAACATATTACCCAAAATCCATGATGTTCTTGGGCACAGACGCATTCATTTACCAGTTAAAAGAAGTGAAAAGTTCTTTGCACATGGTGATATTCTTAAAAAGTTTTTTTTTAAATTAATTCCCAGTCCTAAGTATAACATTCAAAGTGTTCTGCCAAATTAACCATTATAACAAGGTTGTAAAAGGGTTTAACCTTTGATAATAAACTCAGAAGTTTTAGGGAGTAAGTACTGTGCATTTTTTCCTGGCTGATACTTATTTCATTGGTTTTAATTTGATTTCTTTCTAAATAAGAATTTCTTGACACTATGGTGAGTAAAATTTAAAAAGAAAATTGCAGACTTGCTGATGAAGGGAAGGAATATTTATATATAGTCAGTAGCAGGGAAGTCATGACTCACATGCTCTTAAATGATCTTACATTTTTAACCCCAAAACTGCTGACAATTTCATTAAAAATGAAACAATAGATTAATGAATACAGAATCTTAAAGATCTTCCACAACAATTTTCTTAAATCTGTAACCTAATCAGACAATAAGAAGTTATGGTTAAGGATGGATCTATTTTCTAAGAAAGATGATGTTTTATTCAACTCATAAAGCTTGTTAAAACCACGTATTAGTATGTATTAATTTCTACTAATTGTTTGTACAGTGGCTCAAACTCTTCTATCATCTTTACTACCTAGAAAAACACATGTACTATTGAGCCATTTGCAGTCTAAAATTAGACAAAAAATTCACATATTACAGCAGATGGAGGAATGGTAGGTAAAGAGATAACATTCTTCACAGCTAAGATCAAGGGATGCATTTCTTATTTCTTCTGTCCGTTGTTATATTTTATTTCCTTCCTTTTATATTAGGTTGTTTTTTTTTTTTTTTAGTTTAGGGGTTTTTCCCTTCTGTCATTCTCATATTCAAACTCAGAAACAAAGAAAACTGCCATAAATTACCTCCTATAACAGAAATTGAAGAGTGTCTCTTGTGATGGTCTTATGGTGGATCACAGAATCATAAAAAGGTTTGAGTTGGAAGAGATGAACTAATCATCTAGAGACCAGCCAGAGATCATCTAGTTTCAACCCTCCTGCCATGAGCAGGTTGCTCAGAGCCCCATCCAACCGGGCCTTGAACACTTCAAGGGACGGGGCATCCACAACTTCTCTGGGTAACCTGTTCCAGTGGCTCAGCACCTGCACAGTAACACACACTGACATCTAACATATATCTCTCTTCTTTTAGTTTAAAGCCATTCCCTCTTGTCCCATAACTATCTGCCCATATATATAGTCTCTCTTCCTCTTCTTTATAAGCCCCCTTTAGGTACTGGAAGGCCACAATGAGGTCTGCATGGAGTCTCCTCCGTGCTGAACAACTCAAACTTTCTCACATCGTCTTCATAAGAGAGGGGCTCCAGCCCCCTGATCATCTTTTTGACCTCCCCTGGACCCATTCTAACAGGTTCACATCTTTTTAGTGCTGAGGATCCCAGACCTGGATGCAGTACTCCAGGTGGGGACTCATGGGCCCAGAGTAGAGCAGGAGAATCACCTCCCTTGACCTGCTGGCCAATCCTCTTCAAGGTGTGTCTGGTTATAAGACTACTGAATATTTCATAGGACTTCGATGATCACATAGAAAATATTATTATTGAATATACCAATCAGTAGTAGGATTGAAAATTTTAAAAGTGCCCAAAACCTGTAGGATGGTGTGAAAAAAAAAAAAAAAAAGATTCAATACAGTTACAAAAAATATCAGGTTTTTTATAATCTGAATTAGAAAAGGAGAAACAAAAAAAACTAGACATAAGTTCTGTCATAAACATTCTTAGGGTCATTACTTGAGATCCTAAGCTGAACCTGAGCAATATTGTCACATTCCAAAAGGGCAGTCACAATACCAGTATGAGTAAACAAGAATATGTCTTCCATATTAGGTGAATTCACTTTTCCACTCTTGTTAGTGTTAGCAATGTCTCAGTTGGATCCTCTTGCAGAAGAGCTGGGTAAACCAGTCAGATAGGGCCTAAGAACATCAAGAATAATAAAAGGTTCAGAAGACACAAGACTGTAAGAAGACAAAACAAAGCATTCAAATATACAAAATGCACTATAGAACCAGTTTGTGATAAGGAAGATGAAGAATAATAGGTATCATTTTTGTCAGATTCCACCTAGGCAAGAAATTGGGGAGAAAAAAGCTTTATAAAAATTTTTTATGCATTTTGTGTGATCCTAGTGATAGTGAAACACTGAACTGTTTTGGAGAAGTTGTGCTGTGTCCATCACTGACTGCTTTGCAAAATCCAAGAGAATATCTTTCAAGAATGAGATTTATTAGCTTAAAACATGGATTGGGAAGGGGGAAAAAATGACCTTTCAACCTCCTTTCTTATAATTGCATGATTTCTATATGACTTCCCACTAAAAATAATACTTCATTAAATATACATTCAAATAGTCATCACAAAAAATGTTTTTTAAGTAATCAGAGTAGACTTCAGGAATGGAATGAATTAGCAAGAAATGTAATAAAAAGTGTTAAGAGAACTTATCCTTCTAAGATAATAAAGAAGTCCATAAGCAATCCAAACACTTGGGTCACTTATTTATTTCAATATTTCAGAGGATTCTAGATTGATTCAATTAGTCACTTAAGTGATTCTTTCCAGAGTTCATTTTGTATATAATAGAGTACATGATGAAAAAGTATAAAAGTATTATCACTAGGCATTAGTCACAATTCAGTATTCAGAAATCTCATGCAAAATTTGCAAATCATCTCAAGTCCATTTTAGAGTGTTTGAAACTATTTTCCTATGCATTATTAACCATTAATTGAATATTGGTCTGCTCTCTTAATAAGACTACTATTTATAACTCATTTAGTAGTTAGAAAAGTTTAGAGGTGAAATTTTCATCCTATGGTCATCAATACTAATTGGACATTGGCTTCATCATTGTTAGAAGGTCACTTAAAAGCTTCTATAGCAGTATTAATAGAAGTGTACTGGATACATATATTAAATGTTCATTTTTAAAATTATGGTCACTTTTACAGTGAGTTAATTATCTAATGCTTTCAACAATCCTGAGTATATCTTATGTTGGACATATTGACTTAAGTTTACTTGTCTGTGTTTTCAGCTTTTTCAAATAATTTCTTTCTTGCCTACAGTGGTAAAGTTCTGCTGTAATATCTATTAAAATTATCTTTCTTCTGGTTAACAGGGGTTTAAAATTGTTAATGATTGCATCACTGCATTTTTACTTGTAATAAATAGTTCTATATTCAAAGCAACCATTTCATTTGTTCTGTTTAACCTATGATAGCAATTTTGAAAACCATAATTAATTATTTTTCCCCACAGCTTCTTAAGGAAACACTCTCTTTAGGAAGAATAATCATAGAATCATAGAACATTTAGATTAGAAAAGACTTTTAAGAGGATCAAGTCCAGCAAGCAATAAAAAAGCCCCCAACCAGTTTATTTAAGCTGTGCATTTCTACTGTATTTTCTGTCCTGTTATTCTATAAATTTAATTAATGTTAGAAATACTCAAAATTTCTCCAGTAACTTGTAGGAAATAAAATGTTAAAACACTTAACAAATTATGTTGTTTGCTAATATTACAAAATGTATACCTTAGTATATATGTATGTGTGCAGTTTAAATCAGTCTATACAAATACCCAACTAGAGGTGAGGAGCATACAATATGAAGCCAGGCTCTTCTTAGGGTTCTTCAATAAAGGGGAAGAAGCAATAGGCACAGTCTCAAATATAGAATCATAGATTCATTAAGGTTGGAAAAGACCTCCAAATCATCAAGTCCAACCTTTGACTAAACATACCTGTCAACTAAACGATAGGACTAAGTGCCACGTCCAGTTGTTTCTGGAATACTTGCAGGGATGATGACTGTACCACTTTCATGAGCAGCCCATTCCAATACTTAACTACCCCTTCAGTGAAGAAATTCCTTCTGATGTTGAACTTGAATCTTCCCTGACACACCTTGTGGCCATTTCCTCCTGTCTTTTTGCTAGTTGCCTGGGAGAAGAGGTTGATCCCCACCCTGGTACAAGTTCCTTTCATGTTGTCATAAAATTAATAACGTGCTGCGTGAGCCTCCTTTTCTCCAGGATCAATTAGGATTTCCCATGAGAAATCCATATCATAGAATCATCAAGGTTCGAAAGAGATCTTCAATATCATCAAGTCCAACTGTCAACCCAGAACTACCATTGTAATCTCTAAACCACTAAACCATATCACCCAGTGCCAGATTGACACCTCTTGAACACATTTCCTGTATGAGAAATCCTAATTTTTTTTATTTATTTTTTTTTTACTGTGAAGGTGGTGCAACAGTGGAACAGGTTGCGCTGTCCAGAGAGGTCATGTCATTTGCACCCCTGAAGAAATTTAGAACCTGACTGGACTCAGCCCTCAGCAACTTGCTCTAGCTGACTTTGCCTGAGCAGGTGGTTGGACATCTCCCTCGGTCCCTTGAATGTCATTTATTCCGTGATTTTGTGAAATCCAGACAAATAATTCTGAAGTTTTGAGGTTTTATTAACTTTCAAAAATATTTGAATTGAGAGAATTTGTACTCAGCCTAAAACTTAATATTTTATTCTCTCTTGTGCATTGGGCATGCTAGGTTTATTATATTAGTCTTTGAAATTGCTTTTATTAACATAAGGACCCAAAATTTGTTTTCTAAATTTAAAGGGTAAGAAAGCTTATGATAGTAAAATATTAACTTGATGAATAATTCAGAATGGAAAGAAGTGGTAGAATCCTAAAGTCACATTTTGAACTGTAGCTTTGAACAACATGACCTTTCACATTCGAAACCATGATTTGTGTTTAATCTGTAGTCCTCTAGGAAATTAATTTGGCTCGTAGTCCATACCAGAGACCTGTTTCATAATCTTAAAGGATATTAACTGTAAAACATCCTATGCTATTGAGACAGACTTTTATATAAAATTCAGTATGCTGAAAATTCCTTTATAGACTAGAAATAGCAATTATAGTACTATTCGCAAAACATTTGGAGGGCAATAGAAATTAGAGACATTGGACTTAATTGATAGCTGTCTGAGTTTATGTAATTAACTTAGTCCTTGACAAGTCACTAAGTGGGTCACAAGGCAGTAGAGGCGAAGGACAACATTTGCAGCTAATTCAGAGCCTCTGACCTCCTAACACAGGATCTTCTGCTCCACATTGCTCTCACTGGACCCTGCTGGATAAGAAAAGAGAAATTGGTGCCTTTCTCTATTCACATGAGAAATAACTGTATGCAGGTATAGTTCTTCAGACCTGTGGAAAAGTTCTAGCCTCCCCTGAAACCAGGATGAGCTGTACAGGAGCACACAGAATGTTAGATCGGGCCTTCTAGCTCAGTTCCTATAGCTACTGTTGGCTGCACTGCTTATTTGCTATTCAGTACTCAGTTATAAATTTTCTAGGATGGTTGCTACTCCTTTCACTGGAACTTGGGGAAGGAAGCACTGACACACAAAATCACTGAGGTTAACCATGAGTAAAGCACAATGAGCAAACACTTAAAAAAAAAAAAATAGAGTAAATGGAAATTTCATTAATCACCTTAAAAAAAAACCCCAAACCAGTTACAAGATAGGAGATGAGGCCAATTTCTAGAATAGTCAAGCTTTGAAAATAACTGTCTGTATTAACCACACAGTTAATTTAAACTAACTAATTCAGCTCAAATTATAAACTTTCAACTACGTAAATTCAAGGGAGGTAAATCTTTCAACTAATGTTAAAGATACTCACAGAGAAGCTAGATGGCCATAACATTTCAATGTCTATTATTGAGGCAATTTATAAGTTTTGGGTGTTTATTGTTTGGTTTTTTGCTTGTTTTAAGATCAATAACCAGGGGGGAACAAATAGCTGTGTAAGAGTCCCAGATGTCCTCTTTGTAGTGAGTTTTGCAGAAGATCCCAAATCAAAGATGTTTTACAGAATCACAGAATCATTAATGTTGGAAAAGAACTCCCATATCATCGAGCCCAACCTTTGGTCAATCACCACCTCGTTAATTAGACCAGGGCACTGGGTCCAGACATTTCCTGAACACCTTCAAGATGGTGACTCCACCACCTCCCTGGGCAGCCCATTCCAATGTTTAACAACCTTTTCAAAGAAGAAATTCCTCCTGATGTTCAGCCTGAACCTCTCTTGGTGCAGTTTGAGGCTGCCTACTCTCATCCTGTCACTAGTTGCCTGGGAGAAGAGGCCAACCCCACCTTGCTACGACCTCCTTTCAGGTAGTTGCAGAGAGCAGTAAGGTCTCCCTTGAGCCTCCTTTTCTCCAGGCTAAACAACCCAGCTCCCTCAGTCTCTCCTCATAGGATTTACTCTTCAGACCCTTCACTATCTTCGTTGCTCCAGAACTTCAATGTCTTTCTTGTGAGGGGCCCAGAAGTGGACACAGGACTCAAGGTGTGGCCTCACCAGTGCTGAGTACAGAGGAACAATTATGTCCCTGGTTCTGCTGCCCTCACTGTTCTCAGTACAAGCCAGGCTGCAATTTGCCACCTGGACATACTTCTGACTCATGTTTGGCCAGCTGTTGACCAGCACCCCGAGGTCCTCTTCTGCCGGGCCGTGTTCCAGGCACTCTTCTCCAAGCTTGTGGCAATACATGGGGTTGTTGTGGTTGAAGTGCTAGACCCAGTGCTTGACCGTGTTGAACCTCAAACCATTGCCTTCAGCCCATCAATCCAACCTGTGCAGATCCCTCTGCAGAGCCTTCATACCCTCCAGCAGATGAACATTCATCTTCATGTAACCATGAATTTACTGATGATGCACTCAAACCGCTCATTGAGATCACCTGAGCCACCGCCCATAGAGGCAAGGTTTCACAGCCAATGGGAAAGGTACAGGGGATTTCTGGGAAACAGAGTTTTTCAGGGAAAGGGGGTTTCTTGCAGTGCAGTATTACAATCAGTTTGTGGAACAGGTTTGCTAATTTCTTTATTAGCTTCAGAAGTCCATCTCTGGGTGAACTTCTTCCACTGTACATATTGGGGATCGATTGCTATGCATATTGGTTTTACCTTAGAATGTAAAAAATTTCTCTCAGAATTGATGTCTGGGATTATTTTTGGATGTCAACTCTTTCCTATTCTTCTAAAGAACATTGTACCTGCTCTTTGTTTTGCTAATCTGTATTTAGAATCCAAAAGGAAAATATATATTAAAAAAAAAATATTTCTATGAATCATCAGAACAAGAAAGACCATATTGAGAGTTTTGGTGGAGTCCTGGAGCAGATGCCTACATTGAATGAATCACTGCTTCTACCTTAACCCCCAAATATAATATTGCAGGAAAAACAGGACTGTAAGGACATGAAGAAAGAAATAAAAAGAAAAAAGAAAGGA
>VXAY01007403.1:38799-102246 GCA_013399855.1 Oxyruncus cristatus | reverse complement strand
AAGAAAGAAAGAAAGAAAGAAAGAAAGAAAGAAAGAAAGAAAGAAAGAAAATCCAGCAAAGATTATGCCTTACTTTTAGAATTCTAAGCATTAATAAGCCCTACTCTTTTCTATTCATTCTCTGATCCTGAATTCTCCATTCATTGAAGCAACTAGGTTCTCAGTAAATTAGCTAGCCTAGTTATTTCTTCATTTTACACTTGATCAATTAACAGGTACCAAGTCTTTCAACATATTTTGATAGAATTCAGAGTAATATGGTCGACTAATATCTTACCCCTATATGTAATGCTACAATAAATTAAAAAAAAGGATATGCTTATTGTCAGATGTTTTCTAGACGTGCATGATGTAAATCCAACTTCTGCCACTGATGCAATATGATATATATCTTCTCTGATTTTGCTGCAAATTACTTCAGCTTCTTGTACTCTTAACATCATTCTGGGTCCTTTCTCTAAGCTATATAGTTACATACCATGAGTATGGAAAACTCAAAGTAACTTTCTGCTTTGGAAGTTAGGGATTGTTTTACTTTGCTTCTCTGTTAACAGCTATCAGTCTTTAGTATAATTCAAAACCAGTATTTCAGTCACTTCTGAACACAGAAGTTACCCTGAGACTGCATAGAAGAAAAAGGAATCTATAATACCAAACAGACTTTACCACACACAAATAAAAAAAGGAACAGAGCTTGTCTCACTCCTGCAGTAGCATTCCCAGTCCATATACATCTGCAGATTCACACAGGCATTCTAAAAGTTGTGAATACCATGGATAGTCCTGAGAAGAGAAAAAAAAAAAAAAAATCCAAATATGGCACTCTTTCCAGAGAGGCAATATTCATTTCAGCATTTATGGAGAACTTTTATGAAGAAGCCATAAATCTTCACAGTAGCTATTGATCCCCTGGAAGAATCTATTGCAAATGAAATTCTGACTCCTAGGAAGCCGTAAGACATAATGCAGACTGCTGAATTCTGTCTCCCAGCCCAAATGGTTATGCTTAAATAAATGCAGAATAGACTCATACAAAATGTCCCATTTGAATTTCACCAGTTGTTTGACTTGATCTTGTGAAAACAATGTGATCTATTTGCATGTACAATAGTAACTCACTGTACTTGATGTTTCTTTTCTTTTTAAAACCCAAAAGCTTTGGTGTTCTTGTATACAGCATTACAACAAATGACTTGATTTCACTTAGATATTCCTATCTGCAGTACTATTTTATGTGGTGGTTGTAGACAAACATAAAATTGACTAAGAAATTTGGTTAGGTAGAACTTTTAGATCAAGGAAAGTGTTTTTCCTACAGATAAATGTCTATTCTCCTAAAAATCACCCTTGCAAGAAAAAAACAAAACCACTCACTATCGCTTGGAAGCGCATTCCAAACTGAATGTGTTTTCTGTCTTAACTGTTCAGACAGAGGAGTAAAAGACAATCTGGATGGAACACAAGTAAACATTCTTTCTTTTGTGTGATAATGGTAATGCAACCACAATTCTGTTCATTAAAGAGATAGCATTGTACTACCAGAGAATCAGGGCTATATGTTTTTTGATGGGCATTATAAAAACTTACATTATTCTGTTTCAAATTGAAACATTTAGGGAACCTGTTACTTCTAGACCACACCATTTTTTCAGTAAAAAACTAAGCCTTGTATATCCCTGGATACTATTATTGAAAGCAATAAAATGTACTATTGTAAGATCAACGAGGGTTGAGATGACTATATTCTCATAAGCTAAGGAAGACAATCAGTATGATAATCAGAGCAAGTTAATTACTCTCCACTAGCAACAAAAAATGCAAATTATATACAGCAGGAAATTAACAGCAGTTACTGCTCAATATTGCATGACTTTTCCATTAAGTATAATATTAGGGATGTTGTTAAATTATAGAAAATGAGAATAATGAAACTGGAATATTAAGGAATCTTAGGTTTCTAGTCTGACTGTGGAGGGAATCATTAGGAAGAATTCTGAGCATGTGATACTGTCCATACAGTATAGGTTCACTTGTTCAGTATATTGGGGAAATCTCTATGCACTATTTTATTTTCACTAGGTAAAACAAGATTGGGTATTCCAGCTCAGCCGGAGGCAGTACAATAACATGTTCCGAACAATGGCTCTGCTGTAAAACAGCTAACAAAATTTCATCCTTTTTCGTTTTGAAAAGATTGAAGTTGCTTATGATGGGGCTTTTCTGAGAACAAACAAGCAAACAAACCAAAAAGAGCTAATAAAGTTCTAAACCTTGGAAGTGTTTAAAACCAAAGTCTGAAGTCTCTTATAGACTGCGAACTGAAACCAGAACAAGAAAAAAAACCATGGGAGAAGTGTATGATTGATTTTTAAAGCATATTCTGAGGACTGTAGACAATCTTATCAAAATGGTACACAGCTTTTACCGTCAGCTTCCAATGAGCAACAGGTAAGAAAATACTGACTTTTTATGAGTTAAGTCTTATTAAAAAAAAAAAAACAACAAAACCCGAAAAACAACAACAGCAAAACATGAGGGATAGTCCTACATATTACAGGCATATTTTATGAAGCATTGAATCAGCTCAGGATTTTCCAGTGAATTCAACAAGCCTCTGATTATGATCACTGACATACTAACTTGGGCTTCATGAGTCTGATGCAAAATATTACTGGCACCCTGTAAGACAAACTGGCATTTTGCAAAGAACTTACAATATGAATTCTAAAACACAGAGCTTGAGAAATATTGAAAAATTTCTTCTTCCACTTGGAAAATAAAACCCACCACCCCACACAGTTTGAGTTTTCAGTGCACTACACTACAATTTTTAAAATAATTTAATTTCCTAGTTGCTTCATATTCTCAGGTACCTATTGACAGTCCATTAAGTTATAAGATGTAAACAATCTACCATACTGTCAGCCTGAGTTGGTTTTAGGGCTTTTTGTATACTACAGGTGTACTTAATCACAAAAATTATGGAACGGAAATTCTTAAAAAGCATTTTCTTGGTATTAGATTACAACAGTTTGTGCCTACCTTGTTGTTAGGGTTTTTTTCATATTATTATGTATTTTTGGGGGGTTGGATAAGAGAGATAAAAAGGGGATGTTATTCTTTGGGGGTTGTTTTCATGTGTATTTGTTTGGTTGGGTTGTTTTTTCCCCCCTGAAGAAATCAGTTCCAGCTTCTCCAGAAAAATGGGCCACTTCAGATGGGTTTCTATGTAGAAGCAGAACAAATCTTCATGGTAGATGAGCTGACTTGACCAAGGAGAAGTGAAAAACAGTAATAAAGGAATTTGACACAAAATCAGGATATCAAAATTAATTAGGATGTATATTATAGAAGAAATTATTTATTTATTGATCTAAGGTGTAAAGCAAGAATAAATAAGCAAAGACTTTTTATAAAGTCAGTTCAGCCTAGTTATTGATAAAGATAGTTTTTTAAGTGAAGGAAAGAGGAAGAAAAACAAAATAAAAATACTCAAGTGATTAAAGGGCAATCACTCACAACTCTCCCAAAGAGGATCAACATCCAGCCAACCTCCAAGAAATGGCTATGGTCCCCAAAACCTCCTCTCAGTTGTTATTGCTGAACATGACGTTAGATGTCATGAAATATCCCTTTGGTCAACTCAGATCAGCTGTTCCATGTACCTTCCCATCTTCTTACTGACTCCCAGGCTACTCGCTGGAGAGGTCATGTGGGAAACAGAGAAAACCTTGGCACTATGCAAATACTACCCAGAAATAGCCAAAATACTTGTGTGTTCCCAACACTGTTTTAGTCACAAACCCAAAACCAGTAGCATACGGCCTGCTAGGAAAAATTAAGTCCATCCCAGCCAGAGCCAATGCAACAACAAAAGGAGAATTTAATATATATCAAAAAGAAGAACAGTCTCAAAATATTTATTGGTCTTTTACCAGAGGGAAATGGTAGAGCTTTAGATATCGAAGACAAGAGAACTTCAGAAGTTTTATTAAAGGAAAATTTTGGGTCACATTAGTCAACTTTTAATATGTCTGGAAACACCATCAAATTTCTAGAGGAAAAAAGACTACTGATTAGGAAATAGGAAAAATAGACACCAACTTGGATGATTCAACAGGTGATTCATTCAACAAGTTTTCAGACAAGACCACATGTGTTCATGGAGGGGGTTTGCAGTGCATTTGAGGGCAGGGCTGCTATTGAGAGAGACCAGGACTCTCAGAAGAAACGGACTGACAAAAACCTCTGGAAGTCTAACTAAGGCAAATGCAAAAAAATTTGCACCGGAGAAGGAATAAACCCATGTATAGGCTGAGCAGCTGGAAAGGCAGCTTTGTACAAAGGAATAAACCCACGTATAGGCTGAGCAGCTGGAAGGCAGCTTTGTACAACAGAACCTGGAGGTCCTGGTGGACACCAGGTTGACCATAAGGCACCAATGTGCACTGGTGCTTTGCATACTGCATTAGGAGGAGATCTGCAAAGAGATCGAGGGCAGTGAACCTTATCCTCAATTCAACACTGGTGAGACCACGATTGTGGTGTTATGTTTTCACAGTAACTGGGCTAACCCTTACAGAAAGACATGGGCATTCTGGAGGTGGTCCAGCACAGGGCACCATGACTGTCACGGGGGTGGTGCACATGACAGACAAGGGGAAGCTGGAAGAACTGTGTGTAGAGTGGAGTAGGTGCCAAACCACACAGCCCTGCACAACCTGACTGAATTAGTCCTGCTTTGAGTAACCTAAGTAATTTTTCTCCCAACCTGAATAATTCTCTGATCATTTGATTCTATATCATCTTTCTAAGAATTTTTTAATTTTGCAAATTTTTGCAAATAATTTGAAGAATATAGTAAAATCAGATCTGTACATTTTTTGTATACAAGTACTAAAGATTATCCTTGTGTAACTAGGTATAACATAATGAAAATAAATATTAGCTGTATTAGAGTGATCAGGAACTATATTAGCTATATCACAGTTATCAGGAAAGAATTTTGGTGGAGTAATGTGAAAGCAAACATGTAAATATGTATAAGAACATTTCTATAATCTTGGAAGAATGATAATTTGGAAACTGGATGTTTCTGATATACAGTTACATGAATTACCTGAGGCACAATGTGTGCTTTTAGATGGCATACCTCCTTCATACAAACATATGGAAGAAAAGAGAAAGCAGCGACAAAACAGGGTACACTTACAGGATAAAACACCTTTCCTCATATGAAGGACTCTGTGAACTGCTTGTAGGGTGGATTTATTATTTTGAAATACAAAGAAAAATTATATAGCAGTCTCAAAGATTACTACAACATGTAGACAAAAAAATTAGTAACATCCCTGGTGTAGACCGTGGGGAATAAAGTTGTATCTGTGCTTGATGCAAGCACTTACATGGAACAGAGCCTTAATTGCCAGTCTGTACTTTAAACATGTTAATGTCTAGAATCCTCAGAATCCTCTACTTGGATAACAAAGAAAAGCATTGCTCTGAAACAGCTCATCTCCTTGAAACCATTAACCAACACGTCATTCTTTTCTCATTTGGGTGTTATTTAACATCTAAAAACATCATTGCAGCAGTATTTGAATCTTGTTCAGCATTCCATAACTAAAATTATTCAACCATAGAATTATTGGCACAATTCAGAACGTTTGCAGCTGAAGACAAGCTGAAAACAAGACATGGTTGTCTGTTTTGTAACATCACTGCATTCCAGGTAGGTAACTCTTCCTTAGAAAAGATTGTTGCCATAAACTAAAAAAAAAGATTATTTTCCACCATACATGCATATTACGTACCAGTGCCATCAGTTCTTGAACATTGTATCCACTGGTAATTTATCTGTTCATGTTGAAACCATATAGACTGAGCTTTAGAGGTAGGTTATACATGTAGGTTAACATCCATGTTAATCACAGTTTGCTGGTAGTTGTCTTACAAGGTACAGATGCAGCACATGGATTTTGGCAAATCTAACATGCCCCATACAAAGCACTTTTCTTTAAATAAGTGCACCTATTTAATTTGAGTACACTTGAAATATATGAATATGAATTATATTCAGAAGCCTTAAGCATGCATTTATTTTGTAATTTAAAATTCTGTTTAGTAAGATAAAAATAAATACCAGTAACATCGTATGCATCAATACGTCCACCTAGCTGAGAGCATGCCTGCTGTTGATTTTCTAATTAAAAACTAGGAATACGGTAGAATGAAAAGAAAGTGGTTGAAAAGAAAAGCACCTATGGAACCATTTTGTCACTTAGCAGGGGCAAAAGCCCATGCTAATAAGAGAAATTGCAGAGAAATACAAGCATTTTGAAATTACATATCACCAAATAGGACTGGTATAGCACTCTTGTAAATATACAATTTCTTTATACCTTTCAAACTCATGCAACTGGAAAAGAAATGCATAAAAGAGAGAGGATAAAAACTTGTTTTAGTCTAACAATGAATGCAAACAAAACATTTAAAGAAGATTATGCTTTTTTCTAAAGTAAGTAAGAAATGATCTTTGCATAGATTGTTTTTCTTCAATTCTACTGAATACTAATGTTTGATCTTCAGCAAAATTCTTTAAAAGTTCAGATCAAACTTAAAATTCTATTTGATATTTATCTGAAAAGTCTATTTAACTCGTGTTCTCTACTGTCATCAGTTTTCTTTTCACAAACGCATAGCTAAGTATAGCTGGGAGTTTCCAAGCTCTCAATTTCCAGTGACAGAAATTCTGGTGACAACGAAGAAATGGGGAATTGCTTTGTGTGTGTCTCTACAGCAATCGCCATATAGTGTTATAAAAAACATGCAATATTTGAATATCATACTATTTAAAAAGCAAATATAATGATATTACAGTTGTCAACAGGGTACTCTTCATTCTTCAGTGAAAGAACACTATCGTTACTGACAGTTTGGGGATCTTGCTATATATATAAACATACTGATTTTCAGATCAAACTAATAATTTTTCCTGATCAATCCATGATTCCAGTGATTCATTTGCAACTGCCTGTCTATCATCTGGTGGTTTGTTGTCTCTCTGTCTAAAAGAAGGACTTATATATGAATTGGTTTGTATTTACTGTTGTACATATGCTCTTATTAATACTGAAAAAAAAGTTATTCAGTATTCCTCCCATTTCAAACAAGAAAATACTGTTAACATGCTTTTTACTACTTTTAGTCACCACTGAAATGGGTTTGTGTCACTTTTCTTCATATTTAATTAATTTTATTTAATTTCCCAGAGTCAACAACGAAGGTACGTGTGCATCTGTCACATGAGAAGCTGAGACAGCAGGGATTTCTCAGCCCAGAAAAGAGAAGGCTCAAGTGGGGTCTTGCCAATGTGTACGAACACCTGCTTGGGAGCAAACGAAGATGAAGGAGCCAGCTTCTTCTCATGTATAACCACTGACAGAGCAAGGGGCAGTGGGAAAAATTTAAACCCAAACTCCATCTTAACATGGGAAAACTGGTTTTGTGTTTGTTTGATTGTTTTGTTTTTGTTTTTTTGTTTTTTTGTTTTTTTTTTTAATTATGCTGTTAGAATGTTTAAACACTGGAACAGATTGTCCAGACAGGTTGTGGGGGTCTCCATCTGTGGAGTTATTAAAAAATCCAACCGGATATTCTGCTGCAGATGATCCTGCCTGAGCTGGAGGTTATACAAAATTACCTAAAGAGGTATTTGCCATCCTAAATGATTCTGTGAAGTTGAAATAAGAAATGTAGGCACATTCTTTCTTTTGTGAGTAGTCCTGGTTTTCTTTGGAACACCATCTATATGTGAATACAAAAAGAAGCCACAGAAATCTAGTACAACCAACATCTCAGTGTTTGGTGTAAGCTCTGTAACATTTTTCTTACAGCTAAATATTCCCCAGTGACTCTAAGTAGAATCTCTAAAAAGAAAGCCAAAAGACTACTTCTAAGAGAAATATGAAATCATCAAGAGTTATTGAGATACTTTAAATTCACTTTTAACTATGTCAGTAAATTATTAGTCCAGTCTGAATGTCAACAGGCCAAAAGTAGGGACAAAGACACATGGTCTGACCATATCTAAAAATTGTCTTCATTTCACCTCAGTGTACCAACGCAGAAAAAAACAGAATCAACTCAGGATGTACTCATGTAGATATTCATATAAACCTATCCCAGCATCTTACCTCTATTTGCAGGTAGACCTCGACCTCTTAGTCTCAAAAAAGACCAGAAAATGAATTGTGAAATAGGAATTTGAAGATTGCTCACGGGATGATGAAATGTGTGAAATACAACTGCAAATGATACTGCTTAAAAGCACTTCCTTCTGTGTGACTACATATGACATGTTATGCTCCAAACATTATTATATGCAATGATTAAGTACATGGGAGGGGCAGGGATGGGTGGAACCTTCCCCCCGGCCTTGGTTATGCTTAGGTTTATCTTTGTAAATTTTCTCATTATTTTGCATCCTTCACCTGATCTGCCAGCTGAAGTCCCTCCAACCCTAGGCGCACAAAGGGCCATGTTTTTTCAGGTGGTGATGGAGGAGGGGAGGTACCACCCCTTCCTCAGCAGGGTCACCCCAGGGCTGAAGCTGGAGCAGCATGGGCAGTTGTCACTGGCCCGAGCACAGGGATTTAAACCAGCAACACCCAGATCAGGCCTAGGGCAAGGCTGAGTTCCTGCATGGCCAGGTTAACACACAGTTGGGCCGTACCCTGGTAAGAGCAGTCAGCATATTTACTAGACTACAGAAAAAAGATATGGGAATTTAATCATGTTAAATGCATACATGTGAATATACACTGCTAATCCTTGTTTTTCTCTCAACTAGATAATATTCACAGCTATGTTCTCATAAAAAATAAACAATGCAATTGGCTGTAAATAAACCGTTGTTTCTCTCTTCCTTCCCACTTAATTACAAACTTCTATTTGATAATTCAAAACCAAAATTTATGTCCTTTCCCAACATCTGATCAGAGAGCAAAATATGTTTTACCCTTCCTTTCCTTGCATGCAGTCTAATAGCTCTATTTTCCAAAGATTACGCCACTTTAATTAAAGTGGTTTATGCAAAATAAATCAGCATTACAAACAAGTTCAGTTTTCCCTGACTGCATAAACCAAACCTGACCACAAAACTGGAATAATAGAATTAAGTTACTTGCTTGGAATGTTTTTGATAAGAATGATGTGAGTTAAAAGATGTCTCTCATTGTAGATGTCTGTTGATGCAAGATAAAAATTATTCTAATACAACTTGTTATTGCTTCAAATAGCAATTTATGACAGAGTTTATTGTTTATTTGGTTTGCATATGAAAGTTTAGAAAGTATGTTTGATTAATTTAAGACCTAGTGAAAGCATGTAGAAATTTATTCAAATGACTAAAAGACACATAAAAAAAAAAATTCAAACCAGAGTTTTCAAATCAGTACACTGCAAAGCCAAAAAAAAATGTGCTGAACAGTTGATATACTTGGGAGTTTCATAAGAAAAAAAAATATAGAAGAAAGGAGTAGAAGCATGACATGGTATAAAAGCTAGAGCTGTTTAAAAGCTTGAGAATGGTTTAAAGCGTAACTGAAAAAAATATTTTCTGTCATCATCAAAATTTTGACAGGTAGGAAATTCCCATTTAGACAGAATTTCCCTTTCTACATGGTAGGACTAAAAGGTGTCTGCAGAAAGATCAGCTATAGGCCATTCAAAAAAAATAATGTTTAGAACCACTTTGTAGCTGATAAGCAAAATCGGACATGCTTAGATTTAAAAAAAATGCTTTCATTTATTTTTGCCTTCATGCATCTCCAGAGACAGTTCCAAAATAGATTTCTCATTTCTGTTTTTCCATATTAGACAGTTAGACACAAGCAAGCCTGTATGTCCAAATGGGATTTATCCAAGGGTACCAGATGAGCTAGCTGATGTTGCTGAGGGGCCAACCTTATAATTTTCAAAGGGTAATGGAAATTTGGAAAGTTTTCTGGTGACTGGAAAAAGGCAAACATCACATTCTTCTTCTAGCAGAAGGATTCATGTAAAGATCTCACCTCACTTGATATGGGGCAAATCCTATCAGAAGCTGTTTTTAAGTACTCATACCTGGCCAACCTAACTGTTTTCTGTGACAAAGTGATTATTGCTGAATACAGTGGGTGCTGCACACTCTGACATTAGGAAGGTCTTTAACACAGTCCATCATGGTTTCCTTAGCGCTGAAATTTTGAGATATGGGGTGGAAATGTAGACAGTAGGGTGCACAGAAAAATGACTGGACTGATGGAATCAAAGACTGATGGCTAGTGCTGGAAAGTGCAGATACTGGACAGCAGCTAATGGTGTCTTTTATAAATCAGTACCGGAAAAAATGCATCTTAATGTCTTTATAACAACCTAGATGGTGGGACAGCATGTACTCTTAGAAAATTTGCAAATAACCCAAAAGAGTGAAGAGCACTCAGAGGGCACAACTGTTATTGAGAGGGACCTGGATAGGTGGGAGAAATGGGCTAACATGTGATGCCTTAGGATTTTTAAGATTTTGTAGCATACAGGTTTTTAATATAGCTGTATAATTTCTAACACTTTAGAATAGCAGTTTACTAAAGCTCCTTTCTAATGTTTCGTATCAAATTCCTGAAATTTTTCCGGTTTTGTTTAATGTTCTCTTCAATGAAAAGACCTTGGTGGGTACATCTTTCTCGGGACATGTACCTAGAAAGATATCCTTGTAGACAAAGCAACCTAGAAGGCCTGGAGACCTTAAAGAAGCTCCAAAGAAGGGATGTGACTTGAGGGAGATGATGGTGATGAGGAAAGGGGTCTTGAGATCTCCAACTCAATTCCGGGAAGGCATGTTGAGGGGACGACCTGAGGGAGGTTCTAGGGGGTGGGCAAATTTTGTGTTGGATTTATCCACTAGGTATGATAATTAATTAGAGCTGTAAAATTGTAGAAGCCCAATGCTGTATTGTACACTACTGCACACTTCTGTATATAGTGTGCCTTAAAGTGCTTTACTTACAGACTGCTCTCCACTTTGTCTATATTAATATTGACCAGAAAATTTTTTTCTTCTATTTTAGGTAAAACAGGAACCTCAGGAAGTTCAATTAAAGTGAATGCAAAAGTCTGCACCTGGAGAGGAATAAACCCAAGTACTAATGTATGGTGGGGGTTGATTGGCTGGAAAGCAGCTTTGTAAAAGCATTCTCTAAGCAGATGATGAGCCGGCAGTGTGTCCTTGCAAAAAAGGCCAATTGCCTTTTGGGCTGCATGAACAGAACTGCTGCCAGCAGACTGAGAGAAGTGATCCTTGTCCTCAATTCAACAGTGGAGAGACCATGACAGCAGTGTTGTGTTTTCACAGAACCCAGGCTACCCCTTACCAAAAGACATGGACATGCTGGCAGTGGTCCAGCACAGATCACCATGACTGTCATGGGCTGGTGCACATGACAGACAAGGGAAAGCTGAGCAAACTGGGTTGATTGAGCATGGAGAAAAGAAGGCTCAGGGAGACCTTATTACTGGCTGCAGCTACCTGATCTGAGGATGCAAAGTACGTGGAGCAACCTTATGGGAATGCCCAGTGATATAATGAGAGGCAAAGGACAGTAGTCAGAACACGGGAAATTCTGACTGGATATGGTTTTTTGTTTTTAATGTGTGGATGGCCAAATCTTGGAACAAGTTGCCCAGAGAGGAGTGGAGGTAGTATTGAGCCCTGGAGATATTCAAGTCTTGCAGTCACAGCCTGACCTAATTAGTCCTGCTTTGAGCAGGATGTTAGACTAAATTCCAAGAGGTCTCTTCTGACCTGAATATTCTTCAATTATGTGATTTCACAATATTCTTTTATTGCTTGTTGAAAATGGGAGTTGTTTCATTATTTTGACTGAAATATTCTCAGTGGCAAGGAAATTCAAGTCTATTTCCCCAACCAGCCTATCTGGACTTCATTAATTTTAACAGCTTTAGGCAGTGATGGTATTTGCTCTTTAGACAGCAAGTAAGGCTAACTTTAGACAAAAATTCAGTACTATAAAGTATGGGTTAGAAAACACATACATAATAATGGTTACTGAATTTTCCTTTAAGGTTAACCAAATGTAGTGAGTAAGCAGCACTGAAGCAAAATCCAGAACTTTACCATCTTCGTGACGATATCTTACAAGGCTGCACTCTTTTGGATTTTTTTCTTGCCTGATAACTATGTCTTTCATTTTCTAATGCAAATCTAGGAGGAAGGCTGGAGAGTGAAGGAAAAAAATGAGGGAGTTTTTTAAGTCTGGTAACTAAGGAATTTTCCAGATAACTGGGCAATATAAGTATCAACTCTTATAGAGAGAGGACCTTGATTTCCCATGGTCTAGACAAACAATGTGCAAAATACTTATTCTCTCTGGTGGTTTTTTGTTGTTTTTTTTTGTTTTACTTTTTTTTTGCTGTCCAGACAAGAGCCTACAATTAAAATAACAAACCAAAACATACACGAAAACAAAAAAAAGGGTTTATTTGAAATCTCTGTGTCAATTGTTTTTGTAAATTTGGAAAATGTGTGCATAAAAGGACTTACAAATGTGAGACAGATGGACTGAATGCTCTGTCATTTTAGCAAAATCCTTGCTCTTAATAATTCATGTATCTTGATTTCACTGCCAGTATTTATAGCTGAAATAGAGGTTGGAAAACATTAAAGCTTGAGTTTTCAAAGCATGGGATGTATATATTTAATGAGGCTCATTCCAAATGATATAGGATATTTTATAATCAGTGTGAAAAGAAGTTAAAAACAAAAATATCTTACTCCTCTGTGAATTAATATCCTGTTTTTACTCATCAATAATTCATCTAGTTCTTGTGGCTACTCTGCAGTGTGAGCTCTGTGTCCTAGATCTGAACAAAGTAGAATTTCTGCCCCAATTTTGACAAAGAATTATATAATTTCTAGATCAAAAGATCTTTAGGCACATATAGAAACTATAGCTGGAAGGACTTCCTTTTTTTTTTTTTTTTTTTTTTTTTTTTTTTTTTTGCTTTGTTTACAATTCTCTGCTGTCTGGAGGTGTGTTGCATTCTGAAACTTTGTCTTAAACTGTAGCACTGTGAGGAAGGGTTGCAATAATACCTTTAGAAACACATATCTTATAAGTCAGAGGAAATATACTGTTATTTCAGGCAGTTTGCATTCTGGTTGCATTACCTCTGTTCATGGAATTAGATGGCAGAGAGTGTCAGCTGCTCGGACCTTAGGGGAGGAGAATCAAAACTAAGGCCCCTGCATGACTTTGCAACTAATGGCAAAAGAAGTGGGTAAAATTATACACAATGTCATCTGAACACTGATAACACATCAGCGTGTAACTTTCAAGCAGCAAAGCACTAATCTGTTGGTTGACAGGGTAACACAGGCACAGAAGTTAGTGTTGAATGTAATTGCAGCTAGGTGAGTTAACAGGCCATATGCGTCTAGAAATTAGGGAGTAAACTTGAAAGGAAGTCTAATGTTTATTCTCCTTCTCAGTAAGTTAGCAGCTCTCAGATATAATGTATATCATTGGAAGGACTTTATCTTTTAAACTAAACTGTCTGTCAGAAAATTTAATCTGGATTCATTTCACTTAGCTTCTGGTACCTTCCTGAGGAGTCTAACCTAGGCACAAAAATGGCATAAGCTATTTCTGTACTTAACAGAACGACACCTCAAGAGAGAAATTCAAATGAGATAAGATCTGAATCATCCTGTGGAGAACCTACTTCTCTCCAATAAGTATAGAGGAGCTTTGAGTAGCTACACTCCTAAGACAAATATCCCATATTGAAAACTAAAGCAAGATTGAATAAATCCAAATTTTGTGCCATTTTAAGCAATTGCTGGCTTAAAACACTACAGATCCACGGCAAGTTAATTAGGAAGGTAGAAATAGGATTGCATAAAAGCATAAACACTGTGTTGCCTGTTTAGCCCCATCTTTCTGGTGCTACTCAGGAAAATAAGAGTTTCATCTTTCCCTTGCAAAAACCCTAAAAGTATAAATCTATCCACAACTCATCTTTCTGAAAAGAACATAAATTGAGATTGTGGTCTAACAAGTAATAAAGCAATGTTTCCCTGAGCAATCAGCTAGAGTAAAAATCTCTCTCACAAGGATATAAACTGTGGTAAGGCAATTTTTTAAGCACCTCTACAGACTAGAAGATGTGGATATCAAAGAACAAAAGATCTCACATTGACTGGCTGGTTGTATTGATTGATTTATCATTTCACAGTAGTGCTAAGGCTGCTCTAAACATCAGAGGTACTAACTCCTATTTTACCTGTCTGAAAGTAAGCCACTGGAGAGTGATTCAACTAATTCTGAAGTAATCTCCTGGTCCAACCTTCCCTCAATGAACCACAGTTTTTTCCAGGCATATTTTGCTATGCACAAAGAGACTCTGAGAACAAGATTTACATTCCCTTGAGCACCCACAAAGTATTTACTGTCTGATAGATACAGCTGAGAACTAGGACTTGCAAGATACTGGGCTAAGCATTAATATTCTCCCTAGTGCTAACTTGGGTCTTATCAGTCAGCCGAGAAAGAGTTGGGTTCCATTGCTTTTTGGAATATCATGACCCTTGATATTGCCAAGTTGAGATCTCCCATCTCCCTGCTCTTTTTTTACTTAGGCTTTTATGCACTGCGTTAGTGTTTCTTTTCTAGATCCCTTGTTTGCTATTACCATCTTAACACTTCTGATTCTGTGTTTTCAGTCTACTTATCTTGCTGGCTTTGCCTTCTCTTGTCTGTCAGCCACAATGTTTGTGTTAAAACTGGGTTGTACAGTTGTTCTACAAAGAGCTGGGCTTTGAGTTACAGGTGGTTCAAGCCCTGGCCATCGGTCACCTGAAGGCTTGATTCAGAACCCTAAATTTAGGCCTCTAACTACCATTAAAGGTAACCTAGGATGTAGTTATCATTACAAAGCAATATCGGTCTCCGCTAGATTTGTTCCAAAAAGGTGCAGTTCTCCCGTCTGGCAAATGCCTTTTTACATGGTTTTGCTACCTTTCTTAACTTTGATGGGAATTAATGAAAAACCTTCCTGCTTGGCCGCTCTGAAAGTGTTGTTGCCCCAATCCATTTGAAAGCAGCTAATTCTACTCTTTGTTCATCAAGGAAGTCTTTTGGTACAAGACATTTTAGGTTGAGGAATGCCTAAGCTACAGATTCAGATATGCTACGATGGTTTTGGCTGGAGTAGAGTTAATTTTCCTCCGAGTGGCTAGTATGGGGCTGTGTTTTGGACTTGTCCTAAACACGGTGATGATAATAAAGATATGTTTTCGTTGCTGCTGAGCAGTGCTTGCACGGAACCTCTTCTACTTAGAGGCCTTACACAGGCCTTTTCTGCTTTTCATACTGTCTTGCTGACAAGGAAGTTTGGGGCATATGAGAGGCTGTGAGGAGACACAACCAGGGCAGCTGACCCAAAGTGACCAAAGGGACATTCCATACTATATGACATCATGCTCAGCACATGAACTGTGAGAAAGAAGGAGGAAGAGGGGGACATTTGGAGTGAAGGCATTTGTCTTCCCATGTAACCGTTCAAGCATGATGGGGCCCTGCTTTCCTGGAGATGGCTGAACCTGCCTGACCATGGGAAGCAGTGAATTCCTTGTTCTGCTTTGCTTGCATGCATGGCTTTTGTTTTCCCTACTAAACTCTTTTCATCTCAACTCACAAATTTTCTAGCTTTTACCCTTCCAGTTCCAACTGTCTCCCTGATCCTGCTGGTGGAGGAATGAGCAAGCTGCTGCATGGTACTTGCTTGTTTGATGGGGTTAAACCATAACGTATCCTCAAGTGTGCCGTAACACAAAGGAGTCATACATGCACATCCTTCCTCAATTGCCAAACTCTCTTCGTATTACTAACTGTCAAACAGAAAGCATTTCTTTTTTGTAGAGAAAATGACCATAATCAGTCCTTATGCTTCTCGACATGGAAATAAGTAAACGGAGATTTTTAACAGATCAAATTTGAACTCAGATGTCCTAATCACAGACATTATGTGAGACACCACCTGGAGTACTGTATCCAGGTAGGGAGTCCTCAGCACAGGAAAGACATGAACCTGTCAGAGTGGCTCCAGAGGAGGACCAAGAAGATTATATGAGGGCTGGAGGGCCTCCCCTACAAAGACAGGCTGAGAGAGCTGGGGTTGTTCAGTCTGGAGAAGAGAAGGCTCTACGGAGACTTTATTGCAACCTTCCAGTACTTAAAGGGTGCTAAATAAAAGAGAGTGAGTGACATACATAGACAGACAGTCTAAGTAACAGAACAAAGGGGAATGGTTTTAGATTGAAAGAGTAGAGATTTAGATTAGATGTTAGGAAGAAATTCTTTACTCAGAGGGCAGTAGAGGCACCAGAACAATTTGTTGAGAGAAGTTGTGGTTGCCCCATTCCTGGAAGTGTTCAAGGGCAAGTTGGATGGGGCCCTGAGCAACGTAGTCTAGCAAAAGGTGTCCCTGCCTGTGGCAAGGGGTGGGGAGGGGTGGAATAGATGATCATTAAGGTCCCTTCTTACCCAAACTGTTCTGTAATTCTGTGATTATGCAGCTTCTTGATTAAGCAAGTCAAGGACAGTCTGTTTTTATTACATATCTGAGTGTGGAACTATACTTATCGAAGAAGTATCTTTTAATATTCACTATAAATTAACTTATACCGATGACATTACATATCATGTTGCATGCCTACATTTTATTAATAAGAAAAGTTTTCTTTTTTAAAGTTAATTTATTTCTTAGACTGGACAGAATTTTAAGTCGCAACATTTTGTTTCCATAGGGATTAATTATAGAAACAACCACACTGGCAGTCCTCTGCCTTCTGCAATGTAATCACTCTCCAAGACATTTGGTACTTAATGTAGAAATGAGTAGGCTGAATCATGTTTAAACCATTTGGGTGCTCTGAGGTGGACGTAACAGGATCAATTGAGCTATGATCCTTGTGCTTCTCTAGAATAACAAACAGAACTTCTCTTGTGAAGAGATCAAGTATTTTTCCAAATAAGGAAATCGTAACTGAGCTGCTCTGGTGTGTGGGATTCATAGGTACAAAAATACAAAGAATTCCACCTTGAAAAGGATCATCTTCAAGTGACATGTAATTTTGCCCTTGAAAAAAGCATGAAGTTTGCTGATACCCACTTACTCATCAGTCACCTAGGTGGCTTGTCCAGCCTCCATAACAAATGCAAGCAGGATTGTAGCATTGTCAGAATCTTAATCAGGTTGTTATAATTTTCTACACATGTTATAAAACATATATCATCTTCATAATTATGAGCCTTATCAGCAAAATCATTACTGGCAGGAAATTTTAGTAAGATCTGTGGCAGGTTTTGTCTAACATCTGAGGAGAATTTATCTCCTATTATTTTTGCATTCTAAAATATAATTAAGAGAACAGAATTACGGAGATGCCATGAGGTGAACAGGCTCAGGGGAAATACATGGCTGCAGAGAGCTATAAACTGCAGATACATACCCAAAATGTTTATAAAATTGTTGTGAAAATAAAAGAAGAAATGCTTGCTAAAATTTTGGAAATTAGGAAAACAGACAAAGTCTGAAGACAGTAAGATAAAGAGTTTCCGCGTGGTGGAAATTTTAGTCAAGGAAAGGAGAGGGATTGGAGATAGAAGAAAAAGATTGCACACTAAGCATGAAGGTTATGTAAAAGGACAGTCCAATGGGAATGAAAGTGCCATTGCCCAAGGAAACAAGTTGCTTAATGCTCTGAGAAAGTAGAAAATTGAAGTTTTTGGTTGTTGTTTTTTTTTAAATTTACATAACTGGTGGAGGCCAAGGGAAAGAGGTACTGTATGCTTAAAACCCCTGGCCTTCTAGCTGGATTTTACACAGTTCTTGTCAAGATGGAGTAAGAATAAACCAATGACAACAAAGCAGATTTTTATTTTATCCACACAAATCTCTAAGCAGACAAGGATGTATGATAAGGAAACAAATAAAAGCCAGAAACAAAACAAATTAAGGAAGGAGAAAAAAAAACAAATTAAGAAGGAATAAAAAAATCAACAAATTTGACTGAACAAATGTAACAGGGCTCAGTTTTATTGGACCTCAAACAAGTAATTATTAAATGCTCACTATATTGCATGCATAAGAATGTTATAAATAAATGCAATAATACACTGCTTTTGTAGCCTTCTTTTTTTTATCTGTTACAGAGGAAATTAATATGAAAATATGTCAGCAAAAATAAATCTCAGTAGAACAGACAGTCAAAAAGCAAGAAGAAAGTTTCTTACTGCTAAGAAATGCTTAGTTGTCAATTCCATCCTCCCAAAGACTGTCTTTAGCAACCCATCATGTATGCTCTATTTTGTGCCTGGATGCCAAAAAGCATGAACAACAACAAAAAAAATTCATCATGACAAGGGTGAAGACAAATGTTAGCCTACACAACAGATTTTCTGGGAGTGTGTTTTTATAATACAAGATAGAGAGAACTTGAAGTACTGTTCAAATCTGCATGCATGTTTTGAGATATTCTGCACTTACGTGTATATACCAACCCTGCTTGCCAGTGATAAGGAAATCCTATCTTCTATAGAATAAAAAACCCTAACATAATCATGGTCAATTCTTACTTTAATCATATTTTCCTTGGATTTGTATATTTATTTTTTAACCTTACATATGCCGAAGCATTTTCATTGCTCTGTTACGTGGTAAATGCTGTGAATCTTAGTGAGTTACAAGCTGAAATTCCAGCCTGCACTTTCGTTATAACTGTGATGTGGTTGGACATCAGGGTGGTGATGTTAATTCCTATTTGGCCCAGGAACTCCTCAGCCAGCCATCAGCATACATGATATAACTGATTGGAGACAAAGAACTTCCTTTTAACCAGTTGACTGGCTGCCTGCACCATAGGGCAGCTGCCTGATTTTACAGAAGTTCTGCAGGTGGGAATTTTGGACAGTTCTAGCAGTTCCCTCAGGCAGGTCCTGATATGCATTGTCCGAATCTTAGAATCACAGAATCATAGAATATGCTAAGTGGGAAGGGGCCCACCAGGATAATCAAGTCCAACTCCTGGCCCTACATAGGACACCCCAAAAATCACACCACGTGCCTGAGAGCATTGTCCAAACCCTTCTTGAACTCAGACAGGCTTAGTGCTGTGATCACTTCCCTGGGAGGCCTGTTCTAGTGTCCAACCACCCTCTGGGTGAAAAACTTTATCCTGATATCCAACCTAAACCTCCCCCAGCGTAGCTTCATGACATTTCCTTGAGTCCTGTCACTGGTCACAAGAGTGAAGAGATTAGTATGTGCCCTTTTGTTTCCCCTCACGAGGAATATGTAGACTGCAATGAGATCAGGTCTCTCCTCAGTCTCCTCTCCAGGCTGAACAGACTAAGTGTCCTCAGCCACTCCTCATAAGGTTTCCTCTCCAGACCCTTCACCATCCTCATAACCCTCCTTTGGGCAATCTCTAAGAGCTCAATGTCTTTTTTATATTGTGGTTCCCAAAACTATACACAATATTCAGGGTGAGGCCATAAAAGCGCAGAGCAGAGAGGGACAATCACTTCCCTCGATCGGCTGCGATGCTGTACAGTCAGCCCTCCTGGCTGCCAGGGCACTGCTGACTCTTATTCAACTTATCATCAACCAGGACCCCAGGTCCCTTCCTGCAGCACATCTCTCCAGCGTCTCATTCCTCAGTCTATACAAACAACAGGGGTTGACCTACCACAGGTGCAGAATCCGGCACTTGCCCTTGTTAAATTTCATACTGGTGGTGATTGGTGGTGACTGGTGATTGCCCATCTCTCTAATTTCTCAAAGTCTCTCTGCCCCTGAGGGAGTCAACAGCTCCTAGTAATTTAGTGTTGTTGGCAAACTTACTCTTCCTTCAAGTCCCACGTGCAAGTCATTTATGAAGATGTTGAAGAGAACTGGGCCAAGGAGGGAGCCCTGTGGAACCCACCAGTGACTGGATTCCAGTCTGATGTATCTCCACTGATTACAACTATTTGTGCCTGACCTGAGAGCCAGTTGCTCACCCATCTCGTAAGGCAGTTATTCAGCTGTGTGCTGGAAATTTTCTCCAGAAATATACTATGAGGGACAATGCCAAAAGTTTTGCTGAAGTCTAAAAAGATTAGGTTTGCTGTCTTTCCTAGATCAGTTAAGTTGGTTACCCTGTTGTACAAGGAAATCAGGTTCAAAAAGCAGGACTTCCCCCCCATGAAGTTGTGCTGGCTGCAACTGATGACTGTGTTGTCCTCCAGGTGTTTGTCTACCTCACAGGTTTCTGGGGTCCTCCTTCTTTCCCTTCTTGAGGACTGGGACAACATTAGCCAGCTTCGAGTCAGCTGGGACCTCTCCAGATTCCCAAGACCACTCAATCATTTTATTCTTAAATGCATTGATTAATATCCCATTTGAAGTATCTCAAAGACTCCCAGGCAGTTCCAGTTGCAGAACTGGTCAAACTGTACATAGAAGAAACATTTGTAAAAAGCCAATAAAGAACTGCTCATGTAAATTCACCCAGGCCAGAATTTTGTACATATTTGAGATATCTGAGAAATGTTTTGTATGTAGTGGGTTATTCATATGCTGGAGTGGTCACATAGCACCATGGAGCAGCTTGAATTTTATCCAATCCAGCTAAAGATGCCACTGCAGTGATTATTACAGTGGAGACCCTCATTGCCATCAAACAACAACTGATCATGCTGTTCAAGAGATTTGATTTCCCATATGAGTGTTATCCTTTGCCAAGATGCCGATAAATTAGTTTTGCCTTTTAACAAACACTTTGTCCATGAGACTGTGAGTACCTCTCTAACAATTCACATACACATAATTACTACAGTAGGATTAATGTGTCTGGAAAAGTGCAGACAATTTTATTTATGTTTCAGGTCAAGAGTGCATTTGGAGTTTAGCTGGAAGGGAATTAGAAATTTGAGGGACAAAACCCAGCCTCGAAGAAAAAATGACCTAGTCAAATGCATTCTGTTTTGAAGTAGGATAGCAATGTAAAGTCAAAATTTCAAAAAGCAAATTAAGTAATTTATCAGTGAGTCACTAAAAACCTCCAGTTATCCGTAATTTCCAATTGACTATCACTTTATGAAATAAGACAAAGAACTGAAAACTAGCAGAACTTAAAGATATGGATCTTAAAATATGTAAGTGTAGCTCAAATACTCCAGTTCTGTGGATCATGAAAAATCAGGAAAATGACAAGGGGATTATTCTTAGCAGAGAATATTTGGTACATGAGAAGAGGTACCTTACCAAAACATGATGACAGTCCTTGAATGCCTGATAAAAAAATCTGTCTCTGAACTTTAATAAAATAATTGTTAAAATGTTCAGTATCAGTGATCTGATTTTCAAAATTAACACCTTTTCAGCCTCTATATTGTCATTTCTATTGATGGGGAGATGGGAGCATGGGGGAGGGGCTGTGGTGGGCAGTTGGGTGGGGGATACAGCCTGAATTACTGTGATAATATCAAGTCATAGACCAGAAGCAAAAGCAGAAAAGTGCTGTTAGATTCAGTAACACAAATGCAACTGGTAAGAACTGGCCCTCCCATTTTTAAATAAACATTTCAATTTTAAGATAGTGAAGTTTTGTATTTTGTTTTCAAACTGAATTTCTCATCGAGTTAAAGAATTCAGATCAGCATAATTACTTTAATTGATTTCAAATTCATAATCTTTCCAAATATTACCACCCGAGGTACTTAAGCACTAAATAAAGCTAACTAGTTGTTAGACTTACATGAAGGAGAGTGGTTTAAATTATTTTACAATTCTTTTCGTGCTTTATTGACTGAAACCTATGTCAACTGTCTCATGAGTTTCTGAAAATCGACTTCTACTTGACAAATTTGTAATTTGTATTATAGTATGCTCTACAACTCTTTGAAATAGATCATTCTATTTTCTGGTTTTCCTCTTAATTCTACTCTTTCAGACATTTTATCTAGTTTATCGTATTTAATCTCACCTATATTTGAATCACTTTGTGAAACCAACAGCTTTTTGAAAATCTGCCCATTGATCTGGTATATATGTCAGTGTTGGAGGTATATTACAGATGGGTTAATAACAGATGGAAAAAGAAGATGATCTATATCTTTTTTAAAAAAAGAAATGCTTTTAATATATTTCAAATTAAGAACTGCATATTTGCCACTTTTGACAATTGAAGGAATCAAGAAATTGTTAGGTATACCTAGTATTTCATTTTTTGCCAGTATATTTCTCTTTTCTAGGTCAGTAAATATCATAACACTGTCTGAACGCTATGCTAAACATTTCCAAAAATAACTTTTTAAAAAGTGTATTTTCCTCTATATTCATTGAGAAGGTTAAAATTAAAATCTTGACTAATATTTCTTAGTAATCTTGCCTTTTCAAAAATAAGATAGTTTTGAAAAATGGGATTTCCATTGTTTCAGAAGAGCCAAAGAGTTAAAGGTGAATATTTAAGCTTTTTTCATAATATCACAAAGCCCTTAGAAACCGCTGTAGGTGAGAAAGTATTCTTGGGTAGATTTGGTCATCTGGGATACTTCACACATGCCTTCACCTGATCAGCACGGCCTCTCTTACAGTGGTGTTTAAAAAGAAAAAAGTCTGATTGTGTATTGAAATAACCTTGAAAACTCCAATCCTGTGATATATAGTCATGTAGTCTATTTTTAAATGTTCACTCCATCCCACACTTCTGAATTAGCATAAAGAGTGTCATTCAGAATTTCTCTGTAGTCAAATACAAAAGCATCTAATTAAGCCAAAGCTTCCAGATATATGTGACACGCACATAACCTCTGTGGAAAAATCAACACTGAAATCAAAAGATATCCAAGAGTTAAAGTCAGCCCATTACTTATCTATGAGCTATCCATTACTGTTGACTGAACTCAAATGCCTCAGCACATTGTATCTCATTATTTGCCTCTTTTTAGTGAAACAGAAACTGCAGTTTCAGTTAACCAGACTCACTGCCGACTGTACAATTTGATTTGAAAACTAGTAGTTTGTATGACTTTGCACTCAGGTAGCTACAGAGGATTGTAGCATTACAAAAAGACAACAACTGGGACAGATCAGTTTGAACCAGTTGCCATTTATGTTGCAAGGTTTGTCACAAGAATGGATTAATGTTGTGCTATTTCCTGTTCTCATTATGTTCTACCTAAAAGAGAATGGTTCTGATGACAGAATTTTAAGTCTTCCAGTTTCTAACACTTAACATATTCTGCAGTTTCTAGTAGAATGATAGTTTTTCTTTCTTTATTCAGGGTATTTTTTTGAGTAACTTCAGTGTTTGAGACACTGTGGAAGTGTGTAAGTTCTATGTGAGTATTCTGATTCTCACAGGTAGCTTTCTGACCGTTGTGGACTAGGAAAAGAACAAATACATACAATACTGACAAGTAGCAATGAAAATTCTATACTCTTTTTTTTCCTCACAGCTTGATTTTGGGAAGAAGTTTCCATTATTGCTCCTGATAATTTGCAGCCATAATGAGTCAGGTACATTATTATCTGGCTTGCTCATTGCAGTACTAACGAAGTCAACACTACAGTCAACACAATGGAATACTTCCAGTAGTCTTAAGTGTGAAATGTAAATGCCAAATACTTAGGAAAAAACCCCACCAAACAAACACTTTTGTGAACCTTGTAACAAAAAATAAGAAATTAAGCCAGTGTTATAAAATGAGAAGTATACAAGTTTTACGGTGATTTCTACTTTTGGCAGCTTCAATCTAAATAATTCTCTTTAGAATCAAATAATTTTAACTATTATTGGCTATTTTCAGATGACAGTCTCTCTATATTGACTACAAAAGGAATTTATACTTCTGAACTGATTTTTTTTTTTTTCTAAAAAGAACACACTAAACTAGCACACACCAGAATATATGAACATAAATATCGTATCAATACTTCTCTGGGGCATATTAGATAGTTTCCATGTGTACCATAGACTACAGTTTAAGCAACTAGTTCCAAAAATCAAAAGTATTTAAGTTTTGAAGTGTTCATGAGTATAGATTAAAATCACATTGTCTGCTTACGATTAGAATGTTTATTTCTGTGTACATTCTTTCCTTCAAAAGGTACTGTATCTTCTGGCATACATATACATCTGTCTTGCCTATCACTTCAGAATGATTATAATTGAATTATTCACAGATTTCACAGAATATTGTGAGTTGGAAGGGGCCCATAAGGATCATCAAATCCAGCTCTTAAGTCAGTGGTAAATTATAGGACCTGGTAATTCAGTGGTGCCTTGAATATTTGCTGTTGTGTGTTTTTTCAGAAAACATAAATTAACACAAACCTTATTCCTTGGTAGCTTATAGTTCACGTTGTCCTTTTACTGGTAGATGTCAAGTTTCAAACTAAAGAATATTTAAAGTTTTATAACCAGACTTTAAAAGCATATGCTGCAAAGAGAATAAAAAATAAAATAAATCTTAATAAATATTTGCCATGTGTTCTGTAATGAATCATTTTTTCCATATAAGAAAAGAACCAAGGGAATAGTTAGAATCGAGAATGACAAATAAAATTCACCTTAACAAATGCAGATTTGTTCTGATGTTGTATGAGAGGATAATAAAAATGGCTTGTAAAATATTAAATAGGAGAAGTATATCTCAGGTGAATGATAACATCCCCTGAACTTGCATTTTGTCATACTGGGCATCTTTCTTAATTTGACATAATTTATTAAATTCAAAATAATAGATTTTGTGTTTATGTTGTCTTTTCTAGTTTATGACCAGAACTAATTATTTCCCCACTGTTAATCTGGGATTCCAAATAACTGAGCCATTCACACAGTCATTTTTTTTTTACATGGTTATGTAGAATCTTTAATAAGCCATTCCAGAGGTCCATAAATTTACATTTCACAATGAACAGTAAGACAAAGCATTGAAGAAAGGTTTTAGAGTCTTCTAGGTCTTTGCAATATAAGCAAATGTCTCAAGTTGTCTTTGTGGGGATGAGGTTTTTTTGTTTTGTTTTATTTATCATTATTATTATTTATTTTCTGTATTATGATCACCAAACTATGGGTTCTTCTGCGAAGCTGAGTCAGATGAGACTGTCCAATTGAACACCAGCTGAACTACCAGTGTGCTACCAATGTACCAAACTGTCAGCCTGGTCTCTTTATGGTTACCTCTTCTCTTCAGACAATCCTGGTATGATTTTTACAAAGGGCGGTAACATGAGTTGTAACTCTGTTCTTGCCATCAAAGGTACACAATAATGAGAGGGAGGTCACTCAATACCAAACATCTCTTGATTTTGCTGAACAGAGGAGAGTGTGGCAGCACAAGTTATTGGTTTGTGTGCCAGAACTGGTTTTAGTTGTCTAATCTGAACATGTTTCTCTAAAAAAAAGAGCATATGAAGATGTGGGGTTCCTGATATTTCAACCATAAAACATAAGAAAGAGAGGGTGGAAAAAAAAAACAAAACCAAGAAATAAACAAACAAACAAAAAAAATCCTAAGCCTATAGAAGCCTATATATATGACAGTACAGAAAGCTACCTTACACTATGGAAGAAATACAGAATACCATCATTTGTGGGTTAGAACCTGGGCATTATCTTGGGTAATTTTCCCCATTATGTTAGTGCAGTATAAAAGGAAAGATCTTTTTCCTATCAGGGAATCCTCAGATGACACCAAATTACTTGTTAAATGCTAACGTATTCCCACTGAAAGCAAATCAGAGCAGCTGTCAAGAAAGTAGGAGACTAACAAGAGAAAAGGTAACACCACGGGGCACTTACAGATGTGGATTTCAGAGCAGTGGGGTGGATTTTAAGGCCTGAACTTCTGGTTCATCTTTGATATTGAAAATTCACCATTGTCCATAGATACATTACAGAAATTTCTCTCTTGAGGAATACTTTGGCTTTAGTAAGAAAATCTTAAGACTAAGAATTAAGATGGGGGGATTCACAGCGTTGTGGTTACTGTGAACCCCAGAGCAGTTCTATATTGATTTGATTAAAGAAGATCTGGGTGATGAAAATGGCAGCTGTTGTCTTTTTTTTTTAAGCATCCAGGGGGAAACAGCAAGTGCCATTTACTTTGTCCCTATTTCATACCCGTTTCAGATTTCTCAGGGGCCTCTTTCAGGTGTACAATTATTTTCAGATCTACTTCAACATAGTTTTAGAAGGCTTCTTTTTACCCAAAACAAAACTGTACATGAGAAAAAATTATATTATGCAGGTTCCATCATACAAATAAGACATGATAATATAAGAAGGCACCTTTAACTGACACATACAGAGACCTTCCGTCAGCTTCTTGTAGATCTTGCAACTAACCATACATATTCTTTTAAAAGCAGTATATACAAAAGAATATGTTGTAGATAAGGATCAAACTAATCTTAAATGTAGGTCTGCCAGTTTAGCTGTAGAAACACTAGGCATGAATTTAAGCCCTGTGATTCTCGGATTTACTTAAAGGGAGGTACTAACCAGATCCTAAGGGGTAATTTCCACGTGTAGTGCACTCATCTAGGAGTATATATCTTTTGCGGAGGAAAGCTGTCTACTACTGTACAAGGGTAAGACTATTGAGTAAGAGTAGGCTGACCACATGACTGATTGAAAAGGCCTTTTTTTTAAACTTTTTATTTTTAATCAAACTTCACTACTTTCATATGTTTATATAGTTAGGGTGAAATTAATGTCAATTCATTTAAGAGACAGAAAGATGGTCTACATTTAAATTCACCCACTCAGAATCCTTTGAAGTCTATGGAGCACAGTACCTGACTAACCATGCTCTGGAATTTTTCAGATATCCAAGCCTTTCAAAGTGCATTCTGCTCAATATTGGCTAAAAAAAAGGTTTATAGGATTTAAACAATTACCATTTGGAAGACAAATGTTAGGAACAGTGAGAACAACTGCTGTTTTGACTATACAGTACATTTCATGGTTATCAAAGTGCTCTCTTCAAGGACTGGAGTTGAACTTATTACTTTGCTTTTCTTGTCAAAGTTGCTGAAAAATAAACACCTCCACTGAATCAAGTTGAGACATAAGATTAGTTCAATAAATATCTTCATTTTTAGCTTGAGTATTGCTCTTCTTTTACATAACCAGATGTCATGTAAGCTTTTGCAAACAGCATTACACCTTCAAATGGATCAATTCAGCAAAACTGTGTTTGGGAACAACCAGTCATGTTCTGAACATCTGATTGATTTGGATTTTATAATGCTCCCTCATTTATTGTGTGCAAATATTCACAAGGAAATGTTTTAGAGTTCTGATATGTTGGAGAATAGCTAACTGCATTTGCAAACATTAAAAATTATTTCTGCCTAAAGGACAACACCTGTTACTGTGATCACTGCAATGGCTGATTCAGCAGAAATACCCCTTGCCCTTGGAATTCCTTTATCTTCAGTTATTTAGTGCTGCTCAATCACTTTTCAGGAGAAAATGGCTCTTTCAAAAAATGACCTGGCTGCTTGCCACAAGGGAAGTTTCCCCTTCTGTTAGAGGGCTCAAGGTTCTTTAATTTTTTTCCCCCCTCTCTTTTTTTTGGCTCATTTGACCCATATATAACATTAAGCAGCTCCCTGGCTGACAGACAAGGCCATCTCATCATATGGTAAATGGTAATACACTCCATTACACAGTAAGTTTAAAATCACAGCCACACTGAGAAGGTTGTGTTCCGAAATTAAACGCCTCTCCTGAAAGATATCAGCCACCAGCTAAGTACGTGAATAGGGCAGAGCCCACCTACCCTAGCAGAGGTTTCAGAGGAGCTTCTTGCACATGCTCCACGGAGTTTTCTCCTTTGTGTGATTACACTTCTTTGCCTTCATTCTCTTCCATTCTATAGTTACCTCAGATGGTGCTTCTTTTCCTCTCTTCCCAGCATCCAGACATGCACTTACAGTTTGCATGTAGAAAAGGAAATCTTTTTACTATGAAAATGTTATAGTTTGGTAGAATTTCATTTTCTTCATCTGTATTTGCTCCTCTCTTTCTCTTCTCCCTGGTATTTCACCCACCCCCAGTATCAGCATGTAGGGCTAGAGTTATGTAAGTTACCATGCTATTCCTAGATGGCCACAGAGGATGCCTGTCTTAAAGTTTGGAGTATGGCATAAAGACTCACAGATTATATAAAAGAAATTTAATCTTTCTACAGGTATAGCATAGGATAGTTCTTCTCAGGAAATAGTATTGCCAAATCAGGGAAACATTGCCTGCAATGCCACGTGGATGAGATATAAATATATTGTGCTCACATAGCCTACACTCTTTGAAAAGCACCAGGAATGAAACGTCTGACACCCTTTGGTAGTCACACCTACTCAGAAGCAAAAACAGAGTGGAATCAAATGTAAGATTGTTTTAAGGAAGATAAAAGCAATGGGGATTATGGAGAGAGGTTATTGTCAGGAGAGATGTGGGAATAAAAGGAAATTTTGCAGTAGGGTTCACACTAAAATAATTTCAATTATATTATCTTGGTAATATTTATATTTTTAATTAGTTTTGTGTTACACATGTGAAAGTCTGAACCATTGTTGACAGACTGAGGCATTAAGTTTGGATGCACTGACATATGTTTATGTATCCCACAGCTATATTATTCTGGGGGTGCGACTTAGCCCCTTCCCACTGCTTCACACTGTGCCTTGTAGATCCACCAATCGGGTCAGAGACAACTTCCTATTTGGAGCTGAAAGGTAACATATGAAAATGCTTTTGCATATCACCCTTATTTGTGAATCCAATTGAATATATCAGTGAGAACATTGAACAAAGAATAAAGACAAAGACACATGCTAGTATTCACAGGAATTCATATAATACCTTTCTTTTAGTGGATATGTATTTTTTTCTTTTTTTTCCCAATAGCTGAAGAAAAATGAAACAAAGAACAATGCTTTAATGAGTTCCTGAAACACCTTTCTGAACACCTTCCTTTTCCCAAGGACAGATAAGTACAATCCTATGTACAACAGAGATATAAAAAATGTTCAAAAAGTAATTTGGGCAGCAGATTATCTATTACTTAAACAACTCAGATGAAAGGCCAAACTTCTACACCTTGAATGGCTAAATTACAAATTCTTTGCCCTAGGCATCATTCTATGTACACTCAAAAAATGAAAAATATAGGTAAATTTTTAACAAAGAGAGTGAATTAAACCCCCGATATCAATCCACAGTGGGTAATGAAACTGTTGTTGAAGTGCAATCTTATACTTTAAACAAAAGTCCAAATTTTGTAACAAAAAATTGATAATAGTCACCATAATATCAAATGATTAAGGACTTTAGAGAGAACAAAAGAGGGTCAGAATACCTTAAAGGTAATATTGAGGCAACTGAGATGCAATAAAATAAAATGATCTGAAATATAATGTCATGAGCTTTATGCTTTCTGTTATAATAAGAATGTCTCTGTAAGCTAGTATCCTGTAGGAAGATGCATCATCAGTAGATATGGAAAGTCTAATCATACTATAGTGTATAGGATTAATGAGATATAATTTGTAATCATGTTCATTTCTTTGATCATCTTTGCTGAAGAATAAGATTTTCTGACATGTATGGTACAAGGAAGAAAAGAGCAAGACAGATGTACCTCTCCTATGTGTTAAGTGAAATCCTGAACCACTCCTGTATGAACTCACATTTAATTTGAAATATTGAAGAGCTGTGAAAAAAGAAAGGAATATTCAAATATTTCAATGAAATTCCTGAAATATTTGCATGAATCTATTGAAAATTTAAACAAAAAACATTTTAAATGGTAAAGATTACAATTACAGTTATTTTTTCTGGCTTGGGTTCCTTTTAAAAATTTTTTTTATCTTCATCTTTTTTTCTACCATGATCCATAATACTGTACGTTCAAGGACAGCTGTTCACTGTTCTTAATTTCTGTAATATTCGGAAATACCACCTCATTTTAAAAAGAGAAAATTACTTTATTCCAAGTGCAAACCATGACTATAAGTCTTCTTGGAAGAATTAGCAGAAAGATGTAAAATTATAATTTTACAAGCACATTGTCAAAGTTATAATTCAAAATTTATTGGCAATAAATAGACAAGCTCAACATCTGATATTTTATTTAGTGATAGGCTTGACTGACAAAGTTATAAAACCCAGTCAGATTCAGAATGTACCTGACATATATATATATGTAAACACGGGTGTATATATGTGTGTTTTGCCTGGTCAGTCATATCCGGAAACTCTGAAGGATTTTTTAAACTTAAGGACATAGGGATTGTAATTAATTAACTGCAGTAACGCATCTGACACAATAGAATCCTAACTGGTGTTGAAATTTGCTTCAAGAGTCAAAACATCATGATCACTTCATGGTTCACTATAGAAAATATCAAACATGTGGGTATGTTTTAAATGGAATATAACTGGGAACTAGATGAGGTAGGAAGGCTGGCCAAGAGATGTTTACAGGAGCCCAGATGCAAGATGACAAATGTTTGGATAAAGATTTTCCCAGCTGGCGTAATAAAATATCTACGTATTTTGGGAAGGACTAGCCATGCAATACTGATGTTACCAAAATGCTGTTCAAGTGAAAATATGGGTAGGAAACAATAAACTAGAATACAGAAATTGTCATAAATTAAAATGTGCCATCTTGTTTAGGAATCACAGCCTTCCTAAAAAAAAACCCCAAACCAAACCAACAGAAACAAACCCCAGAAATCTAGAACAATATCTATATAGGTCAGTACCAAAGATTCATTTCATGAAGGTTTCATGTGAATGTGGAAGATTTCCTAGCTGCAATCAAAGTAATAAGGAGAATATATCTAACGTAAATCTAAAACTTAATTGTATAAATCTTAGATATAAAATTGTGGCTGCATAAACAAACTTGTTCTTTTGCTTAAAAAAACCCAAAGCATTGAAATTAAAAATTCTGAGGAAGCTATAACTGAAATCTGTACAAGAATATATGAAAGGAAATACATTGTATTCTTTTATTACATTTTTTGAACATTTCATTTCTGATAGAAACTTATTACGAGTAGTAGAGCTAAAGGTCATCCTATGAATTCATATTGCTATGGAATAGGAAGCATTTACATTACAGTAAATTGTGCTGCAGGCAAACACATAGTAGGGTTCCTTGTTTTGCTGTTAGTTTGGGTTTTGCACCTCCAACCATCAAAGTCTGCTCAGAGCTCACTTTGAAAGATTGGATCTGAGGGCAATGGAAGTGAGGAAGCTTCACTTTTGGAAGTCAGAATATCAAACAGAACAGAGCCCTGGGAATCAACAGAGACTTTGAGAATAATAGCAAAGTAAAGACTGGAAGAAGACCCATTTGTGGTGAATTTTCGCGATCAGCTTGGAAAGCTAAGGATAGTTGTTTCCTCATGTTCACTGGCTTCCCAAAAAGCTCAATTCATAAGCATTTCGAGCCAACAAGAAACACTGAGGAAAAGCAAGCAAAGCAATGAAAAACAGAGTGAAAACAAAAGGAGTACCCAGGATTGTGGTTTTCTTTTATTTTCTTTTTTTTTTTTCTTTTTTTTTTTTTGTTTTGGTTTTGTTTAGTTTCTGATTTTTGGTAATTTGGTTTGGAACTGGCTATTATTAGGATTAATGACTGAAGGGAAAAAATAAATACGAAAACTGACAGCTCTTATAGGACTAAGTTCTGCTGTCTTTCTACACGGTTAATTTATTTAAATACTTAAGTGAAACCAACTATGCCATAAGGTGCTATTCAGTGTGACTGATGGTATCACAACCCTGGGTTTAAGCCTTATTTAAAAAGCCTTTGACAAACAGCTATATAAAATGTGTATAACAACAGGTTGAAATTCAGAGAAGATATAAAAATTCAAGCAAACAAGGTTTCCTACTCCAGCAGCACTACATTAACAAGTCTGCATACAATTTATATTCAAGTTCTATTTCAAACATATGCTTTTAAATTCTGAACCTGAATAAGCAAAGAACGAGTATGTTAAAAAGCAAATAATTTTCTCCATATCCTCTTTTCTTAAATTAAATTTTATAAATTAGATGTTACAGAATATGTCAATATTCAATTCTTTCAGAGAAACATGATCACACTTTCTTACATTCCAAGGACTCAACACTTTGCACAGCTAAGGGCAATCGAAATCTATTTAATAGAAGATTACATTTAGGTAAAATAAAGCAAAGATAGATAGGTCACGTGACTAAGATAGCACACTCTTTCTAATATTTTAAATAAAAGGGCACTGCCAGATAATGTGTGCTAAATTAGCACCTTCCTCTCCACACTGCCAGTAAGTATTATTATCCAGCAAACACGTTTGAAGTATGCCCTATACCAGTTATACCTCGGTTAAATTTAAATTACAGTTTCATTTTGATAATGCAAACATCTTTTTATTCTGTCCCCAATATATTTGAAGAGTATGATAAATTAAGAGTTTTAGGAAAGAAATCTGAACTCTGATGTTTGGAGTGATATAACTCCAGCACAGTACTACAGAAGATTAAATGGATTGAGTGAATATAAGGAGAACAGAGAAGCAGGAACATAGAAAATGGATGAAGAAAAATGTGTGATGAAAGAGTTTGGAGGAAAATCCTATAGAGAGAATTGTTTAAGAAAAGTTGATAGAACGTGTTTCTCATTACAAGATTCATTGAACAAAAATAAAATATTTGATAAAATCTATTAAATATATTTTCTATTAAATCACACACTATTTCATAGTATTTATTTTGAAACATATAAATTCTGATTATGTCAGCATATGTAAGTATAGAATTATGTTATATGAAAGTCATACTGTTGTATTGCATAAAAATAAATCTGAAAGTAAGTTATATATTATTTTATTAGACATTTTGAAATGCTTTGTTTGAAATTCAGGAAGCAGAGAAATTTCCTGATAATCAAAAACATCCTTGAAAATTTAATTGAAACATTTGGGACTGCTTAAAAACACTTTGTGTAAAGTCAGTGTTACAAAAATTCTGTAAATTAACTGAAAATCTAAACTTTATGAACGAAACCCAGAGATGATAATTGAACCTATCTACAGCTTACATGTAAGAAGATAACTATTGTCTCTCTATAAGAGTGTGTTCAATACTGGCCCACAAGGAACTTGATCTAGAAGGCAAAGTATTAATTGACAAGGGCCTTATGTAACACAGAAAAAGTTATCTTTAATACAAGACCAAAACTCAGAATGCTTAGAAACTAGTAACACAGTAGCTAAAAAATAATTTTTAATTAATGTGTGAAAGAAAATATCCATTACTATAGAAAAAGAAAAAGAGGACTACTAAAGCAGTTCAGGTGCCCACTGTTGGATTCATGAAAGTCATTAATCTCTCTTAGAAAGTCTTTTTGATGGAGCTGTCAGTTTTAAACCTGAAATGAAAGAGAAAGTTTATTAGGTCATGCGACTGAAGAAAAATAAAATCTGAAGAAAAAGCAATGTGCTAAGCAAGTTTTTTGAGGGGACCAAAACACACGCATAAACAATAAAAAACGAAGAATTGAGGGAGTTTTTTTTTCTTTGTTTTCATGGGTATACATTAATGTATATTTAAGTAGTTGGAACATTGATAGAAATTCATCTCTAAGGTTTACATGAAGGACTGGAACTCTTTCTTTCTTAAATGAAGCTACAGGGCATTGGCAGACCATATGTTGTAGATGGTATAACTGAAGTTTGATGAAGAAAGGTTTTTGATATGTTACAAAGTCTATTAGGTGTTTTTTGTTGTAAATAAATATATTTCAAACATTTTATGTAATCACACAATTATAGAAAATGCTCCTATCTTCTCCACAAGACACCAACGTTCCCCTCAGGTGTTTATGCACCTCAGCAGTTCCTTTCATGTTGCCCCCTGAGATGCTAGCAGAAAAGTCCCTTGGAATTCCATCCCCAAATTTCAAGTAACATCACGTTGCTGAGAAATAAGACAGACCAAGTTACAAGAGATGAAGAAAAGAGGAAGAGGGAAGGAGAAAGCAAATACAGCCGAAAAGACAAAAGATGAAGGGTGAAATGAACACAGATGAAAGCAACTTCAAGTTGCTTTTTATGATCCTTATCCAGGCTGGTCAACAGCAGTGAAACTGTATGTAGTTAAGAACACATATACACATGCTATCTGAATACAGACTTAAATTTTGGTCTGATAAAGTGAACCATGATTGATGGAAAATCTCGGTAGAATTATAATTTGTTCTAAGTCATGGAATTAAGTTTTAGAAATGTTTCCTGAATACCCAGTATGGTTTGTAGACTTAAAACCTCATGCTATCTTTCTTCCAGGTTGCTTTTTCCCACACACTTGCTAGCTGATCTACATTTGCTGTGATAAATGTGGACAAGTAGGTAACTGCATTAATTATGGGAGTCCTTGGACATGTTTCATTCTCTTGATCCATCTGAAAATTTAATCTAACTGGAGAAGGAAAACCAAAGAACATGGACTAGAGGCAGTCAAACTGCTATTGTTTGAGGCACCCCGTCATCTTAAAATTTAAATATTTTCATACTAAGTATTTTAGGGTTCTGAATATAAATCAATAAAAATGCAATATCAATATATTATCAATATAAATACCTGGAAAGTATCATCAATATAAATACATGTAAATCAGCCGTGAGAAAGAAATCACCAATGTGTTAGCCTTCTGCCTAACATTATTTATGTATTTACCCACAAACTTGCATGCTCTCTAGACTTATGTACATCTGTAATCCCCTGGCCCACAATATATGCACACACAGCTGCTTTACTGGCATCATGGGAATGGTGAAAAACAGTTCAATTTCCCAAGCTGCATTTTGTATTTATTACTTTGGATGTGACTTCCCTCACCAGACATCAGTTAAATAGAAGTTAAATTCCCTAAGCTAGTCATCCATGTTTCTGTGATAGTTGAGGGAAAGAAATAGGCTGTGATAATGGAGAATTGTCCTCATAAGCTACCAGCCCTCTGTGCCAAGTAGAGAAAGAGTTTAGATAATTACTAAGAAATCTTCTTTTTTTTTTTTCTTTTTTTAAATATTGAAAAAAAATTAGTATTTTTATTCAAATGTTTCTATCAGCATCTGGAATGACAATTCCAGTTCATTAGCCAAAATCAGAAACATTCTGAATCCAAATATAAATCCAAGTTCTGTCAAAGCCAAGTATAAAAATATGATTTATTTTGAGAGGACCTTGTCTGGAGTGCAAATTTTCTGGTCCCCTCAAAGCTGTGACAATATCTCTCCTGGTATCCTACTTGATAAGTGAGAATTCGTCTGAGTAAGAAATTCATGCAATTAAGTAAAATCAGCACAGGTTTTGAAGGCATAAGAGAATTTAAGAAGTGTAGGTGGTGTTACCATAGCAAAACCCTCTTTCCTTAATCTAGTTCCCTAGCTCCCTGGAGTACCTTTCTTACCTTTTAAAGAGTCGCTGATTCTTCTTACTGATTTCCTAGCTGTGCGTTATTATGTGCACTCTTAAGAAAAAAAGGCTTTGTGATTGAGAGTTCATTGGTTTCTTCTTTTAAACCAAACCTAAGACAGAATCTGAGGGTGTTTTTACTTTTGTTTATAATGATAATTCATCTGGTTCCTCTAAATGTTGGGATGATGTCTTAAACACCGGATTATGACTTCGGGCTGAGGATAAGCAGTGGTAGCAGATGGACTCCTGAAAAACAAAGATCCCATTTTCACGCAAATGTTCCTAGTAGTAAAGAACAATGGAAGATAAATATTGAAAAATACATAATATAGAAACAGAATGGCTTGTAAACAGTATGCTTTCAGAGTCAGCTGCTCTTTAAGCAAACTAGAATAGAGTAGCTCTAGAGACACATTACATGATTCAGTGTAATTACTGGCTTGTTCAAGTAAGTGCATTTTATCTGATTCTAATCTAAATTCTTCAATTCAGCTATATGGTACAATGACATACTTTGCATTTTGGAAAATGCACCATACAGAAACACAGACAATAGATCTTCACAATTTTATACAATATTACATGTTATGACAGAAAAATGAACTACAGAAGGGATTTTCAGCACAAGTAATGTTTTCAGAGTGATGAGGAGCATTTGGAGACACTGTAAAAAACATTATCTTTTTTTTTTAGTTATAAAACCCCACAGAAATTTACCTTGTAATTGTTTGTAATAATTTTTTATTATTCCTTGGAGCACTTTAACAGGTGATTTTTGTTTCTTCAGAATGTTCCCAGAAAACAAAAATATCTTGAATATCTAGACATAATTGAGCACATGCTCTTTTTGTAAAGTGTTTCTTTCCTAGAAGGTATCCTAACCACCGAGCTACACAACATGATGGTATCAGAGATATCAGTCACACAATCTGCACTCAATACTTTTTAAGTGGGACATGACAAAGCAAGAGAAAATCAAAATTAATTAAGCCAGAGGAAGGAAACAAGAATTCTAGAAAATGTATCGCTCAAGCAGTTGGAGGGAGAAGTCTAGCATCATTTTCCTCGTGTTATGAGCACTGTTTTTATGTAACACATACAAATGGAACAAGCTGCCCAGAGAAGTTGTGGATGCCACTTCCCTGGAAGTGTTCAACGCCAGGTTGGATGGGGCTTTAAGCAGCCTGTTCTAAGCGAAAGCTGTCCCTGTCCATGGCAGGGGGGCTTCGGAACTAAATGATCTTGAAGGTCTCTTCCAACCCAAACCATTCTATGATTTTATGACTTTACGAAATGGACTTGGAAACAAGAACAGGATTTAACTTAATAGGTTAACCTGTATTATCTATTTCTTCTCTTGCAATCCCAAAATAATTTGAATTAGTTTCTTCACCAGAAAGAAAAATAACATTTCAAAAGGAAGGATGAAAAATAGATGTCTCAATGTAGGATGGTCTCTAGCTAGATGTTCATATGAAATTTGGGGATATCAAATTGTGCCCTCTCAGGCTGAACTTTGATAGAGTAGACTGGATTAGGGAAAATGCTGATCTCTTGTTCCACGACTACTTATGGACAATTACATTTATGTGTAGACAGTTTTTTAAACTCATGCGGTTGCTGCCAACACAAGGAGCTGGAAGCCACCGTGCAGCTGGAAAGCTATGATCTGTACAAGGTCTATTAAACTTTGTAGGATGAATCACATGATGAAACATCCACAACTTCTCTGAGCAACGTGTTCCAGTGCCTCACCACCCTCACTGTAAAATACTGCTTCCTCATGTCCAAGCTAAATCTACCCTCTTTCAGTTTAATACTATTCTCCTGTCACTACAAGCCTTGGTGAAAAGTCTCTCTCTCCATCTTTTTTTTGGGGTCCCTTTATATACTGAAAGGTTGTAACAAGGCTGCAAAAAGACCCTTCTCTTCTTCAGGATGAAAATCCTCAACTTTCTTGGCTTTTCTTAGGAGATGTGTTCCAGCCCTTTGACCATTTTCATGGTCAGGGCATGATCACTGCAGGCCAGGCTGCCACCAATCTTAACCTCTAATTATTTCTTCTGAGTCAGCAAACATGGGTCTAACAGTGTTTATTTTCTGGTCAGGCTACATCACATGAATCAAGAAATTATGGTTTAGGCACTCTAAGGGTCTCCTGAACCGCTTACAGCTTGCTGTGCTGCTTTTTCAGATGCCAAGGGGCTGCTGTTCCCCAGTGGGCTCAGAGCATGCAAGCATGCTTTTTTCTCAGTTGAAGTAAGAATACTTTGTCAAAAAGTTCCCCTTGATCAGTTGTCCTGTAGTAAACAATCACGAGGTTTCCTTTGTTGTCTTGGCCTTTATTTTTTTGCCCATAGGTTCTCATCATTGTTTTTCAAAGACAGATCTGTGCAGTCAGTCCATTGTCTTTTTTTTTTTAACACAGGGGACAAACCCTTTCCTCTCCACCCTCCTTCACTGCCTGACCCCCTAAACACTTTATAGTGACTGATTGTAGTGCTCCACTCTAATGATCCATCCCACTGGCAGTGGGATGTGACAGTGAACTGTCATAGCTTTCCAGCTGCACCATGTTTGCTACCCATGTGTGTGCACATTGGTATAGAGACACTTTGGCAGCATTGTTTACTCCTTCATCCTTTTGGGGGAACCTTTTCGAGGAGTGGGGGACATTTTTCATTACTTTGGTAGGTAACATCCACTCTGTTGTTCGTCAGTACATAAGAGTTACAGCTTTGGACCCCACCTCTCAAGTTCATTAGTTTAAAGTGTGAATCACTAAATCAGCCAATCTGCCAGCAAAGATTCTCCTTCCTGTTCTAGATAGGTGGATCCGGGTAGGATTCTGGATTCAGGTAGACCTGTTTGTTTTTCCCAGGTAAGGCTCAAGGCAAAAAGCATTAGTAGATAATTGTAGGTTTCAGCTTCAGTTACTTTAAACAAACTGAGGAGGATCAGATTCCCTTCTCATGACTTTGCTCTTGATGCCTTTGTCTGTTCTCTAAGATTTCAAGGCAAAAATAGCATTGCATTTGCTTACAGACCCAAGAAACTGTTTTCAGTGAAATCTTTTATAGTACTTTCAGGAAAAATACTTCAAATAAGTAAAATAGTGGTATAAGAGAAAAGAATTCTATCAAAGATGTCAATCCTATCCTTTTTTCTTTTCTTTTTTTTTTTTTTTAAGATTTTGCAGATCATTGAATGAACTCAAAAAGTACAGAACAAGACCAAGTTTAAAATAGTCGTATCTGTTGATTGCACTGTACAATAACAGGTTACTTTTGCTGTATTCATTTGCTGTTGGCATCATAGGAATTCCTTTATCTTGATGAGCTGTGCCTAGAAAGAGGCTTATACTGTCACTCAGGGATAGTCTTGCTATAGCAGTTCTATACAATTTGTTTACTTCCTTGAAAACTCTTTTCAATTCCACAGGCCTTTATTGATCTTCTTTCAATGAACTGACCACAGTTCATTGGAAAAACACAAATAGTTGACATACTAATGAGAATTCCTGACCCCTTTCAAATGAATACTTGACCAATCAGTGGAACACTCAACAAACCAATAGCTTCATCAGCAGTAATTATGAACAATAACAATGTTAACTTCTAATGCTATTGGAAAGATGAAGGTAAGGGGGATGTCTTAGGAGATAAGAAGAGATAGATAGAAAGACTGCTGGTCATGCAAACTGCTTGAATCACATCACTTCTTCTGTAAAGTTACTCTATCTGATGTATAAATCAGAACGAGAGGTTTCAGTGCACTGACATTTATGAAAATAAATTAAAAAATCCCAAACAACCTTGCTAAAAAAAATCTTTCCTTCACTATGAAAGCTGAATTCCTTTTAATTCTGATGGCACACGGCATGAATACTGTGTTTGAACTAGTGAACATCAGATCTCTTCCACCTTCATAAGAGATTACATTCAAATATTTTAACAGACAATGCTTTTCTCTCCTGTCCCCTTCTTTCAGTTTGTTTCTTTCCAAGATTATTATAAAGGCTAAAAAATAAAACCGCTCTGTACTTTCTGTCAGTAGATGTAAATAATAGGAACTAAATCTATAAATGCAGAACAGTGTTAAAGAAGGAGAGAAAAAGTCTTTTTGAACATATAACAACAACAACAAAAAAACATCAGCACAGTCCTCTTATGCTTACTTCTGTGACTTTTTTTTTTTTTTTTCCTCTGGAATATAAAGAAATGTTGAAATGTGTATATGCATTACTATAAACTTCCTCCAAAAGGAGAACTTGCCTGGTGCCATCAAGTAGAAAAGCATTTTCTTATGCAATGATGGATGCCTAATTTTTTCTTTTATGCTGCAGTGTTTCAGCTTTTGGAATGACTTTTCTGACAAGATAAAGTATTTGTATGTATTGATATTTGGATGTTCATTTAATTTAACCTAAAAACTATTCTTAAAATGTGTCTTAGAAGAAAAAAGTATAAAATATTAGCATTGCATGTCTCCAGCTATTTCAGTACTTTAAAAAACAGATTATGCAATTTGAAATTAGCCTCTGTAACTGGCCATGTGTTAAAAATTATGCATTTGCCACAATTATAAGACCTAGAATGAAGACAGGAGGATAGAGCAGCAGAAACAACCTGTGAAGAGCTTACATAACCCCATTCCCTCTCTGCCTGTGCCACTGGGAGTGTGGGGGTAGAGCCTAGGAAGGAGGGAGGGGCTGCAGGGGAAGATCTTTGTAAGATTTGTTTTACTTCTCATTATCTTACTCAGATTTTGATCAGTAAAAAATTCAGTTAATTTCCCCAATTTGAGTCTGTTTTGCCCATGACAGTATTCAGATCTCTCTGTCCCTCAGTCTATCTCTCAACTTGTGAATCTTTGTAACATTTTTAAATAAATTATTCTCGTCTTCTGCACTGTTTTCCACTAACTCCTTAATTACATATATATTTAAATCCTCACAGCTTTTTGCTCACACTTGCTTCACTTTTCAAACACTATCTAGTGCAGTCTAAATTTCTTCAATGATTCATACTTCCCAAGATTGCCCAGGTGTCATTTCTTCAATAGTGCAGCTTTTTGATTATTTTTTTCTAAAGCAACCTGAACCTCCCAGTTTTAATACAATACCAAGTAAAACATATTGATTTCACCTGAACTGCACTTTTTAATATAATATTCTACTGAACATAAAATTAATATCGAAGCTGATATGAATATCCAAGAACAAGAGGCTTGACGGAAGTCCATAATCCCTTGCAGAATAAAAACATCAAGTTGCACATCGATTTATGCACACTAAGCACTGACAACCTGCAGCACACCTCAGGCCCAGTAACAGGTAACATCTTTTCTTTCTGCTGCTTCTGTTCCAGTGCTTGAAAACATCCACTGTTTCTTGAGAAAAGATATCTTTTTCTGCCTCCTCCATCATCAATCACAAGGCAGGATAGAGAGCTGTCTCTTTCAAGTCCTCTTCTAAAGTAGCACAATAAATAATTGAAACAGAAAAGAAAATGACACAGAACATTGCCAAAGAGCTAAACCTTCCATATTCTGAATTGCCACAAAGCTGCAGACTGAACAGGCCTTCAGCTTGTAAAGTTGTCTCTAGTCAGAAGAGGACACGACTTCTGACACTGAGGAGAGGACTGCATGACTCTAGAGAAGATTAAGACTTGGGCTGAGGAAGAAGGGATCTGAGACAAACTATTTTGGAAATGGAATCCGTGATTCATTGAATTCCTGCCCCTCAGTATAAGCCACCATTTCAAATCATAATCAGTATCTACATTTAAAAGTGTATTGGAAGTGTCTGCTACTTCTGTACAATTTATTGGTGGACATTTTTCAGATTGCACTGGAAGGGATTTGCTTTCATAAAGGAATAAGTTTTTCCTTTTTGGTTCTGCAACACCTATAGCATCTTTTCTCTGGTGAGGATGGCAAGGAGAATGAATACATATAGGAGACTGTACTTACAATTTAAAGAACAGACTTTACCACAAGGTTTAGCCCTCCATTCCTTGTAATCCATTAGGGTTATGAAGGATTTTTTCTTTCAGAACAGAATAGGACAAAATGTATGTTATAGACTCATTTATAACAAACAATGTATCATCCTGATATATCACTATGAACATTTTTTCCACTAAGAATTAAAGGAATCAGACTTCAGAAAAATGACAATGTAAACACAACAAAAATAGATTCATCACACTAAAACAAGACAGAATTAAAATTAAAGTTGTATAGTAGCCGTGAATCAATTTAACACAAGAACACCGTATACAGAGTTTGGATGAAAAATGAGCTGCAAGTAAGGGAATTCTCAGAAAATGTATTAGACATTACAGAGAAACAAAGGGTATAGGAATAAAACCAGAAAATTGGGCAGAACAGAAACGTATTTTAATGTAATGAAATTATTTCTCCAGTTTTGTTTTGCTGACTAATACGTTTGGTTAAAAGGGTTCTTGCATTGCTAGTTGCTGAAGCGACTAGCAACTTTTAATTGTTTGAGACTGGTGTTTTTATAATGAGTAAATGAACCGATTTGCATAGGATAGAACTGACCCCAATCTTCACATGCCCTTTAACACCTGGGAAAAACCCTCTGAATTTTCTGAAGAAATACAGTAGTTTATTTTTATTTTTAACCTTCTCTATGTTGAGATTTTTCTGTCTTCTGCTACTGTAAGAAAAAGCCACGGGAAAAAAAATTTGAAAGATATATGCCCTGGTTTTATTTAAACATTGTCATCAAAATTCTACATACATATGTGTACATTTCCTTTGTCTCATAAACTCATTTTATAGGTAATTTAGAGCTCTCCATATTGTAGCTACAGAATATTCTATAAAACTGAACAGGTCTTTAAATCCAAACAGATACGACTAAGCACAAATTCTTTCATTTAGAATCTCTCTAAGTAAATCAACATTTTATTAGAAGTCTCTAGTTTTCAAACTAAAACGTTATGCACATATTTTGAAATTAAATTCCTGTCAGATATGTTGTGATATTCAACTGGTCACTAATCCAAAAACCTTATCATTAATGAAAATTCAGTTGAGTTACAACTCAAAACCTCCATGATTAAAAAAGGTAGTTTCTAGAGCATTTCAAATTTTACACTAAGGAGAAAATAATATTGTAATGGCACAAACATGAAAAGATAGTCTGTTTCAATTTCTAGTTTTAAATAAGGCTGTCAAAGAATGTTTCCACTAATTTTTAGAATAAAACTCTACTACTTCAGGTTGAGGAAGTATCTTTTTTCACTTTTCCTCTTCTTTTCAGTGCACCATCACAATACATGCAAATTTGCTTTTAATAATACTGTTCTTTTAATAGTAGTAATTTCAAAATAAGAATCTTCAAACTTTAGTCTATAGGAGGCATAATTAGGCAACCCTCCCTTAAATATTGTGAAAAATATGTTTTTAGTAATTAATTTTTTCAGAACTAAATCTAAATATATGAGAAATATATTTTAATAGCTAATTGAATAATACAAATTTGTTTGATAATGAAAAAGGATGCTACAATATTTACAAAACTCCTCAGGTTTATTGTGGGTTTTAATGTGAATATGTGTTGTTGGCTTGAACTAGTGTTCATATAACCAAGACAGGTGTACTAGTGAATAAAAAGAACTAAGAAACATAACTCTACAACAATATAACAAGAACAATTCTCAACACACAATACAACTAACAGACAAATATTCATTTACTCATTTTTTCACAACATAGGAAATCACAAATTGCAGCACATTTGTTATATGGTGGTTTTGTGCTTTTGATATTAGAAGTTTAAACTTTTTTTTTTTTGTTACAGTAATAGAGTGGTTTGGGTTGGGGTTTTTTGTTTGTTTTTGTTCTGTTTTGTTGGTGTTTTGGTTTGGTTTGTTTTTTTTTTTTAATTTGAAAAAAAGCAAGCACTTCTAGCTAATTGAGTATAAAACGAAAAAGTTAGCAAGGGCATGTAGCATGTATCTCCAGGTTGTTTAATGTGAAGTGAATGAGAATGAGATTTTTTAAAGGTTAGTCTCTTTCTCTTAGGCAGGTTAGATTTTAAGCATCCATTTATTTCTCATTTCTACTCCTCTGTCTACACTAGCCCAAGGCTAAGACTCCAGCTGGCTTCCAGTTTCTAAAATGAGCCTGATATTTGCTTCATCTTTAAGCTGGACATCACTTTTTAGAGCTGAAGACTCTTTCATCAACTGAATGTGAAGACGTTTATTGACTAACAAATTTTACAGGTCCAAAATCTCCAGGACTGGTTTGAGATTGCAGCAGTCTTGACAGATTGAACTGACTCATAAACTGAGATTTTATGTGTTGCACTCTAATTATTTGGGCTTCAAATTATCTCCAGAAATAAAATTAAAGTGGAGCCTTCACTGATTTTTCTGTAGATTTTTTCCTGATTGCATTGCTATCTATTTCTCTGATATGTGGCTGAACGTCTTGTTGGACACCTTGCCTGTTCAGCACCCATTGCTGTTCCTAGTGCTACATCCTACAGGCTTTTCTTTATTGTGACATTTGGTAGGTCTAGAATCAAGAAAATCATAATCTCAACGTTCCAATGCCTAAAATACCTTTAAATATTTATGGTAACATTTTGTCACCAATGCTATTTTAGGTAGACTTAAACCTTCTCTCACAATCAATTCACGTCACCTCAGTAACATAAAAGGCAGTCCAAATCCTCACCTGTACCCAAATTTCTGGTTTTTGTATTTGACCAGCATCTTAACATTATATCTGTATTTGAATCACTTCCTTCCTTCCTTCCTTCCTTCCTTCCTTCCTTCCTTCCATCCTTCCTTCCTTCCTTCCTTCCTTCCTTCCTTCCGCCGCCATAAAGTGTCCTTATGGACTATTAAAACTGTCCTTCTCTTACGTACCTAACATTTTCCACAATGTATATCATACCTCTGATTCTACTACTGTCAACTTCAGGATGTCATGATGGGAAAGTAGAATTATAGTGGGCGTGTATTGCTGAAAACTTGCTTAGCTCTTACATTAATTATTAAATAAATATACACGTCTTTAAGGAAATATATAATAAAGCAATTTACCAAAAACCTAAATAAGAAATTTAAAAGAATTAATGCAAAATATGCTACACATTTTATACACACAGTACACGTGGATATATGTGAACACACACAAAAGACCCTATTAAATCGAATGTTGTGCTAAACTATGTGGTTCAGAACCTTAACAAGATTAATTCAAACCAGAACTCACCTCTGAAGTTAGTAGTACATAACAAAGTAATTGGTCATTATATCTGCTGCCTTTGACTGCTGAACTGACTATCCAGTAACCACTTATAGCTGGACTGATTAAAGTAGTCTTTCCCCCTGAACAGACCAAGGCATAAATTCCAGTTTTGAAAATGTGGAAAATAACTTAAACATCCATCCACCAGTCCTTCAAAATAACACTGATTGAAACAATATGTGGAGATAATAATTCATGAACTTAAAATAAAATACATTACAGAGCATAACACAGATGAAATGAATAAAAATTTCTATCAAAGAGAAGCCATGCTTATGTGATTTCACATATTCATTATTGTACTTAGCGATTTCTGTAAGTTGCAATTTCTTGTGATGGAGTATTTCTCATATCAGTGTTTCCAGAACATTAGATACAATTAATGCTTAGTTTTGATTGGTAGTGCTCATGTAGCATTTAGATCCTTTACTTAAATGATAAATTATCTTAGCTGCTTACAGTGAATCACTTGGTCTTTTCTTTTTTCATACGCAATATCTAATCCAGAAATGTTCCTGCTGCTTGTTATAGAGTTTCATGGAGATGTCCAGGATGTTATTTATCCTGGCCTGGTACTATGTCACTTTTAATAGGTCTAATTTTCTAACTCTCGGCTTCATTGTGACCATAAAGCCTTTTAGCATTTCACTTGCTTCACCAGGAAAATTTATCCCAGGCTGTGGAATATGACCTTCATATTCTTTCATGCATACACTAGCAAAGGATTCATTCAGCCTCTTGGCAATATGAACTTCATTTGTCGTTAACATCTCGCTCTTGTCCTTCAATAGTTCATCTGACTCCTTTTCTACCTTCCAGCTGGTATTGTAATTGTAACATTTTAATCCATTTATTATTTTAGTCTTCATCATTGTAAGCACTGAGAACCCTAGTTTCTGTTCTCAGTCTTCTTTTTTTTTTCAGACTTGCCTCAAAGAAATGTTTTTCTCCAACATTTTAGCTACTGTTTTCAGTAGCTTTCAGCAAGTCAGGAAAAGAAAACTAAAATACAGATGAAGTTAATTTCACTTATTCTGAAGTAGGACACATCAACAATATGTTTTTAAGTACACAGTGAGAAGAAAGATAAAACCCAAGAGTCCATGGCTAAACTAGTTTTTTTACTACCACAGGGTGAGTAAGCCAATTCAAGCTGGCTAAAAACCAGCTAAGTTGTGTTAAACGTAAGAGACCACTCATTTGCTTTCATATCTTTTGAAAAATGGACTGTGTTCTGACACAGGGAACATGACTTCATATTCTAAAAGGAAAACAATTTTGAATCAGAAACGCATGTGAGATTCAAGCTACAATTATCTGATCAACCAAAAGTGTATGTAACTGTATGGTGATGGAAATGTGCAACCCAAAACAATGCCATGCCCAGAAGGAAAGGTAGTGAGAACTGCCATGATTTGGGGGATTTTTTCAAGTGCCATGTCATGAGTGGTTTTGGTCACTTAAAGAATCACCATCAAGGTATCAGCAAAAGCAGAAGTTCTAGGAGTAGACAGTGTTTCTGATAAGCTCAAGGGCAGCTGAACTTCCTAGGTGCCAGTGATCAAGGGTGAGGGCTAACAAGCATTCATGGTGTGGTGGCCTGGGGGTGATGGTGGTAGTGGGGATATGCACTACCAAATGTCATAAGTGTAGCAGTCAGGACAAAGAAGATCTATTTAAGATCATTAGTTCAGAAGAGTAATTCACAGCAAACGTACTGTGCATTTTTGCATGAAATAAAATGAAATACTTGTTTGTTTCAAAGTTGGGCGCAGATGCATAAATTGATGTGGTGTTTGAAACAATTGTACTAGAACAATATTAGCAATTATTAGAACAGAGAGAAGATAAATGTTTCACTAGGAGAGCATGTGTACGTGAATCCTTCATCAAGAAAAAATGGTTTAGAGAATCAAGGGACTTGGCAGAATGAGGAAGATATGAAAGTTTTCAGCATAGTGCAAGACTTCAGTCTTTTAAATTTATTAAATTTCTTCTACCTTAAGATAATCATTAAAAGTGGACAAATGTTTCCTACTCTATGTAGCATAGAACAAGAAGAGGATATTGGATAAAAGATGGAAATATTAAAATATTCAATTGCATACAGTCTCAAGAGAAGATATTCTAAGAAATATGCCTGAACACAGGATGCTTAAATAAAAAGTACTTTTTGGATTATACAAATGGCACTCACATTTGTGCAGTTTTTTGCTGGCAAAAACTGTTGTGTTTTTTGGCACACACAAAAAAGAGAAAGGGGACTTTTTTCCAAGTGGTTTGAGAAAAAAACTGCATTAAAGATAAACAGTAGTGTGAAATGGTATAAAAAGACTAAAACTGGCTGTGGGGAGAAGCTAACACACTGAAGTGAGGAAGGCAGTCAAAACTGCCTGCTTTCTGAAAGACAGAAAGAAGTGATGAGTTTCTTCGGTATGGAGAATCTGAGTGAACCTTCAAACCAAGGAAAGTATTCTGCAGAGCTGTTAAACAGAGAACGGCTTACATTTTTAATATGCATTTGCAAAAACTAAAAGACATTAATCAAGTAAGTTACAATAGAAGCAAGCAAAAACTGACTGCAAATATGCTTAATGAATAAGGAATTTTTTGGTCCAATTCTTACATATAAAAACTTCATTATCTTCTTTTTATTTTTTTTTGGTGGCTGCAGTATATGTATAATCTGAAACTTACTTCAGAAGACTGGTGCTGTAAGAAGAGGATTAGACTTTACTTTTTTCAGCACCATTCTTGATTTACCCACAAGACAGTTGTGCATTGCAAAAGCATAGTGAATTACTGGCCTGTACATTGTACATATTAGTGTAATAAGAGAGATCTATTGGGATTGGATTTGATGTGAACTGTGTTTGCCAGACCTAGTGCAGAAAGTGAAACTGAGGAGAAAGTAATTAAAATTTTACCACAGAGTTGTGACTGGTATAGCCTCATAAAAGAAGTAATTTTTAAAGAAGATAAGATTGCAAAAGCTTAGAAAAATGTATAAAACAGAATACATATATTGAAATATATATTAAATTTATATTAAATATATAATAAACATAATATGTGCATTAACAGATCAATCACATGAAAAAGAGCATTTGGGAAGGTATTGTGGAAAGCAACGGTCTCTTGAAAAAAATACACTTTTTTTTTAATCTCCAGCAACTTGGAAAAAAAAAATTATGTTCCTCTTGTCTCTTTTTTTTTTCCTATTTTCAAAACTTTGAAAGAGTCAAAATACAAACTGGTAACTCTCGATTTTTACATCTATCTTTTTTAAAAATGGAAAAATATTTTCATGTTTGACATAGTGATGTACAGTCTTTGGACAATGCTTATTTGGTTTGAATTTCAATCATTAATAAACTATTATCTGTAAGAAGGAAATATGGTTAAATGAAAAGAAAGAATAATTAAAAAAAAAATATGGAAATAAACTGCAGCATCAAAATTCCTTTATTCAATGCAATTAAACTACAGAACATCTTTAAGAAAACAAAATGACATTTTGTTGGATCCTAGGCCAAAGAGTAGCATCACTTACCATAATAGTGATGTTTCAGGAAGAATCACAGTTAGAGGAGGGTGTTCAGATTACATGTGTTGTAGCAAATGAAGTATTGCCAGGCAATTGGCAGGATTGCTCCTGTCCACTGGAGCTCCATGTCTGCTCTGATCAATTGTTAGAGTGGTCCTGGCCCTTGGCTAAGCCACTTAGCACCCTCTAAGGCATATCCTGTGCGTGGCTCAGGAGTCTGCACAGGGGCAAATGCACCCAGGCGTTTGCGGAATATGCCAGCTGTGAGGGAGTGAGAGAATTTCCCATATGATTTACTCTAAGAAATTTCCCTTAAAGACTGTTTTAATAACAATCACAAATGAACTATTACAATCATCACATCTGACATTCTGTTAAACACAGGACAGAGTTTTATGTAGATTTGGACTCAACATTTCACACAAAGCTCTGAAGGAGTAAAATTTTTTCTGATGAACACACAGAAAACAGATATTGGATAATTCTGCATAGCTGATAGGTCATTTCATTTTGCTTGCAGTTCTCATTTGGGATCCTAATACTGTAATCTTTTTCTTCAGAATTTTTACTTTCTCGGTCTTTATCTGATCAGTCAATCTTTTGTTTAACTATCCCTCTGTAATTATACGCTACCTTGAAAGCAAGTTGCTGACAATCTCAGTAAAGGTGCCATCTGCTTTAAAATAAATGCAAAAATGAAATTTAGCCAATATAAATGGAAATATTTCTGTGTGGTTCAGTATCTGAACTTTAGTTAAACACCAGGAAAAAGAGTATGGCTAAATCACTCCAGTTTACAATTGTATTACCTTCTCGGTTAGGTTTTTTCTTATTTCTACAGCAATTACTCAGACTCCATGCTATTCCCCTCAACTTTTTTTTATTCTTCTACATAAGCAAATATATTTATCTGTCTTGCTGTTATAGCAAGACTATATACTGTAACTTTGTCTTTAATGTGTAATTTCTTTTGCAGTCAAGTAGAATAATTAGTTCCTTTTCTTCAGCACATGAAGCTTTTCTCATCTTCACTGCTTTAAAATGGAGCTCTCTCTAGCTGAAAATGCCTTCTTGGCTGATGTAGTGGTCCTTGGTTGCTCCACAGCTCTGCAGGAACTCATGAAGATTTCTCACCTCACTGCATATAAGGGATTTTTTTCCCCGTCAATGGTATTTTACAGATCTTAAAACTGGAAACATTCTAATTACATATTAGTAGAAACTTTTACTTGTAATATTCATAGAATGGTTTCAGGTGGGATTGTCAAGAATGTAAGCTTTGGTTTAGCTCTCTTGTTGCTGATCCCTATCATTCCTTCTTTATTTTCAAGAGTGATATTGTGATGTTTGGACTTTGAACAGCATGTCGCTGGTACCTATCATCCTATTTAAATGTTACCCCTATCACTTGGACAAAATACTGCAAAATTTAATTAGAAGTGAAGAATGTGGTTTTAGATTCAGCAAGGGTTGTTGTTGAAAATCTTTATTATAGTGGAATTGATTTTTATGCCAGAACTGTTACTTAAATAAAAAGATCCACTCAAAGAAGTACAGATTTGGTAAATCTTGTCTGAATTCCATCTGCATCTACTTTTTTTCCCAGAAAAGGAAGTGGATCTTTCAGCTTTACTGTAACTGAATTAAATTTGGGCTCTGCAAACAGTTGAAACAATTGCCTGCATTTCAAGGTTATCAGACTGCTGGCATATGCTGTATGAAAAATTTGGTCTTGACAAATTCTAATCAATGAAGCAAATGCTGGTAATACCTTAGCAGTGTCTTTTGCACAATATTGTGAAATTGGAAAAAGGCATAAAAGAATTTGTGGAATTGGTTAAATTCTACATGACTTCAGTATATTACAATCATAAAAGAAAAATTTAAATCTAAGCTGCAACAGAACTTTCTTGGTTTTTTATTTCCCTCCCATTCCTCCAGTGTTAACGTTATGCAATCAGAGGAGGAAGCCAAAAGTGAAAAAAAGGATATAAATTCAAATTTGATACAGTGAGAAAAAAAAATTACATACAAATTAAAGACAAACATTTCTTTTTACAAATTCAGAGAGGCATTCTTTTATCTCAAGGGAAAATAAACCCACAAACAACAAGCAAGCACCAAAGAAAGCAAACCTCAGAATGAACTAAACTCCATTGAAGTCAAGAATATGACCTTCAATTTACCACTTATCAGTTCAACTATTAAAATAAATATTATGAGAAATCTCATTAGAAGAAAAACTTCAAATTTTACTTCTGAAGTAAAAGAACACAATTTCTAAATCAATCTGAATTGTAAATGGTGTTTTCAAACATTTCAAAATAAACTATATTTATAGTAAACATTCTCAATATTTACTCATAGTATATTATAAATTCTGCAATTATAGTATCATTTTATCAACAAAGAGATGGAAAGCAGTAGACCATGGGAGATATTAATTAGAAGTCATCTCTTAATTGTACACTAAAATGTGTAAGACAGACGCTACTTTCCCAAAGGCAGAAGGAGGACTGTATTTACAATTCAGCCATGGACAGGTGCCCAGATTTTAGCTTATCTATCATTTGCTACATGCTGAGTTTGCTGCATTCAAGCTGCCATTACTAATAGTCTGGGACAGCGCCATGAAATTTCAAGTACTGTATATTCCAGGTCAGAGCACAATCTAGTTAGTGTCCTTTGAAATTCATCCACCATTCCTCTGCTTAATAAAACCTGCTGGTGATCAATTGAACTGCAACACCAGTTTACTTCTATTTGCTCTTTTTTTGGCATATGCTAAAATTATTTTTTGCCTATGTAGATGCACAGCTCTACTTCTTGGTGAAAATCCTTTAGTTTCTACTACGTTTGCAATTTCATTTTCAATATAATTCTTTATGTATACTCTCCAGGTTAAACACATCACACAGTATGCGATTTCTCATATGGCAGGAAAAGGAAATTTCATTTCAAATAACACATCATATTCAGAAAAAAAAAAATCTGCTCTTCATTCAGCATCAAATCTTTTGAAATAAGTTAGAGCACATCTAGTTTTTGGATTTTCATCTAACAGCATAGAACTGAAGGAACATTGTAATGAACCACTACAATGAAGATTAGATGCTACAAATAATGTGTTTTACCAAGCACGTTAGAATTTCCATTTGAATTTAAAGGTCAGTGAATTGCTGACTTGTTTAGAAAGTGCAGATCCTGTATTATTCTAATGCAAATTTCATCATGGAGAGATGGAATTTATATACTTTTATTTGAAAAAAGAGTTTTGGGTTTTTTTGATGGAAGAGCATTCCAAAAGCCATACCACTACACCAGAGAACTGGGATTATTAGTTCTATAGATTTTTTCCTAGGTTGTTAACCATAGTTAACCATTTTTAGTGTTCCCCTTTTGCATATTAAAATAGTTCATATATTTTTAAAACATATTTTATTAGGATTAAAATAAAACTATTAGAAACATAAGCAGTATAAAGGTAGAGTGGCAGAAGTGCAACAAATATCCCAATACTGTTCTGACACATTTAAATTGGCAAAAAAAATTACATTTTTAAGCATGCGTAACAGTCTGGATGAACCTGAATTTTCATTCTCCAGTGGGGTGTCTGTGCACACCCACACATTCCACACACATAAAGCACTCTACTATGCTGTCTTACTGTGGGTTATCATTTCACTGATTGAGACCTACTGTCAAACTAATAATGCTGTTTGTCATGCTGCATGTTTAGGAACACAACTTTTGGCCTTCTGTGGTGAGTAAGCCTTGACTAACATCCAAAATCCTGCCCAGCCACTGTTTCTCTCCACTCTTTCAGCAGGATGGGGTGGGGAGAAAATAGACCAAGAAGAAAAGAGCTTATGGGTTGAGTTAAAGAAAAAGATCGGTTTCCAACAGATGTTATGAGCAGCACAACTCAACTCAGTGAAAATGTATGACTAATTAAAACAAAAACATAATTACTAGTTCAGGTAGTGGGAAACAAACAAAAAAATCCAATTGAAACAGGATTCTTCCTCCCCCTTTCACTAGGCTTCACCTCTTCACTCCAGATTCCTTTATCACCCTCTCAAACAGGGTGTGCACTTGGACCATAACAGTTGGGGTCTGCTGCTGCTTTCTCCTCATTTTTTCCTCCTCACACTTTTCCCTGCTCCAACAGTGTCCTCCAAGGGTTACTGGGGAATGTTTGCTCCAGCCACAGACTCCTCTCCCTCTTTCTTCTCTTCCTTCTCCTCCTCCTCCTCCTCTTTCTCCTACTTCTTCTCCTCCTGGAACTGTGTTTGGCATGTGTCAGCCCTGGCCTCTCCTCACAGAGGCCTCCTGGCAGGCCCCACTGCTGCTGATGGCTGGACGCCTGCATCCCATACACCCTCACAACATGAAATTACTCACAAAGTGAAGAAACCATTTTTTTTTTAAGTTGTTTTACATTTTTTCTTCTTGGCTGAATTACCTTTCCAATGTTAGCTTGACCCCACACCTTGGTGGCACCCACTTTTCCAGTCAGTTCCAAGATACAGTATTTTGATTTTTTTTAAGTGTCTAGAAAGCTAACATGTAAAAATATTATAAATGCATCACTTCCACATAATATGTATCATAATAAAAATAAAGTATCGAATAAAGAGTTCTATATCATAATTTTGTGGCTTGTTACAAAAAACATATGCTGATTAAATTCAGCAGATGATGCAGAAACCACTGGAAGATGAATAAGAAGAGCTGATCTCCTTCACAATGCTCAACCCTGTGTTCTATGCAATAATCCAAAATTATTATTTTAAGTTTATTCTCCATTGAAGCATTGCTTCACATCTTCACTCCAAGCCCGTTTGAGTGAGTTTCAAAATTTTCAAACAATTTAAAAGTTTCCATATTTGAAAATAAAACTGTGTTTTTTTCACTTGCTCCTCTGGAGCATTATACATTGAATTTCAATAAACTTAATTGAACTAAATCCCTTTCTCATCTTAAGTTCAAGTGCTGCAAAGAATGTTTTTTTTCACTACAAAGCTGACTGGAATTTACATTTTCCTCTAGAGCATTTTATTAGAGTCATTAATAAACCCTGATAAATTCAGATTAAGCTTGAAGTCTGATCATTGATAATCACCTTCTGGACTTCACAGTTTATAGCTGTTGAAATGTCATATGCTCAGGGAGCCTTAGAACCTCTCCTGGAAGATGCCAAGTGGATGTCGCCCTTAGTGCCATGGTCTGGTAACCACGACAGTGTTGGAACAAGGGTTGGACTTGATGATCTTGTAGGTCTTTTCCAAGCTGGTCGATTCTGAGATTCTCTGATTCTGTTAAACTGAATTAGCAGCTGCTACTTTTTCATCTTCATGCCTGGCTGCTGTCAAAACAATCCCTACATAAAATGGGATTTTCCAGACAGGTGGCCACGAGGAACAGTTGGTCTCATAGGTCCTCTAAAGTCAGAACTTGGAGCATTAAATTAAGACAGGTTTTCACTATGTTTTATAGCACTTTTGTTATAACTGTTAGAACTGTTATCACTGCGTTATTAATGAACTTTCTTTAAATTGCATTAATTGCTTACCCTAAAGCTGAAACTGCTCTGAAGAAATGTTTTTATGGAAATGTTAACACCTATTCTTTTTTCCATAGTAGGGATTGGGCAGTAGGTAACATCTTGTTTTTTTCAACGCTGTTCGGATCGACAGCAAGTGGAAATCCAAAATACTTAGCAACTTCTTTTTGAAGACAACTCAAGGCTTCTTTGGAAAAGAGACATTTGGAGAGATATTTGTTAGTTCAAGAAACATTTTATATCAATGGAAAAAAAAAAAAGAGACTTAGTACCGCTACCATAGAAAGAAGAAATAACTAGTGTGATTTAAAACTTTTTATTAATAAAATGGTAGATATTTTATAAAGTATTGTTAATGTAAAATAACTACTTAGTAGTACTTACATGTTTCTCACCAAAAAATGTAAGCACTGTCTTTTTATGTCTTTTTGGTTTTTTTTTCCAGTCAAGTACAGTGAAATGAAAAAAAAAAAATGCTATAAAGACATTAGTCACACTTGTTTCACACAAGAGGTATAACGGGAGTAGCAGAACTCTGATTGCTTAATTACAGGAACATTACAGATACAAACAGACATTTCAAAAAACTTCAAATCAGGATGAAAAACATGATATTCTTTTTAAAACAAAATGCTAGAGTTTATTTGCTTAGAAAAAATCAATTTTTTTTCATGTATTCAGGTAGATCAAAAAGTTAGGAGAAAGAAACATAAACTCATTAAGATTTACTGAAATCTTTGTGACAATTAGGGATGAATTTACCACAAGAGGTTAAGTGCTAATGTAGATTTCTAAAATCTATAGCTGTCTCTAAACAAAATTTCTCTTTCTCTGCCTGAACAGTAGGTAATGTCAAGTGAGTGAATTTTTTTTTTCATCAAACATGAAACTGCAACAGGCAATTGAGACGAAGAGGAACAGTTTCAAAGATGGTGGAAAAAGCTAAAGTAGACACTGGCAGAATCAACAGGCAGACCCCTGCCACGAGCAATACATTGCGACAACAGCTGAACAGAGACATTTGTTTAAGAAGCATAGTTTGACACTGTTAATGCATGCACTGAGTTGAATGTACCCCAGTTTTTATTAAGTTTTGTTATAATTTTCCCCTCATGTTTACCCCCTATTTTCCTATTGGTCCAAGTTTGCTGCAGTGCGGCGCTACCATGTTTGGTATTGTTCCTCCTCTGCACTCCCTGTTTGGTGAACACTCCCCCCACGCTTTCCCTATTTGGCCTGAACCCCGCCTACTCCATCCATATATGTTATGTACCACCTCCATTTCCAGAACCTTTCCTTGCCAACCCTATAAATGTAACCCACCACCCTTAATAAAGTGCGGTAGCTGCACACACCTTCTACTTTGGTCAAACCCTTTCAGTTGTCGCTTGATCCTTCCGTAAATCGGATGCGGCATGAAACCTTGAATACAAGTGTATTTAGCTCATCTTTATAACATAGGATATCCAAAGAAATATGAAAGTCTACACATAGAACTTTGAACAACATAAATGTGAAAGACCGATTTAAAAGGTTCATGAATTCCCTTCCTCATCAATGAAAATCCTTAATTTTGAGTTTGCAAGATGGAGTTTGCATCAAAGGATTATATGGAACTATATGGAACTAGAATAATACAAAAAATCCACAAAATCAATAAAAGTCTCCTCGGGTTTCCATCCCACATTACCTGGTCCAGTAGAAGGTTGGTTCTTCAACTACAGGACTATCAAGCAAAACGTAATCAAACTTTAAGTGTCCCTTTCCCAAAAACAGTCTTACTGTTAAAAAAAAGAATAAATTTTTACTTGATAACTATTTTATTAAAATGGCTTCTGATAAATACTAAAGCAACTGTTCGGATTGTTAGTGTTAAAATATGAATTTAAAAATTGATTGACAGATAGAACAAATCAACACTTTAGAAGTTTTTTTACCCAGCTAACTGTAGATAGGTATTATTTTCTTCCCAATGGAAGAATTAAATAATTTTTAGCGCACCTGTTTTCAAACTTGATTGTATTCCCTTTTCATAAGGTTACCTCTTCCCTTCTGTTTCTCTGCTTCTAGCTCATAAATTATATAGAGGTTGTTTTAAAATTATATTAGCGGAAAAAGTTAAAATATCTCCAAGTTCCTTATATAGAACAAGAAATATAGTTAATTCCTCCGCCTCCCACCCATTAATATCTTAATGCTGAATCCTATCAAACTATCCACTCCCAGTGATTTTTCTGATTTGCTACCTCAAATATGTAAATTTTCTATCCAATGTTAATATCTGTCATATATAAAATTAAATTTACCAGGCAATCAAAACAGCTACACAGGGAACATGATCTAAATTCCTTAGTTTGAAGACATCTCTGAATACATGTGTTGTTTTGGTATGTTCTGTTACAACCTAGAAATATCTTTGCTTGAGGACAAGGGATAGTGCAGCAAGCTTGTCTTCCTCAAACTGTCTTGTTTTAACTATAGATTAAGATTGCTGTAGAAATCCACTTACTGCATATACAGCCATAACTCATTTTCTGCTCACCTTTCTCTTGGAAACTACTTACATAAGTGCATGAAACAATATTCATACAATACTCCTACTGATTCTTGCTGTTTTAATCAAATCTTTTTTTTATATGAAAACAATTTAATGAAAAAACTCAAGACATGAGCAATGAGACCCTACAGCTTATCAGTCCAATCATCTCAATATTTATGATTTCAGCAGTTTGTGAACACGATGTGCAATTATCTAACACTTCGTACAAAAATCTTGTTTATAATAACCACCCACATCTTCTCCCATGTTTAAGAGAAATTTTTTATTGACATTTGGAATTTCTGCTCTAGCACCAGAACTGAACAAAAACATAAGCAAGCTTAGGTGACCAACTTATCAATCAATGTGTCATTCATTCAAACTAGGATGAAGGAAGTTGTTGCAACAAAACCAACATAATGTGTATTAGATAAAAACATCACTGACAGAAGAAAAATGACATTTCATCTTTTTTTCAGACAGTTAAATAGTTCTGTCCCATTTCATTAGAAAAAATTATTGTCTACTACAGAGCATTTTAAAATACATTGTGTGTAATTTTTATTATATTAACTATTTTATTATATTAAAAAGCAATATTATGTATTATAATCAGGTTACTGTGGGGGAAAAAATGAGCAGATTCTTGTGTATTCCTTTCCATATTTCATTTAGCTTGCTAAGAAGTGATTCACAAGTCCCTCTTGTGAAGGCCTCCTGGAAAAAAGACAACTTCACCCCTCCTTCAGAATCTTCCAGTGTGACCATACTCTTCTTACAACTGTATCTTTGAGAGAACAAATTTAAAGATGCATTACTCTATCACATGGGATTTTGCACATATGTTTAGGATTACAAGGGTTTCCAGTAATAGAAACAAATAATAAAAATACCTATGGTAATTAGGAACAGTTTTTTTTAAAAACTGTTGAATTTGTCATTCCTACAACTCAGGTGTTTTGTGGTGCATATTAGTGAGGTTGATAGGGGTTGGTAAAATATTCTGTAGATTGATTGTTCAGAGCAGACAGAATACTGGAACAAACTACAGCTGTGCCTGTGCATCCAAATTTACTACTGAGGGGAAAATGGGAAATACAGCGTATAGATTTACAGGGACAGTACTTGATTAGAAAAAGAGCTAGCCCACTGACTAGACATGACTGAACAGAACACCCAGACAACAGGATTAGATACAAAACACACAATTTGAAATAGCACAGAGGTGACTATGATAAATTTTAAGCAAAATTATGTGTGTTTAAACTGAACAACACTAAAAAACCCCTAAATCTCTGCCTAGTCACATACATGCCTGAGACGTAAAGCTTTCTCGTTTTAAACTCTTGAGGCAGCATACAAAACAAATTAAGAAGGTCCTTGAAAACAGCCAGCATGAATTTACCAAAAGCAAATCACGTCAGACTAACCTAATTGCTTTCTACAACAACATAACATCTTCTGTCTAACAGGTTAATTGTTAGAAACAAACATCCTATTCTTATAAAAGTGGATTTGGCAATTAAAAAAAGGTATAGGGAAAAAAGTTTTTGCATTCTGTAGTTCAGAGGATGATTTTCAATATATTTTGACACTTTAAAACCACACAACAACCATATCACTGATGCATAATTACTAACATTACAAAAGAATAACAGCCTGCATCTGAAATCTTTGGTTTTGGAAAGAATTGTGTTAACATATATGGTACTGTTTTTTCTGTATATGGACCATATGTTACAGAAATACAGTAATATACAATATATTGTATCATTTAACAATATGATTTGATCCTGACATGACAAAATCACCTGTACAACTCAGACTATTTCTATTTAGAAAGATGTCTGACAGAGAAGGAGTCTGACTGCCCTACATTTCATTCCTTCAGGCTCTGCAACAGAATCTATGAAACCGAGTCAGGCACCTGTATTCCCTGTAGTAACTCCAGGAATTGAAGCATCTCATTATGGGATTCATACTACAGAGCATTGCCTAAACCAGGAAGAGCTGAGGAAACAAATGCAATTCAAATCCCAAACTCAGTTTATTCGTTTATTTTAAAGTGACATTTCTGAAATTTCACAGAATCACAGAATCACAGAATATGCTGAGATGGAAAGGACCCACAAGGATCATTGAGTCCAACCTTTAGCCCTGCACAGGGCCATCCCCAAGAGTCACCCCATGTACCTGATGGCTAGCACAACACAAACTCTATAGAGAGACAAACAATTGTGTCTAATTGTCAGACACTATAAAGATATAACTTCCTAACATTTTTATTCTTCCCTACCCACAAATACATATTCAAGCATCTCGGGATCAAGAAAAAGCATTGTTACAGAGACATGTAAGAAGATTTCCTATATAGCCTCGAACACTAAGGTTCTAACTTCTTTTCCTTTCTCTAGGAATGACATCAGAAGTCCAGCCTACATTTGTAAAGTGATCTGGGAGTCTCTCTGGGGAGACGAATAAAACCTAAAGAGAAAAGACACAAAAAGAGGCCAGAAGAATAACAGAGAGAGAGGGGAAATGACAGTAGAGCCTGACAAGCAGGAGGGAGTAGAAAGATAGAGGACAAATTAAAGATTAGAATGCATACAACAGCAAGAAGTGAAGAAAAGGATTAATATTAATAGTAGAGAATTTACAAACATTAAAAAATACATGTTTTAAGCAAACATCATCTTTAGTGTATTTACCATCTCTTCACTACAGAAGTCTGAAGGCTTTGTATAGTTCCTATGATTTCCAAGTTACAACAGACTTTGCATTAGATCTGCACTTTCCTTATGCTGCATTTTTTATTGTCTCAGTGTAAATGATCTCATTAGCTCCCTAGTACCTTGTTCCAAAATGAATCCACAAAGCCACAGTCGTATATTCTTTAAATCATCCTAGTAGCTCATTTTCACCACGTTTGTTTAACAATATCCCCAAAGTAGCAACTTTTGCTAAAAATAATATTAGTATTTTTATAAGAAGTGTAATTGTCAGGCACAGGACAAATACAATTGTCATTTCAGTGATGCTGGGCCACAAGATATTTTTAATCTTTACATCATCAATTTAAATAATAGTTACAGATGGAGAGAAAGCTCATTCAAAGAGGACAAAGGAAAGAAGTTAGCACCGGACTGACAGATAATCAAGAGTCTGAGTTAGAAACAACATCTGTAACTTTTTTCTCAGTAGAGACAGAGACACATATTATAATGGCACATGGTTTAATGAGCACAAATGATAAGACAGTTTTCTGAGATTTTAAATCAGTTTTTGTAAATGCCAGGCTTTTTTGTTTGTTTGTGGCTTTTGTGGGTTTCTTTTTTGTGTTTGTTTTGGTTTGTTTTGGTTTTGGGTTTTTTGTTTGTTTGTTTTATTATTATTTTTTCTATTTCAGTTTAGATTGCTGCTTATGGGTTACATCTTTATGGGCTGCTGTTAGTCATATCTATCATGATTTGCAAATTGAAAAGAGTAAACTGAAGATCTGTTGGCATCCTGGAGTCTGATATCAAAGAGGCGACTGTAAAGGAGTCCTGAAAGACATACTTTGCATAGACCTTTCTTTCAAAAAGCTGATATGCTCCTCCTTCATCTTCCTTTTTGTGGAAATCTTCCGTTTTCAACAATGAAAGACTATTTTTGTCATTCCTAGACTGACAATGCCTACTGCTGAACACCTGCGAATCAGTGTGCATTTAAAAATGAGTATCCCTATCTAATTGTTAGAATTTAAAGCACTTTGAAAAAAATCTAGAATATGCCTTGCTGAAGCTGAATCTTATATTGTACTGACAACAATCACTTATCAGAGAATCTGCAAGCATGCCCTCATAGAAAATAAATCAGCATGTTAAAAATAAATAAATAACTAAAGCATTGTACATATTTATAGTCACCTTCCAGTGATCTGATAAAAAAGTGCTTATTTGGCACAATTCTTGATTTCAAGGGCAAGAGAAGGACCATTAAAAAATAACCTTTGTGATTATAACTTTGATGTTTCAACACAATAGATTTTTCTGTAAGTGGGAAACTTGCGGGTCTGAAGCCAGGCATGGCTAAGGGGAGTTAAAAAGTTTAGGATTCTTTTCTCCTAATTAGCATATTTTATTGTGCTGTGTACTCCCTACCATGTTACAGGGCAACAAGTTATCTTATTTTAGAAGCCTAATCCTCATATCAATCCCTCATGAAGATTGCATTCAATCCCCCTAAAGCCAAAAGAAAAACTTAAACAGATTTGGTTTCCATGTACAGCTTTATTGGTGTGTATACCAAATTTATCCCTCTATTGTGTGTATTAGTGAGATAAATGCACTTACAAAGTGAATATGAAAAAAAAATCCCTTTGAACTAGCTGTTTAGTTAACAAAATTTTTTAGTTTCCTTACACGAGCAATAATTTTCCTTGTAGCATGACCTTCAACTGTGCTCTCTTGTATTGAGGCTCTCACAGCTCATCAGTCTTGCCACTGTACCATAAGGAGACCTCCTGTAAGCATATATCTGCAATAAAATTATTTTGCTAAAGGGTATCTGACAAATCACTTCTTCATGATGCTGGGGGACTTTCTCCTAGTGGAGATACCTTGGGAAACTAGTTTTTAAAAAGCTAGCATTTTAGAGCTTTTCTTTAAATGTGATGAAAAGACTATCACAAGTTGGACTCTGCTGGTAATAAGGACAGAAAAAAAATGCATGAATAAATGCTCACTGCACATAGTGTTTAGTTTCCATTAGGTTGCATGGGAAACACTCAAGGTAACTGCTTCATGGTACCTGCTGTAATGAAGTTTGCAAAAGAAGAGAGAGAGATGAAACAAAGAGCTTATAAGTGGAAACATCAGAAAAGTAGTGAAATGTGATATCACAAAGCCAAAAGGAAACTGGAAAAAGAGTGCAAGGAAAAAGCAGAGGGAGCTTGTAACAACATCAGTAAGGGATCAAGCAGGAATAAATGCTGAAAAAATACAATAAAAATATTGATAACAAGGACAGGAGAAGGCAGAACTGCAAAGCATATAGGTTAAATTATACTGGAGAAGTAAGGTCTGGAGAAACTTAAAGGGGGAAAATTTTAGAACAAGAAAAATCAGCCAGAAAGGACAGAGACATACAGCTTCTTGAATAAGTCAATTTAAGACCTTTAAAACTGGATGCAATTCTCATATGTCCTACTTCCTTCTGTGGCATAGTCACAAAGCTTTGCTTCCAGACATCAGCTTGGTACTCTAATGTGTCATCTCCTCACCCTGAATCAGAGGGAACTTGAAAATTCCTCACAGGGAATCTGCAGTGGCCAATTTATTCTTAGTTTTTCTTAAAAGTAATGAGGGGGAAAAATGTAGATGTGGCATATGGTCTGATAGCAGAAAGAGGGGGCAAAAAGAAAGTAGTGACTGCAGAGGTAGAAGATTGTCAATCAGAATAACATTTGTCTAATTATTACAGGCATTTAATGATACAGATAATGATGTTATCCTTAAATGCAGATAGATTTGCATAAACAGCCATCTCAATGCTTTATTTCTATCTGCTAATACATGGACCAATGATTATTATTTATTCTTTGTAATCATCTCCATTTAAGCCAGTGACATTCTGTCAGAGAAATACCTCACTGTGAAAAAATATTCCTTTAGGTCTCCCTTGCTCAATGGAAATCCATTTCAATGGCTTCTGCTTTATTAATATTGCCTTTGGCAGGTGCTATATATAGTATTTCTATTTTCTAGTTGGAAGTACATAAGAGTGCACTTTAATCAAGTAAACGAAAAAGAAGACTGTGTTCACCTTGACTTTTCTGTTATCATGGTTCTTCAGCCATAAATGTAAATTTAATTCAAATTAAACTGCCCTCAATTAGAGTAAATGGAGAGGTAAATGATGCTATTGTACAACAGAATATCCATTACACTAAAAAAATTGTAGATAGCCTACTTTGTACCAGAGTGTGGAATAACTGCCAAAACAGCATAAAGAATTAGATATTTTTAGTTATGCACAATTTTGCAATTCAGAATGTGCAAGCTTTATCTTAATGAAGTTGGCTGAGATACTTCGTCTAGAGAGAAATATAGTTCAGCTAGGTCTCTCTCTCCAAAACTGCACTTCTAACTTTTTCCCAGGACAAACAACGGTAATGTGGGACAGAAAGATTAATAAATAAGAAAATAATAAGGTTGCAAATTTTATAAAGTCACAATTATAACTGCTTTATCCAATGCAGAGTTGTAATTCCATTTCAGGTTCATGACACTAAGCTATTTGATTGCTGTGAGTTCTTAAAATCTTGAAATGCACAAAATGTCCATTTCAGGTTTATTGGTATGATCAGTGCTGACATTTACAACCTTCCTTTCCATAAACATCAGTTTAAAAGGTTTGTTATTTAGCATTTTCTTGTTAGCACTTCTGCTAGCAAGTCTAGAAGAGAAGTGATGGAGTTACAATTTGACAGTCCCTTAAGCTGTGGGAGTAGACATGCTTTTTTATCATATGTTTCCCAACAGAATCGATTACCAAAGACACCTGTTCTTTTAGAAAAATATAAAAAAGCCCCCTCAAATGCCAGCAACATTTTAACAGAAAAATCTAGAATATTGCTTGTTCCTGTCATCTTTTCTTTACACTAAATAAAAGAACATACAATCCATCAGGAGAGGAGAGAGGATGGTGGTTATCACTAATAAGTGCTGATGCTTTTATATGTCAAACGTCCCAGCCATGCCAATCTTTTACAATACTGGTGGCAACTGTTCAAAATTTTACGTGAGAGCAAGTATTTGAAAGGAGTAAAAAACCTAAAAGATTTAAAATGTCATTTGCCTTGGTGAAATACAAAATGTGTATATTAGTCAATGGGGGGGGGGGGGGGTTGTATGGAATTA
>VXAY01007403.1:20684-38755 GCA_013399855.1 Oxyruncus cristatus | reverse complement strand
TCTTATCCAAGTCACCAGCAAAGCTGTCTTAACTTTATTATGACAGTGCTTGGAGTTCTTTGGTGATGAACTAAATATTTTGGGTGAATTCATTGATTCACACAAAAAAGAATAGCAAAAAATGAGGATAACTACAAATTTTGTAAATGACCCTACACCACGTTATTCAACATTTTAGAAGATTGCATTATAATTTTTTTCCAACACCATTGTATATATTTTTATATTTGATACTTAAAAATTACTTCAGATATTAACAAATCTTTATCTTAACTATTAGCATATTTATATTTATACTAATCTCACAGTTTCATTTATTTTTATACAGCTGGTACAGATGTTTGTTAGATGAAAATATTGCACAGTTGTAAATCTTTTAACACATACTAGGTGAACAAAACCTTAGTGATGAAAGAAGTCAGATTATTTTTGTTCTGTAAGTTTTGACAAATTTTTAGAACATTACTTACATATATTCATGAAGTTCATATAAAAAAAAACAAATTACTGTCTTAAAAGATGTCAAAAAAATTTCAGTGCTTTAAATTAAGAAACAGAAGAGGGTTGTCTTGGGTTTTTAAGACATTTACGGGAGTAGATGCATATACATAGGCATGTATGTAAATAACGGAATGAAAACAAAGTTAGCTGATAGTCATGAAAAACCAATAGAGAAACAGTACATACTCATTTTTTTATGATGATCAGAAAGTTTTATTTCTATAAAGATTCATAGAAATACATGTGACAGGACCTCAAAGGTAACTTCAAATTTGAGCAGAAATTATTTATTCTATATTTTTTGTGCTGTAAAATATATTATGGAATTAATATAGGCAGATAAGAACATTGTTAAGGGATAAGACCAAAGGTCACTTTAGCCTCGTATTCTATTTCTGATCACTTTCAGAAATAAATATATGTAAATATATGTAAAGTATATAAGAATGAGAGAGACATACAATATAATATTTCCCTCACCATATCTTCCCAAATTCCACTCACCTATATTATTAAAATGCAGTAAAACTTCACATCCAGTGCAAGAGATCACAGATGTACATGTCCCCTTTATTTTACACAACAAAATATTTACATTTAAAAAATCAATCTAAAAATAATCTCTGGACATTCTATACTGGTTGTTATTGCTATCAAATATTATTCTCTTAATGATTGTCAATGATAACGATCAGGTGATGAAAAGTTTTTTTCTACAGAGTTCTTCTGGTGTATTATTTAATTACTAGTATAGGGTCTGTGAAAGGACATCATAAGTTTAATATTTCTTTCAAATTTCTCTATTTCCTTATTTATCAAGAGTACATACTTGTGTTGGTTTAATTTGCTAAAAGTAAACAAAACCCACCTTAAATATATGTTTAAAAAAAAAAATCATTTCAATGAAATATATAAAATGCCCTTTTTCAAAGTTCAAAGAAAAATATAAAAAGAGGATGATCAGCCATTTGTGATTAATATCCATAGTAGTGATGTTTAAAAGAGTATGCTCCTGGAGCCATCTGAATCAGAAAGGTGTCTGAATTTCATTTTATAAAGCTAAAATTTTTAGTGTCATGGGGACATAGCAAAGTATTTGTAATTTTCTAATTTTCAGTAAACTCACTGCTTCTGGTCTTTGGGAAGGTTACATTGGCTGCGCTGGTCTCGGTGCAGTGATGGGCATTATTTTCATGATTTTACTTTTCCCCATGACCCCCATTTTAACTGCTAATATCTCACAACTGTGTTTTTCACTAGTTTTTGAAGTCTTATCCAGTTGTGTGAAGATTCTGATGTATGGATATTTAGAACTAGAGGAGAAGTTACTCACAGTGGAATGCACTTTTCATCAGTTAGAGGAAGCTTCACCAGCACTTTTACTTTAGGAGTGGGATTTTGGTCCACTTTATCTACATTTGATTAGACTTTTGACTTTTATTATGATCTTCATACCATACCTAGTGTTCTTATTTCCCCTTTGGACATTTTCTTCTTTCTAAGGCTGTTTTAAAACAACTGCTCCGTGAAAAGAATGCTGTTAATCTACAAATTGCTCAGAAGTTGTAACCTGTTTTACTCTAATGTAGTTTTGTTGTGGGTATCAATATTACTGATGGAGCCATTTTTTCAAATGCAGTGCCCACGCATGCATGTTTGCAAATCCTGTAGCCAGGTAATATCATTTAAGGAAATTGCTATCAGAACAAATGACACTTTAAGTGTCACTTGAATGACTTAGATAGATTACATATATGTGTAAAGCATATCAACAAATTGTATCCAAGTTGTTTGGGTTTTTGTTGGTTTGTAGTGGTGTATGTTTTTTTTTTCTTTCTTGAGAACAAAATTAATTAATTATTTGGCCTAATATTAGAATAAGACCATCCTTGACCCTATTTGTACTCCTAATGATGAATTTGTCTAGTCTGTACTGCACTCAAACAGTTTTTGAAAAGTCTTTTTTTATATTGCTCAGATTTAGACTATCTTCATATTTTTGCCTATTGCCTAGATTATATTTCTTTAAGAGATTGCAGATAGCAATGTTTTACATAGCTGGGCTCAGTGAATTTCTCCTTAGAGAGATGGACAACAGTAAGAGACAAATAATTGAATAAGATATGCACAAAGATTATTGCTTAGGGGATATAAAGAACCGGTCCATTGATATAGGTTAAGTTACACCTTCCATATCATCATGAATATGCCCATCAAGTGATGGCTGGGTTTTGGTAACACGCATGATATTACTTTTCCTTTGTAAGATGTGTTATATTGCTTTTTCTTTCCTTGAACATGGCTCTAAATATTATCTAACAGCAGAAAGTAATTTCTGTGATAATGGATCTGTGGTGCAACTTTGTGTTTATTTCTTTTCTCAATAGCAAATTGTAACAGTATCTTGCAAAATGAGAAATTCCAATTTTCTTTAACAGATCCAAACATGTCACTTTATATACACACTAAACATCAAAGTACAAGAAAAAAGTAGGAGAGGGACTAAGAAAAATAGTTGAGTATTACTGGTCACTATACTAAAAAGGGACATTGGCAATTGTAATTTACAAAACAGGGGAAATTTACTTCTTACTTTAAGCCTTAAGTAGGAGGGAAATTTACTGTCAAAAAGCAAACACATGTTCAAACATTCACTAAAAGCATTCAGATATCTAGTGCAGCTGATCTGTTAGATGATTCCGTTTGCCAATAAAATCATGTTCGGAACATACTGATGAAAAATGCACTGAAATTACTTTCATTTCTCAAAAGTGAAAGACAACCCTCTAAAAAACACAGTTAAATGGAAATACATTGACCATCTCATTATAACTTGTTCATATAGCTAGAATTAAAGTTTTTAGGTCACTTTTTTCTTCTTCCTTTTTTTTTCTTGTCTGCAAATAACACATTTTTCTGAAACATGGATATTTTTTGCATAATTCTTTATCTTTTTAACCAAATCTGGACATGGACTGAAGTATAAAGTGTAGTACTAAAGTATATTTAATGTTGGACTCATGAGAACTCAGTATTATATTAATAGGTGTTTGCTAATTTTACCACATCATGGAAACTCATAAATCTTCATAGCACAGAAAATAAGCAACGTCTCTTTCAAACTTTGAGGCTTAGTATGTGTGCTTTCAGTCTCCAGCAAAGACTAGGGAGGAGTCTCTAGGAGCAGTGGGGACTGGATGTTGCCAGTGTAACACGATGAGAACAAGACAGAAGATGTCAACCATGAGAGTTACTCTCCAGTTCCAGTGATATTTTATTTTTTATTTTAATATGAATCTCAGCTGTGTTCTGAAACACAGAGTCTTACAAGCATCTATGAGAGAACAAAGCTATTAACATCCCCCCTATTAAAACCCGTTTTCTTTGTGTCTGTTTTGGCATCGTGTATTTTGCTCTTGTTTTGTTTAAATTTTGCAAACAAATTGAAGCAATAATTTAGCTAAGATCAAAATATTTACAGTGCAAACAACTGACTTGCCAACATATACAACCCTCTAGAGAACTATATGGCATTTTTGTAAGAAAATTACCTCCCTAAGAAGAAAACCCTCACAGGCAACCATGGCAAAAAATATTTCCTATCAAATAGTAAATGAGAATAGTAAAAATGTGAAGTATTTTCAAGAAAAATCAACATGACAAACAGGACAATAAGCATATACCGTTAATCCATTTAAAGGTAACATCCTAAATTAGAATCAATAAAAATTTCTGAGGATATCTTTGCCAATAATCAACAAGAATCATAAGCTTTAAAAATAGCTAGAACGTGTTATTTAGTTCTTCATTTTCTGTCCTGATTTGAACAGTCAGAAATAGCTTCAGTGTGTCATTATAGACTTGCAGGGCTAAAGTACAACTGTACTAGATTAGCCCTAAATTAGCAACCTGGAGAAAATCAAGAATTTCAGAATAGTCTTCACAAGGGTTTAGCAGAAAGCTCTTTATGTTAATCACTTGCATATGCTGAGGCATGGGTTATTTTAACACCTACCATTTTCTGGGGCTAAGATGCTTTCCTCTTTGGACTCAAGGAAGAACCTTCCTCAAGTCAAGGATCATAATCTTTATGGAATTATAATTGTCTTTTAAAATTTTTACTTATTGTAAAATTGGAGCATCAGATCTTTTGGAAAGGGTCCAGACTTTTTTCCAAAACACCTTTCCTATTTGATCAGTGCTTAAAAAATATCTTATTACCTGATATGAAAGTTCAGGGCTCAGATCCTTTTTGCTTTGGGGAGAAAGAAACTCATATCTCCCATGAGAGTGTTGTAAATGACAGGTTGCTCTGAGACTTTATTTTCACATAGGTTTTCTCATTATCTTACATAAAAATTTCTTCCTGAGCGGAAAAGTTGAGACTCATCTGCTTGTAAGAATATGACTATATTATTCTATAATAAGGAATATATATAGTGGATTTGGGTGTTATCATTTATGCAACAGCAATCTGTTGCATACTTCTAAGCACAACAGTGAGAGTCCACATTTCTGATGAGCACCGAAGTCCTCAGAAGATTCTAAGGGAGCACAATCACTCAGAAATTCTGGGAGGTTCTGTTCATGCCATATGCATTACAGACTATTGTCAAGGGAGGACACTAAATAGGAACAGAGACCTGAACCCAACCATTGGATAAGCACTTCAAGGACAAAAAAATTATACCATCAAGCAAGAACAGTGAAAAAGTGACTTAGTCTCCAGGACAACTACAGAAATCATACTGCCAGTGCTTGAAAGTTTTTTTAAAAAAATAGAAAAAAATAAAGACAGTTAAGGGAAATAATAATTTTTAATATAATTATGCAATCTGTAGAAAGTATTTATTTGGTAAACAAATGAGAAAAAAAAAAAAAGAACAGTGATAATTCTTTGAGAGAACCATAGGAAACCGAAAAGTTGAAAATCATTGGACAGCAACTCTAACAGATGTTAATAATTTATCATCCGAAACTGGTTGCTTATGTGTAAACATTTTATTGCTACCCATGCATTCAAACCCGAGTAATAAATCCTTAATTACTAAGTGGTTGGTATTTTTTTCATGTGTGAAAACCACAAAGATTTGCTGTGATATACTGGACCATAAAAGGAAAGCAAAAGTTAACTTGCCTAAGACATCCTTCTGGGGTAGGGATTGAATTTTCTGTGACATTGAAAACAGAAGATGAAACAATTAAATACCTCAGCAGTGCCTGCCGTTTTCTTTTTGGATCTTCACTCTTCGTGTGATCTTTTTCCTGGCCCAGTTAACTCTGAGGATTTTAAATGAGAAGTCTCACCAGAGAATAGTCTCACCAAAACTCACAAAGGCTGTCAGCTATTTTCTCTTTCAGGGGAAATACAAATTTTAATCATCTGTAGGCTGAATTCTTTAAGCATCTAGCTACTGCTTCAAAGGATTGTTTCCTTTACCGAAGAAACACCTGATCTGTAATGAAAGCTTTGCAATTATATACTAGAGTGTCCTCATTCCAGTGAGGTATATACAGAGAAAGTAAGCATTTGTGCATCCTGGTGGAGCTAAGCGTCAGATCAAAGCCACCACATGACACGAGTCATGTAAGACTAAACCCACTATTGAAAATAGTAATTTCTGGTGTAGCATATTTTCGTATATTTTTTAGGTAGTCTTTACAAACTAGATTATGTTGAAGCTACAGTATGGATGCTAAAAATAACTGAGAAAAGCTATTGGGAGCAATTATAGTAATTTGGTATACTGTTTTCTTAAACAGCTCTTAAATAGCCTATGAAACATGGTTATGAAATTGTGAGAAATATCAGATGACCTGTAAAACTGATAGGTGTAAGTATTTTGGGTTTTAAAAAATTCAGACATTTAAAAAATGCCATCCCCATCATGAATTTAAAAAGGCAAGTTCAAATTATCTCCACTTCTGTGAATTTCATCTGGATATTGGGCTCTTCTCTATTTCCTTTATAACTTTCTTTGCAAAACCATTGTGATCGCCATCAAATTTTTTGGTTGTAAATTTAAAATCAATTTTAGATCTAAGAGATAGTTTGTATTTCTTTATTTCCTTTGTGTTCACAATAAATAAAGAGGTTCTCCAATGCATAGGATTGTGTAGCCATAATGTTACAAAAAGCATAAAACTTTTCAAATAGAATCAGTATTTAATTTCATTTTTAGAAGGCTGTATTTAAAAATGTTCAAAACATTTCTAGAGGAAAATTTAAAAACATCTAAGATCTGATTGCCTTCTGGACATCCCTTCCCAACTCAAAAAAAAAAAAAAAAAAGCACCATAGTTAAGCATTAGAGGTAAATGAATGAGTCTATATTATCTTCTGGTAGGGTCTGCCTTTTTGTATCAAATTTGAGAGGCGGGCTGTGTTTAAGGCAGCAGTGTTTAAATCCTTGTAAGGTGCATCTGAACCTATCCTGGGTTCACTTTCATAGACAGTATTTCTTGGATTATAGGCAAATACAACTTGGCTGATACTATCAAGAAGAGGAAATTTAGGAGAGACACCAAGTGACCTACCTGATGCTTGCATGTTTAACAAGAACTGGTATCTACATGTCACTAATACTAGTAACAGTTGGAAGAGGAAGAAGAGAAGATGAGAGAGAAGGGTTTGATGAAACTTTCTGGGAAAACTAGAGGGACCCATTCCAGGATTTTGATTAAAGCTTTTTTAATTTCAGCAATGTAAAAACTGAAAATTATTATGATTAATGAAACTACTTGAATTTAAGCTATGTGTCCTAAGAATTTATGAAATTAAAGACTCAGAAATGCAGAAGGAATTATCAACAGTCCACCTTAGGGTTCAGATCTCGTGTTCCTCTAATGCTGATGGACTGATTTTCTTTGTCTGTGGGTTTGGGGGTTTTAAGACAGTCTTGATATGGTCATCTGCCCCTGACATGAAACTCTGTGAAAGCATCAGAAACCCCAAAGAGAGATCGTCCAGTGTAACACTGATATTTAATTCCCTCAAGATCTATATCCCCTTGCCAGCCAGATGTAAATGAAGAAAATAAGTTTGGTGGAAGAACCTCCTTTACTAGCTGAAACATCCTGCCTAGAACATTGGAGAAATACTCTTTTGGTCATTTATATTTAATGTGAACAAACTATGATCAGAGCACAGTCCACAAGAGTTATGAAATGAGACCTGTATATTTATTTTTGAAAATACTGGTTATTGTGATTTCACATACTAAAAGTTCAGAAATATGAACTCACATGCATGAGTGAGTTCACACACACAAATGCCTTGGTATACATCTATATTAGCTAGCAAACAGTGTTATGCAGCTTCAGTAAATGTGAATCAAAAACGGAGTAATAATGCTACACAAACCCCTGTTGGATTATATAGTGTCAAGCTTGACATTAGAAAGCACATCAATCAATTTTCATGCCTGAATCTCAAAAAAGGAAGTGACACTTCTGAATGACACTGCAGCTATATTCCTTTATATTTTGTTAATGAAGAGAAATCTTATTAGTGGGAGATTCAAGATGGTATAAACAAGTTTTTGAGCTCAATATACCATATGCTATAGCTGCTGATTATGTTCTTGTTGACATTTTCTGCATGTGCGAATATTATCCTCTGAAATTCATTACGCTTCTGTTCACATGTACTGTGTTAATTGCCATGTGACACTTTAAAAATCTGTTTCCAAGCAATATTCAAAAATAGTTCTTTTTCATATAAGCAATATATTCAGTGGGTCTGACACTCAGAAGAATGTAACAATTATTTTCTTCCCCATTGATTTATTTTAAAAATAAGTTATTTTGAATTTGTTTTATCTTTTCTCAAATTATGATTTTTTCCTCTTTATTGTGATAGGTTATATTTAATCATTTATTGTCTAAAATGCGGGTGTTTTATACAATACTTAATCTTTGCAATTAGTATGTGCAAAATAACCAAACAATCCAAAACACCTTGTTCCATTTAGCACTTTCAGCTAAAATCATGAAGTAGCAAAGGACAAGACAGGGTGTGTATGCTGTGTTCCACAGAACAAGTGAGATTTCATATATTTCAAAGATAACATCTCAATTACAGCACTACAAGTGCAGACTGCAGAAAATGAGTAGGATATATCTGAAGATCCTAGGATGAAAACAGTAATAGCTCTGTTATCACAAAAGACAGTAAGAGCTTTGTCATCAGCTCCCTCTAGAGAAGAATTGAGTGAAGAGTTGAGGATGCATCTCTTCTAAATATGGCATCCAATGAGTCTTCCAGATCAGAACATAATCACATTAGAATGCTCGTATTGTTAATGCACATTGACAGACATCTCTGAAAGATGGCTTAGATCTCAGGTGGGTTGAATCACCTTGCTAAACAGCACTGTGTTTTCTCCATAACTATTTTGGAAGTCAAAGCCAACTCCTTTTTTTTTAGTTCCTAATGCTGGCATTTAATATGAGTACTTTTCATTCTCATTATTCCTAATCATAGCATCTGGGCAATATTTGGCATGCTTTTCTAGTCTAAAAGAAATGAAAACACACCCGCCGTCTCTTGCTGACATTTGTTAAAGCATCTATTTAAATATCTACTCTTTGGCTACCATTTCTGTGCTGCTAACATGACGTTTTCTATTTCACATTGTGAGGCACACTGGTATTGGATTTCTCTTCCTTGTTCTCTGCAAGTTTCTACTTCATCTGATTCTCACAGGCACTATTTTTACCTTCCGTAATATATGAATATAAATAGCTGAAACAGAAAAAAACATTGCTATATGCCAAATACAGAATCTTGCTGTTACCAGGCAAGCATCTTTGTTCCATCTAATAAGTGTGCATCTTCCATCTCTGTTAGAAATATGAATTAATCAGACATTTGCTTCAGGAAACTATAAATTTAGTCAGTTATAACTGCAATTTACGTCTGTCATAGACAGGATGGACTTACATTCTCACAAGGAAGAACAAATATTTCCATAGAACCTGGTCATGGTGTCTTCATCTCTATCTTCTTTACAGTCAATTAATAACATTTGGCTTGTAATGTCCACGGACTATGCACAAATCATTTTGATACCTGGACATCTGGAAAACCTTGTACAGTGTTAATAGTGTGCTTCAAGTTGCATAATTTCACTCTGCAATAGAACAAATTACCCTGCAGAAGGCTACAGCCAGATAAGAGGAAGAACAATATGTTGCACTCCCTGATGCACGGTCACAACAACAGACTATAAAGACTCTTGGAACAGAAATTGTAGTCAGAATCTCTTACTATTTTATATGCATTTATTTAACATTTAAATAGTGCACATAAATTTATCAATTTTTATTCTGTCATGCCTACTGCTAGGAGTTGCATAAAGCAGTAGCTCAATACACACAAGCCTGCAGCAGCCCCATGTTCTGAAGTGCTGTTATTAATGAGTAATGAAGCTGAGCATGCAACCCTAGCAGACACACATGCACATATACTCACAATACATGTATGCATATACATGTCTGGCCACACAGACCAACACAGATGGAACATACAGCATTTAGACAAACAGCAGTAATGGTCTGACCTTGTTCACTTTTTAAGGGTGTTCAGGATGAACACCCATTAATGGAAAATATGTACATATATATGTTTAACATGGATCTCTCCTGCAGCTGGTCTTATACACTTAGTCTATCCCATAGTTAAACCTCTGCATTGTCTGGGGTCCAATTGCTTAATGCCCAGATGGACATGTGCAAATGGGTCTTCCAGTCAGCATGCTAGAAATGCTAATCTCCTTAGTAGCTGGCTTGGACATGCTAGTCTCTACAGTAGCCAAGAATTTATGGCTTTGTTACTTGGCTACCAAGACTCTTATTTCACTTGCCAGATAGACCACCCCGATACCCACTAGTGTCTACATGCAGGTGTACACCCACACAGTATGTATGCATTCCAGTTTCTCTCCAGGTGTTGCTACCCAGACACAAGGGGCCCTATGGCCCATGGTCCTGACTAGTAGTCTAGTTGTTAGATCTGCACATATAAATTTGTGTGCAAAATAGACCGTATCTATCCCTCATTCCAGAATACTCTTTCCATGACAGATTACATACCAGTGGGACAGTGTATTTCCTTACATTATGAGGTGCCACAGGAAGCTAAATTCGGTTGCGAGGTGGCCCCTGGCCCCTGGGGCTGAGGGGCCTCTAGGGCAGCTCTGGCAGTTCAGAGAGGGGACTCATAGTAGTTTGAGTAGAGACAAATCTTTAGTCACACAATCTAATGCTGCATGTGTCACTGTATGGACATAGATGTAGTCAAAATAACCCTTATCTCCATATAGGAGACAAACAGAAGAAAATACATATCCAGAAATCATACTCTTCAGATCAATATTTCCACTAACAGTCCTCCAAGTTATATGGCAGAGCGTGGCTAAATTATTTATTTCATTATGGATCTTTTCCAAATAAGGGGACACATTAACTCTTCTTGATTGCAGGAAAGACATCACAAGGGTCAATTTCTCACAGTTTCCACAGATTATAATCAGAATTAGGTAAATAATTAATACTTAATAATAACCAGAGAACATTTTCAGTGTAGTTTATTTTTAAAAATTCCATCTGCAGTCATGACTGTTGAAGTGACATGTGGTCAGGATATCAAACATTTGATTTTCTACAGGAATATCAAATATCAAAATTGAAGTCTTTGTAGTTCTAAGACCTTATCTGTCACAAAAATTAACATAAATATGAAGAGCAGGAAAGACTTGTAAATAGAAAACTTTTTAAATTCCTATTCCATGTAAATGCAACATCATTATTCTACAGACATGCAAAAACTGAGACAGTGCAAATATTGTCTAGGTACAATCACATTTTCTACAGTTAGTTTAACTTTTGTATTTCATATTCTTTGTACTATATATTTTGAAAGTAATTTTCTTTTTCTGTATTTCCCATATATTTCACATCCACAGGAGTTGCAACGGATTCTCTAAATTGCTTATTAGTGGAAGTTAATGATACAACGTTACCATAAGAAATTTGTACATTTCAACATTAAAACACACTTATGTGAGAGTCCTCCCACTGGATTTATGTGCAGGCTGCTGTACCTCACAAAAAAAAGAAGATTGTTCTCTTTCTTTCCCAGTGCCACGATTCTCTTCATCTTCACTGGTTCCATCCATTTGGGTTTGTACAAAACCTTACTCTGGTTGTTTCATGTCCGTAAGTTTTTTATGCCTTGTAGACCAAAAGAGTTCTTATTCTCTGGCTTGTGGGTATATGTTCTTTGCAACACTGGTAAACAATTCTTTGAGTAAGAAGGCTTTAGCATTAATTTTAACTGAAATTAAAATGACAGAATTCTGTCTTCAGCCATCTGCAAGCTACACACTTTTCCTAGCTGAAAAACATGTATTCTCAATATAACTAATGAGAACTAGCCAATCAAGCTGGAGTTTCACTTTATTTTTAGATGGATGTCTAGGAGAGGATAGATGGCCAATAAAAATAGCAACTTATCATATTCCACTGACTATAAAAGTATTCTACAATTAGACATTAAGAAATAATTTTTGTAATTTATTGACACATATATACCATAGCATACTTTCTAAGTTAAGGTATTTGATACCTTTATCGGATTATTTTTGGAGCTTACAAAATAGGTATTTTAGGCACTGAACTACACTTTCAATATGTAAGTAAGGTATGTACTGCCAACATTTTAACTAAAAGCATGATATATGTATTTTCTGGAGAATTTGTTGTTGCTGTTGTTGCTGTAGATAAGTTGACATTCCAAATGAAATGCTTAACAAACACCATTCTTGTCTACCATAAGGCCCATAAGTGTATTATAAGAAATTTCAAGAAATGATGAAAATACAGGATCTGCTAACAGAACTGACATTCAACATATTCATAAGTTATTTAGAAAAAGGCAAAATTAATGAGGTGATAGACTTTGACATGTATACAAGGTATTACAGGATAGTGAAAAAGAAAACACATTGTGAAAAAGCTGCAGGAGCATCTCATGATAGGCAGTAAGTTGGCAAATAAAATTCAATATTAATAGCTGCAAAGTAATTCAAAAGTGAAAAAGCACCCCTAAAAAATCTGTATAAAATGATGCCCACGAAATTATCTATTACTTTCCCAGAAAGAGGTCTTAGAATTACTAAAGAGATTTAACTGAAAATTCTAGTAGTAAAAAGAACAGTCAAAAAATCAAACAAATCAACATGCAATGAGAGAACTATTTTAAAATATGGTAACAAATTTAAATAAGTTAAATAGAATACTGTATATAACTAAGTAATAAAAACATTGTTGCAGGTTGTTATGGTTGCCAGAAGCAGTCTTGAATTCAAAAAGTTACTAGGCAATTTTAGAAAATACAAGTTTATTTACAGGTGTTAAACATTATAATTCATGAGTCAAAAAAAAAAAATCTCTAAACTCCAAATTTCTTTAAACTGAAAGAGCAAACATAAAAAACCCCAAAGCACACTACTGCACTTCTGATATGCATATAACCTTCCCTTAGTGTTGCTGGCTACCATCAGATTCAAGTATATCAGGGTAAACAGACTTGTTTACCCTGCATCATATTTTATATTTTATATCTTATATTTTTATCACAAGCTGTCTCTTGTCTTCTAGCATACCAGAAAAGTCATCATGACTAAATATAACTAACATGGACATTAATATATATCTCATTAATTGAGATGTAATAATGTAGACTTATTGCTTTTTAGCCTTTAGATCTCCTCTGCAACAGATTATCAAAGTGATTTTGAATTACATGTAGTGTGGACAGAATTAGCCCTCCATTCTATTAAAGTAAGACATTTAAGCAGCTAGTTTTTATGAGATAAAAACTGTGATAGTCATTCCCTGCGGTAGGTCGCAAGAACAGAGTAGTCATGTCAGTGAGGCACTACAACAATGTGGGTTTTTTCAGCTGTGCTTGATTGATACAGAGACTTTTGAAGATCCTGACAATAACAATGAAGAGACAACTGTGAAGAGTTAGGGTCTCAATATTTTTAATCAAAATAGGGAAGAAAATGTGCATTCTTCACAGAAACTGATGAAAACTTGAAGCATTTATAAAGAAATGTTAGGAAGACCAGGCTTTGCGTGTGCAGAACGGAAATTTTGACACATTTTGGTGACATTTGGAAATGCTACAAAATATTATTCCAGGAGAATAGATATGAATGTGTACCTAAACTGAAAAACTGTGTTGCATTCTCCAGAGATTTAGTCAAGAACAATAAGGTAGTGTAGAGATCTCTTGAGGAAATGTTACAAATCAGCTTTAATCAGTTCAGATGCAGTTGACATGTCTTTAGGTGAGATTTGAGTTTTGATCAAGCACGTTCTCCTAAAGTATTTCTTTCTGTCACAGTCAGATGCCCAGGTCTTGGGATAGATCTGGTATTTCTAAACAAGGACAGATAAGGGCTAAAGGTTAGTTGCTTTGACCACTACCTGTTTTATAAACAAGTCCAGTCAATATGTATGTGATTAGATTGTTAATCAACTCAGAATCGGGTAACTTCCCTTGCTGTTCACTGCAATCCATTTTCTTCATCTAAAGAAAACATACGTGAAGGAGAAATTTAAGAACCTGCTTGTTAATTACCATTAGAGAACAACTCTAAAACAGATTGTTTTATTCTATCACATGTATGTTAATTCCTGTTGTTTGAGTCATATTAATTAAGAAAATTTAATTACTTAGCAAATATTGATAAACAACAAATATTAAATATGCGTTTGGAAATTACTAAGAAATGGTGTTTCATTTAACAAATGTTCAACTGTAAATATATATTTATCATTAAATTCTAGCTTCCTAATATTTGTGCTACTGAGAGTTAACAACAAGTAATGTGAATTGAGATGACCATAGCAAAATACAATTTTTCCATCTTCCACGTAGTCTTCTATAATGGTAAACGTGGTGCATACTTTTATTTTATCTCTCCATATAAAAACATGATGTTTATTCATCACAACTAGTCAGCAGCTATTTTATCATTTTCTTTAGTGTTAGCACAGAAAAAGAACAGAATAAAAGTGAAAATTTCATGTAAAATGTAGCTTAAAATAATTGTTGATTCAAATAATAAATTGCCAAAAAGTTGAACAAATAACTTGTATTTCAACTTCTACGTGATATGTAAGTATACGATTAATCAGCAAACAGATGAGCTCTATCACACTGTACAGTCTTTAGTTTTTAAAAGTATCTAACAGTATGTTTCTGGTAAAGATTTCTCTTTGAAATATTTCTCTCTTTCCGATATCCCTTGGAGTTTGTCTGATCAACTCTGTTGTTACAGTATTACTGTGTTGCAATTGTTCAGTCTTAGAGGGCAAGTTCAAGGACTTATTCTCTTTGACGTAGATGGAAGAAGAACTTGGAACCAACGTCACTTAAATGAGTGGGAAGCCCGAAGGAAGCAGTAGCTGAAGTGTATTTATATTCTCTGCCTCTCCCAAAGTGCAGTCTTTCAAGGACAAAAGACCAGGTTCCATTGACAGTAAACATGTCTTTCACATAAGTTAAGCTGCACATATAGGAATTTCAGGAATCTCTGAATTTCATGACGGTATCTATATCTTAGGGTATATTTACTTAACAGTCTAAAACCTGTTGAGTGATCCGTGGAAGTTCCCTGCTATAACCAGGAACCTTCTTCAGAGGCAACAGGTACAAAAGTGGGTATGTTTGATTCAGGTGTCAACATGGACTGGGGTTTATGCACAGGGACAGAATTTGTACCTAGCATTCGGAAAATCAAATGCACCACAGAGTATAAGCACCCAGAAGTAGCAATTTTTGCTAGTATGTACTTGTAGCATCACAAAGCTTAATAAAAAAAATGAATACTTTTTTAGAGGATACTTAGTTAGAGTTCAGATCACTGGTCTTTTTTAAAAATAACATGATTCTAAGGGTGTGGATTACTTTTCTCGACATTGGAGGAATATTACTTATAGGAAACAATGTATGCAGACATTTTTTATCTGATGTACCACCTAAATATAATGTGATGTGAAATACTACCTATATGCAATGCACAAGATTGGTACCAAATTTTCACTGATTCAGGAGCTTTACAAGCTCTGTAGACAATTGATCCCTACAACCAAAATAATGGTCTTCAAAACTGGCTTTGTTTTGTAATGAAAACAAGAGTCAGTGGTTAGATGAACACAACTGGAGAATGTTATTCTTTTTTAAACCTAAAATGCTCCTAGTTGCGACAATCCTGATGGACATCTTGAATAAATAGTTTCTAATTTCCTGGAAGTGAAATCTTAGTTTTATCAAATTTAATGAAATAACTTAGGTTAAGTTTAGTGGGGTAATGGGGAAAAGGGCTGAGCATTCATGTCAGATGTTAAACCAAGCACAAATAATTGCACAGAAAATAGAACTTTGTGCTTAAAAATGGACTTCAGAGATCACTAGTTCTGTGAATACAATTTTATGTTTCTTAATCTCTCAGAAATACACAGTTAATCTGTATGCCATGTATTTCTGTTCTTTTTGTTTACATTATTACCTTAGAGTCTTTGCAAAAAACTGCAGCCAATCACTTTAACTGTGTAGGGATTTTACACTATAGTTAAATTTGAACCAAAGTCTAACAAATTCATATTCATTTCCAAATGCTCACACAATTAATGTCTGTTTCTAAAGATGAAAATCTTATCTACTGAGTCATGTTCTTCTCCCTCCCCAAAATTAGTCTTTTAATAATGTATTTAGTGTAATCAATACTGACAGAGACAATGTGCAAATAATTACTCAGAAGGAGAGTGTTATAATTTGAAGGCTGCATGTGTTTGTAAATTGTTCCATACCTCCCACCTCTATGCACCATCCAAACATTCCTCATCTCAGCAAGGTAACAACATGAAATATGTAATTTTATGGGAGTTGAGATGAGTTTTTCAGATTCCTTCTTCTAAAATTACTTAATTGCAAGCATTTTCTCTGCCAGTTCAGATGCTCCCCTATGTTTCTTTTCTGCTTCAACTCAGTCTTTGAAATCTGTTTAAAATCCTTTGAGTTTAGACCCTTTGGTTTTTGGCAATAATATTTCATTTTATGCATGCTATAGTTTATTTTAATGCACAGTCATTTGTTGAAACACAGGAAATATTTGTAACTTACCCTTATACTCAACAGTTGTACTAATTGACATATTTTTCAAAATAGAAATTTAGGGCACCATAATTCTGGAGTAATTGTTTCTAACTCAAAGTTTTGTTATCATGTCCAAAACATGTAACTGTCCTTGTCTGTATTTATAAAATATGTATAATAATCAGAAGGAGCTTTCAGGCATAGGCAATCCAGCTGGCTGCCAAGACAGATCCTTATCATTACTGTTGATATCAATTAGAATTTGCATGTGCAATCACTCACATCCTAATTCAACAGGTTTCTTCAGCAGGAGTATAGTTTTAAATACGCCAGTAGCCTTCAGAGTGGTAACTCAAGTATTTATACATAGTTACCTGCTGAAGTGCCTTAGTGTGGCTGCTCTGGAAGGGGAAGAATATTTGGAACTTGAGAAAACAGGGAACAATAATAAAACAAAATATTTTAGTTGTCCAGATATTGCAACTCTGTTGCTAAAACACTGCTCCCAAGGGCCACAAAATGGGATATTATCACTGCTTAGTCTGCAACATACTACCCTGGGCATCCTTTCCCTGCTGATTTTAACTATTCCTGAAGTTGGAATCTTGCAGGTTAGAATATCTATGAGTGCTTTAAATCTTTCACAGCAACAGTTTAAGGACTCCTTCACATGTCACTACTATCATCTAACAGTAGACAACTTTTCCAATTATTGAAATTACTATTTAGCCCCAATGTAAGGAATACGACTACAGGAAACAAAGGGTAGGAGGAATTTGTTTCAATACACACATCACCAACAGTTTACCTGATTTTTATTATTATTATTATGTGGACTGGCTGTATACACATAAATAAAACAATGTGATTAGACAAAATAGAAGGCAAACGAGAAGACAGAAATAATAATGCTTAAAGACAAAGAGACTTATCAGAGAAGATAATCGCTTTATTTGAAAGTCCCACTTCTGGGCAAGAGAGTAATGCAAAAACCACTGCAGGTTTCTTCAAAAGGAAAACATTTTGCTCTGATAATAAGAGATGGATTTGAATCTCAAGCAAACAAACACAGAAAGTACATTACAGAAGTATAATCTGTTTCTCTTTTTTTTTTTTTTTTCTCTCCGGGAAATATCAATAACTAGGATGACTAGAACCTACTAAAATTTGCACAGGTAAAGCCTTGATATGAATAGAATACATATAAGTTTTGTTTGGAGGTTTTTTGCCCTACATGATGCACTTTTTTGGGGATTTTGTTTGGGGTCTTTTTACATTTGAAACTGATCTTGAACTCTGTTCATTGTTTTGTAGTTCAAACAGAATGTAATGCATGAAAGGTACTAAATACCTGTAATAAATACTAAATACCTGTTAGTAACCTGTATGGGGGGGG